>JBBCBC010000019.1:12613091-13014222 GCA_037126765.1 Stenogyne calaminthoides | reverse complement strand
AGAGATATAGATGTTGGGGAATGTTTGCAAAGATCTATTCAAAGTAATATTTAAATACAAGTGTAATTTTTAATTATTACTAAAGATGAATTAAATCCTATATTAATTCAAATAATAATCCAACAACATATCATGCATATAATTAATTCACGTGAATCCCACGACGCGAATTTAACACGAAGTTTACGTGAACGCATTCTCTGGGGATGGCAGTGATTTGGCTGATTAGACTAACCAAAAAGAACTTCCCAAGTATTCCTTAATCCTTGCTCGATAACTGCGGGAAGGATACCGCCAACAATTAACAAAAGGAAAAAATAAACTTTGTTGCACCACCTTTGTGGATTTACACTAATTTTTCAAAGACATGGAATTGTAATAATAAACATAATTGTCGTTTTTCAAAAAAATACAATCATTTTCGACGCAACAAAAATATTTGATATTTTATCGACGCTGATATTTTTCCTAAAACCATTTTTGGTAATCGGGTATGAAACATTCATCCCTATTTATAGAGCATGAAGTGGACGAAAAATTTTGTGATAAAAACAATGGGGAAAATCTTTTTCTTTTGATCTCCAAGAAATCTTGAATATATCTCCTATATTCTTTTTCCCATAATTATAATATTCCACAAAATCCCACTTACTCTAATGATATGGATATTTTCTTAAAATATGATGAGTCAAGAATCCAAGATTTGGATCTTCTTAATTTATGAGATATTCTTGTATTTCAAGAAATACATATCTTCCATAATATATTTTCAAGAAAAATCAAGAAAAATCTTTTCTTGCCCACTATATTTCCAAATTTTCAAAATCTCTTATGAATTAACTCAAGGGGAGATTTCTTGAATTTAATGAGATAATCTTGTATTCCAAGAATACATATCTTTATTCCATAACAAAATTCAAAGAAAAATCTTTTCTCCCAACTTATCCATAATTTTCGAAATTTAATTGGAAAAATAAACAACAATATTTATTTTATTTTAATCACCTTTTCGCTTATTGGATTATATGTTGGGCTACCAGGGGGGCCTTTAGAGAATTAAGATCGATTCCTTCTAATGGACCTTTGAAATATCTAAATTGAGCCACAATATAATTCAAGCCTACATAAATATTAATTAATCCCACTACATAATTAATATTGTACTATCCATCTTAACCCATATTATACCAAATATGGCTCCATCATTATTTCCCCGTGTTTAAGATTATCTAGCCCATTAATTAATTCAAGCCCAACGAAATAGCTTTCCATTAATTAATATCTTTTATCTCGTCAAGAAACGTTCAACATTATTATCCATACCTAAAACTAATTCCACTTGCAAGATTTGGTATGATAAAGCTTATGAACCTCCTGCGGCAAATCAACAAGCATACTTGCACATGATACTTACAAGGGACCGCACTTAATCTTCCGTGATCCGCATCATTAAATTAACTACAATGTAACACGCATTTAATTTATTGAACATTTATGCAATAAATATATGTAACATTCAATAAAATTTAAAGCATCGCTGATAAACAATTTATTTTAAAGAATAAGTCCTAAAATTCAGCCGAATATACAAAGTAAAAGCATACTTTCCAAAGATAATCCCAACAATCTCCCACTTATACCAAAGTCTGCTTTTAAGTATACTTACAACATGTTCACAGTCCGTGACATCTAATGTCACCTACACGAAACCCAATAATTTCTCCCACTTATACTCAAAAGACAGCAACGGTCTTGACACCCATTCCTTCCACATGTCTCTCGAATGTATTCAGAGGCGCACTTTCAGAATGGATCTCGCTAGGTTGTCCTCGACGCGAGTCTTTGCCACATCTATATCTCCTCTTAACGATTTCTCGTGATAAGATGTCTTTCCTTTAGTAAGCTTTGTTTGACTCGCGGAACTTCGTTCCTCCTTTGAATTGGTAACCGCCCCTAGCAAATATTGCTAAACAAATTTAACTCCATCCAAGTCCACTAAGAAGGTATCTAGAGCCAAATCGTTCTTTTCAACGCTTCACAAGCGCCCATTTACCCGATTTCCATGGTTGAGTCAAGGATGATTTCAGCTCACACTCGTCCATTTGATGGCTACACTTCCCAAATGAAACACACTAATCGAGGCAGATAGTTTCGAATCTAAGTCCGACAGAACCGAAACCGCCAGAAATTGATGGAGATTGAAGACCGACCGATAAATCAAACATCTATCCTTAGTTCTTTCAGACATTTTATCGTTTTAATCGTCAGTCCAATGCGCTTTTCCTAGGTTACTTTGATATCTTGCTACCATGCCTACGGCAAAGTTGTATATCCTGGCCTCGCATACGCATTAAAGATACATAAGGTTTCCAACATCCAAAAGCAAGGAATGCCTTTCATGTCATTTATCTCCTTTGCGACTTTAGGGACATTTTCTGATAGATGGATTCCAAGTCCGAAGGTACGTAATCCTTTTTCGAATTCGTATGTCAAGCTGCTTTCAAGAGAAAGGTTGTGTATAATAGTTTAATGATAAGCTCGATCATCCTTTTGCGATCTCGCCAGCGGATCTTGATCCCAAGGACGTGCGCGTTTCCCTAAGTCCTTCATATCAAACTGCTTTTTGAAAGCTATATCCTTACGCCCCGATAACACCTTACATCGCCCCGATGATCGTAATGTCATCTACGATAGTACTAAGAATACCAATGCGCTCCGACACGCTTTTTTGGCTAATAACTTTTCACACTCGCTTTGGATCAAACCCATAAGACTTTATAACATGATCAAAAATATTGGTTCCAAGCTCGATGCCCTGCTTTGAGTCCGTGAATGGACTTCATGAGCTTACAACCTAGGTGTTCTTGCCTTTTTTCAATGAAGCCTTGGGGTTGTTGCATATAGATCTCTTCATCAAGACTTCCATGAAAGCCGCTTTGACATCCATTTGCCGATTTTAAAGTCGAGATGCGCAAAAATCGATAAGAGAATTTCGATGGACTTGAGAGCATGGCTACTTTTATCAAAAGTTTCATAATCCATCCCTTCTTTCTTCGAAAGATAACCTTTCGCCACAAGTCTTGCCTTGAAGGTTTCCACCTTCCCGTCCTGGCCCCTTTTTCTCTTGACAATCATCATAACCAATGGGTTTGACTTCATTAAGGGTTCGACTAGCCCCACACTGCTATGATCCATAGAACCCATTTCGCTTTCATTGCTTGCTCACAAGAAACAAGATCCTTGTCTTGATTGCCCTCACATATGTCCATGGGTCCGATTGCCTTGACCGGGATCAAGTCCGAGACTCCCTTATTCCCATGAATCTCTCGGTCGCCTAACAACCCTCCCACTCACGACGAGGTCCGCCAGAAAGCGTGACGTTTGGTATATCATCTAAGAGCATGCTTGGCACCGAGGTTTTCCTCTAAGCTCATTTAAGGTAATCTCACTGGTTTTCTTTGGTTCATATACTTCTTCCAAAAATCTAAAGTTCGGTGCCGATGACCACCTTTTGATCTTCGGACCATAGAACATACATCCTTTGTTCCTCGTAGTCCTACAAACAAATTTAATTCTCGACGAGATCCAATTTACCAAGCTTCCTTGTCCAACACGAGGCCTGACACCCCAAATTCTCATGTGTTCATACTAGGCTCATGCTTCCTACCCACAATTTTGGGAGTTTTGGGGAACCGATTGGATGGCACCAAGTTCGTAATGTAAGCCTCTCTTTTAAGTATAACCCCGTAACCATTTGGGAAGATCCAAGATAACTCATCATTGATCTAAGCATTTCCAAAAGAGTTCTCGCTTTCTTCGCCTCCGCAATCCCGCTTTGTCGGAGGGTTCCGGTGCAAAGGAGTCGATACAATCCTTCATCGATAAGTAGTTCAAAACCTCATCATCGAGGTATTCGCCCACCACATCGATCGAGAGACTTGATACGCTCTTCCCTATGATTCTCCTGCTTGAGCCTTAAATTCTTTTGAATTTCAAAGGTCTCAGATGACGCTTCATAAGAAAATGTAACTGCATTCTCGAAAGTAATCATCAATAAAATACTCATAACCTCCTCTTTTGCTTTGCTGACATTGACCACATACATCCGCTTGAACGATCTCTAACACTTCATTGGCTCTATTCCCTTGGCTCCAATTGCCCTCTTGTCATCATTTTTTATTCTCCAACATGATTCGCAGGTCGAATTTGTTCAACTTGGAGACGCCCAAAGAACCATCTTTCACCAACCTTTGATCATCTTTTGGATTTATTTGACCTAATCTTAGATGCCAAAGAAGTGTTTCGCTCACGCTTTTGTTTTGTCGGAAATAGTTGATGTTATAGGATGCATTTCATGAGTGGTGTGCATAAAGCATTGTATAGAGATTTTCCATCAATGTCCCGTATCGATACACTCATCATTTCAAAATGATGTCATTCTTATTAGAAGAAACTTAGTGTCCTTTAATCAAATTTTAGAAACCGAAAGTGAATTCTTTTCAAACTGAACATAAAGATAATCTCAAAAAAAAAACTTTTATCTTCAAAAAGATAGGTGCACTTCTCCCATCGCTTAACTACTACTACTCATGTAAGATTGTAATGTCCGCTACTTACAGCAGACGGTAATAATCGTTATTATCGTAAGTATTGCAATATCCGCCACTTCACGAAGCATTGCAATGACTTTTACTTTCGTAACGCCACCTGTGATGAGGATCTCACCCCCCACTAAGTTGCCGGATCATTTTGAACCCGTGAAGCCAACATGATTAGTGGATCTCATATCAACCACCCAATTAATGAGAAGTATATCGCCGCTAAACAAGTTTCAACAACTAGTGCGTGAGAATTACCTTTTCTTTCCGTCCCTTTGGGGTTGAACTCGGCAAAAACCTCCATTTTCTTTCTCACGCAGCCTTAAGCACTTCCACTTTGATTTTCCTCGACACAACAAGCATTCTCATCTTACCATCAGCTCTTGGCAACAAACAGTTTATTGCTTACGGCCTTTTGGTCCTCTTCTTTAGCTTGCCTACCCTTGGCCTAGAAAATGAAGACGACCACTTGCCGTCAAAGCTTGAGTTTGGTGTCTTATCATTTCTACCGAGACCAAAAGCTTGCAAATAAATTAGCTTAGTGATGCCAAAATGCTCAAAAAATCTTTTAAAGGAGAGTGAAGTACCAAATTCATCCGAAGTCCCGATCATAGTCCAGACTCGTAATCTCTTCAAGTTTGTTCAGGAAAAGCATCTATTTTGAGGACGAATCCCTTACGGCTTTGCTTCTCCACCATTTTCAGTTCATTTACATCTTCTTCGAAGGTGATCCGACGAAATCCCGAGATGTTTTGACTCGCCATTGGTCATCTAATTTTTGTGTGTCAAGAATCCACTTGTGCTTTTGTGCAGCTTAGACAATTATAATTTTTCGCTTCCAATATAGTTTCCATACATATTGTATTGACTTTAAGTATAATAACAAATGATTAAAAGGTAAATCTATATGTTGAACTGAAATAAACAACTATATGCAATAAAGACAAGTATATCAATAAAGTTCGATCACATGCCTCATATTAAAATAAAAAAAATATGAACATGCATCGCCTAACATTCAAAAAAAATGCTTTTAAATAAGCCACGCTAGCGGTCATTATTTAAACACATTCAAGCAGTTACAAAATAAGAACAAGCACAAACTTTTTAATATCTAGACAATAGTTGGCCTCTCGACCAATATAAAATTGGATGAAAGGACTTCTGAGAAGTATATTGTTGGGAAATGAATTTAATAAAGAGGATTTTGATTAGATCCCAAACCCCCGAGTATGACATGTTCAGATAATTTATAGATGAGTCAGATTCGCCAGAGTAGTCCAGATATTATCTCACTATGATAGTCGTACAGACATGTAACAAAGTTAAGTTTTCAAGACTCAAGAAGAAACCGAGATACTCAAGAAACCAAGGAGAAAACTCAAGGCTCAGAGAAACCTGAAGACTCAGAAACTCAAGACCAGAGAACTCTCAAGAAATACTCAAGGCACAAGAATTACTAAAGACCAAGAATGCATCAATGCTCAAGAACCGCAATGTTCCGAGGCAATCGGGCCGAGAATATAACCGTTGAATCCAAATGGCGACGGGACCAACGAGGAAGACAACCACCAAAAAACCGCATCCATAAAGAATAATATGGATTTAAATGATTCTTCCAACGGTAATATTCAAAACCACACTATAAATATTCTTCCTTCATTATCAAGTGTGGGAGGTGGAAGGCGAAGAAGATAGCAACGATGCTACAGAGCCAAAGAGAGTTAGTTTTCCACCCCTAGAACACACAAGTCTCGAGATATACAAATATATTCAAAGAGTGTTCTAGAACCCAACCTAAGCAACCCACGATGTATCATAAGCTTAGAGTTTTTTCCCAACCTTAGATTGAGGCTAAACCATTGTAAGGGAAAATCTCACCATAGTTGGAGACAACACACCAAAACCAAACCCAAGCCGAAGTGAGGTAGTTGTTAGGCAACCTTGAAAGTGAGGGTGATAAGTCCAAATTGGAGCAGAACTCAAGTAAATGATCCGGAGGCAATCCCAGGAGGGTGATAAGTCCCGAGGCAAAACCCCGAGAGAGGGTTATAAGTCCAGTCGAGGTGAGCTTGGTAAATATCTATAGGCAATCCCGTGAGGGTGATAAGTCCCACAAGGAATTTCCCTAGAGAGAGAGGATGTAGGATCTGGGTTGTTCGAACCACTATATATTGTCAAGAGTTTATCGCTTTATGTTTATACTTGGTCATATGATTCTAGTTATAAGCAAAACACAACACATGAGCTCAAAAGTGAAAAAAATTGGAAACACTCTCACCCTCGCTTTTTATACGCACCGAACTTGAACGCTTTTGCTTCCACGACAGAAAAATAAGGTTTTTTTCCCACCGACCAACAAGGTATTGTGAGCAGTGCTCAAAAGATTACTTTCAATGTAATCACCGAAAGCAGATCTATTTTTAAACTGTTTTCGATCCGATACCAACAAGTGGTATCAAGGAAATGTAAAGTTTTACACAACAAACGAATAATAGAACTTTTCATTGATAAAGACCAAGGTCGTTACATTATAAGTTACAAATGCAAGAGAACCCTGGAGGTCAATACATAACTCTAAACCCTAAACCTCAAGGTTATAACCCTAAACCTTCATCCAAACCCAAACCCGATCTATTGTAGGGAGTGTTTAAGAGGAGGAAAGAGAGAGATTTTAAGATCTCATGTTCTCATTTTCCCCCACTTAACAGGTGGAGAGGCTTGAAAGGTAATCATATGCCGAAAACCGATGGACTTCCAATGGAGTGAGAGCTGCCTTTGATAGGATTTTTGCCAGAGCCCTAAGAAAGAGTCACCAAGCTCTCCAACAGTAAACGGTGAGTTTTGATATGCGAAGATCACCGTTGTCCGATCAAGATCGAATATCAAACTCACATTCATTTTCAGATCGAATCCGCTAACGTTGGGTTAATACGCCATCCAGTAAAGACACACGCAAGTTGCATACGACAGGGAGAAGTCTTTCGCCATGCATAAAGAGATCCGCCAATTCTCGATGGTAGAGAAGCTAAGCAACGACAGTATAAGAAATCTTTGATGACGCATTTAGAACCGCAAAAAAAGGACACAATAGGTTGATTTGAAAAGATGAAATCATGGAAAAGGGGTTAAAGATGTTTGCTTTAAGTCTCACCGGAACAAGGGTTCACCCGGATACATGATTCTACAAAGAAGATAAGTATGGGTGAATGAAAGTTATGTTGTGTAAAATATCGGTCCAATTTATAGAGGCCAAGAAGGGTGCGCAGATGCAAATTTGAGTTCTCAAAGCCTTTTAGAAAAAATTTGATCACAAGGACAAATAAGGTAGAAATCACGACTAATAATTGGATAAAGTTACGCGATCGACATATCAAGAGGTCGACGATATTCACGATGTCAAATCGCACTAACTTAGGAAATAGAGGCTACTACTCTAGACTAAGTTTTGGCAAAGAATACTTTCCAAGAAATTGGCATGACCCGAGGAGAATCGATTAGGTCAACAAAAACTGATTACATACAAAGTTCTATCTAATGAAGAAATCACCGAAAGCTAGAAAGTTTTCACCAAATCGATATATTTTGCCTATATCATTGAAGTGAAAATCAACTTCGAGGGGGAACTCACGGAATCAAAAGTAAATGATCAAGATCAGACGCCAGCAGCATAAGATCGACGAGATCAAATGAGTTAGGTTGAGTTCAACCGATGAAGCCGCAAATCGGCGAAGAAAGCTAAAAGCCAAAGAATCGTACAGAAGGTTGCAAATCGCATTATGAGCAAAAGAGACCGATCAAGATCGACGTGATCGAGATCGATATTATAATGAGCAGATGAAGACCGACGAGATCGACGTGATCAAGATCGATATGAAAAAACCCATATGCTAAACTCGATATAATGACCGATGCTATGTTGATCTAAAGATAAGGCTGATTCGATAATGAGCTAATCAGATCGTGCAAAGAAGAAATCGATAGCTTGGTAAAGTGATCCGAGACTCAGTAAGTAAAGTAAACTGACTCAAGATAGGTCAAAAGACCTCGAGGGTCAAGATGTCCTGTCAAGAAATCAACTCAACAAGATGAGGTCAGGTACCTGATCGACGAAAGTCCATTGAAGAAGAAATGAGGAGCCGAGTCAAGATGTAAGATCAAGACCAAAATCAAGACTTATAATTTTTTTATGTTTTTGTCTTTATTTTTTAATAAGTTCATTGTAATCAGAATCGATAACATACAATCAATGAAACTTTTATCTTTATGCTCAAAGATAATAATTTCATTATCTTTTTTACATGTCTTTTATGTTGATATGCCTCGATCAATATCTCTCGATCCGATTGTATGCTCATATAAAGGGAAACTATATGATGCTATGGGAAAAATTGTTAAGTATTTAGTAATGATCTATTTAAGAAAGATTCATTATCAAGAAATCATTAATGATTTAAATTGATTAAGAGATTTACCATTCTTGTAATAAGAAAAACCAAAAACCCGAGATAGTTATATGTTTGCAAAAAGATAGGTTTTGCATCATCAAAAAGGGGAAATTGTTGGGAAATGAATTTAATAAAGAGGATTTTGATTAGATCCCAAAACCCCGAGTATGACATGTTCAGATAATCTTTGATAGATGAGTCAGATTCAGCTTTAGTAGCTCAGATATTATCTCCACCATGTATACTCGCACATGTAGAATGGAAAGAAAGCTTTCAAGACTCAAAGAAGAAACCGAGATATCAAGACTCAGTAGGATAATGAGAAACTCAAGGCTCAGAGAAACCTCAAGGCTCGTAGAAAAACTCAAGACTCAGAGAACCTCAAGACTCAGAGAACTCGAAGAGATCCGAGAACATCAAGGCACAAAACTAAAAGGATCAAGAATGTACAATGCTCAAGATATCCTTAATGTTCCGAGGCACCGGTAGGAATATAGCCGCGGAACTAAAATTTCACGGGACCAACGAGAGGAAGACAACTAATTTTGAAAACATAGAATCCTACAAAGAATAATATGGATTTGAATGTGATTCTTCCAACCAGAACATCCAAATCCACACTATAAATACAAGTTCTTCCTTCATTATCAAGTGCGAGGGAAGGCGGGCTAAGAAGATAAAGAACGATGCTACAGAGCCAAAGAGAGTTGCTTTCCCACCCTAGAACACAAGTCTCCAGAGATATACAAAATATTCAAAGAGTGTTCTAGAACCCAACCTAAGCAACCCACGATGTATCATAAGCTAGAGAGTTTTTTTCCAACCCAAGATTGAGGCTAAACCATTGTAAGGGGAAAATTCACCATAGTTGAGACAACACCAAAAACCAAACCCAAAGGTGGAAGGAGGTAGTTGTTAGGCAACCCCGAGTGAGGGTGATAAGTCCAGCTTGAGTGTGAACTCGCTAAACATCCGTAGGCAATCCCTGCGGAGGGTGATAGTCCCTAGGCGAACCCGAGAGAGGTTATAAGTCCAGCTGAGCGTGAGCCTGGAATATCTATAGTAATCCTGTGATAGGTGATAAGTCCTCTGAAGGAATTTCCTCTAGAGGGAGAGGATGTAGGATCAAGAACCACTATATATTGGCGTGTTAGTTTATCGCTTTTATGTTTATACTTGTCATATGCATTCTATTTATAAAGCAAAACACAACACATGAGCTCAAAAGTGAAAATTGGAAACACTCCGCCTCACCCCTGCTTTTATATGCACCTAACTTGAAACGCTTTTGTTTGACGCCAAGAAAATATGTTTTTCCACCGACCAACATATATGCATATCAATTTTATACCTAAGTAATAACCATGATTAAATACAGATTATTATTTCGCTGAACGAGCCTCAAGAGAGGATCATCGCCGCCACTAGTAATAAAACCACAATCATCCGCTTTGGAATTCATTCATGTGAAAGTTATCTTTTTGACCGTCCCGCTGGGGAATTCTCCAAAAGAATTCACAAATAAATAAATCATGGAGGTTAAAATTAATTCAATTTTATTATCCTAATAAAATTGTCAATTAATTATTTAAACATACTTAGTAATTTTGAAGGTGAGATTTTTTCCATTTGGCAACTCTCATGCAAACACATTTAAACAAATTAAATAAAGCATAAGATAAAGACAAATAAATCACAAAAAAACAGAAAATAAACATATTGGGCACAAATTATCCAATTGTCATGGTTTGATTTTTTTTCGGCTTTTTATCTTTTGAAGAAACACGCCCCGAATTTCTCCCACTTGATCGATCTTTGAAAGAACTCCGCTCAAACGCCACGCCAAGTAGCTCACAGTCGATGCACGCCAACAAAGCCGCCCCCTTAGCCGAGCAACCACGCCCGTGTTTTTCACAACACAAGACGCCCAATTCGAAATTAAAGAGTCCTCCCACCCGAAAAAAGAAGAGTCGTCCGCCTCGAAACAGCAAGTAGTCACTACCGAAAGACAGAAATGCCTGTGGTTACAGACATTGAAAGACCAAGCAGTATGTTTAGGCTATATCGTCATTCACAGACGTACTTATGTCGCTCGCAAAAGATTGTTCGCATCGTCTGCCATACCAAGGCTCCCCACAATAACCTATCAAGAGACGGCATATTAGCGTCTGCTTTCGATTTTGTCCTTAAATCTTGTTTCATTCGCCAGATCCTGCTATAATTTATTTACAAAAATAGATAAACCTAGATCTAGACTAGTTATTACATTGATCAAATCAAACAAATTTAATCTACTCATGGATTTTTCACGAGGCAAAAAATCGAATTTCAAATTTAATGTCCGAAATTAAATTAGATTTAAATAATTCAGAGTCTAGACTAGGCTCTATTGTTTAAGTTGCATTGATTCGGTGACTATTTAAATACAAATTTATTTTAATTATTAAAATATTAATTCAAATAATAATCCAACAACATATCATGATATTTAATTCAGGAAATTGAAAAAACGCACTTGGGATGACAAATCCGACCGATGTCCAAAAGAACTTCCCAAGTATTCTTAAATGCCGACAATCCTGCAGGAAAGTAAACTTTGTTGCACCACCTTGTTTTACTAATTTTTCAAAGACATGGAATTGTACACTACTAAATTGTCGTTTTTCAAAAAATAAACTGGCGACGCTACAAAATATTTGATATTTTATCGACGCCGATATTTTTTCAAAAAAACTATTTTTCATGTTACCGAATGAAACATTCATCCCCTATTTATAGAGCATGAAGTGGACTTAAAATTTTGTGATAAAAACAACGTGGGGAAAATCTTTTTCTTGATCTCCAAGAAATCTTGAATATATCTCCTATATTCTTTTTTCCCATAATTATAATATTCCACAAAAACCCACTTACTCTAATAATGCTACGATATTTTCGAAAAATATGATGAGTCAAGAATCCAAGATTTGATCTTTCTGAATTTATGAGATATTCTTTATATTTCAAGAAATACATATCTTCCATAATATATTTTCCGTAAAAATCAAGAAAAATCTTTTTCTTTAATTATATTTCCAAATTTTCAAAATTTTTATGAATTAACCAAGGGGAGATTTCTAAATTTAATGAGATAATCTTTTGTATTCCAAGAATACATATCTTCATTCCATAACAAAAATCTTAAAATAAAATCTTTCTCACAACTTATCCATAATTTTCAAATTTAATTAAAAAATAAGTAACAATATTTATTTTATTTTAATCACCTTTTCTTATTGACTATACGTTGGGCTACCAGGCCTTTTAGGACAATTAAGATTGGACCTTTAATGGACCTTGAATATCTAATATCGAGTCAATAATATAATTCAAGCCCATAAATATTAATTAATCCCACTACATAATTATTATCAGACTATCCATCTTAACCCATATTACAAATAATATGGCTCCCCTCATTATTTTCCTCGTTTTAAGATTATCTAGCCCATTAATTAATCAAGCCAATGAAATAGATTTCCATTAATTAATATTTTTATCCGGTCAAGAAACTGGTTCAACATTATTATCCATACCTAAACCAATTCCACTTTGCAAGATTTGGTATGATAAAGCTTAGTAAACCTCCCAAGGGGCAAATTCGAACAAAGTTAGATTTGCGACACGATATCTCTTCAGATAAATCTTAGCAATCACATGACTAATAATATTGCCTAAGATAAAAAGTATTGAATCTCCTGATTCGCTACCCATGATAAGTCAAAAAGCAATAGTTACCAATCCCACGGATCCTATTTATGGGACTAAGATTAAGAAATAACGAACCATCGAGGTCTAATTTTCCTTGTTCATTTCAAGAATTTATCCTCCTATAGGTCATATTCAGCTGGCATCACTATGCACTAGTGTAATCTCTTGGTCAAGACAAGCCAATCTGAGCCTTACACTTCAACCTTTCTCGATGGGTTGTTCATTTCATCTAGGTCGTGAATGGCGCATTTTTTTAGTTACAATGGACCGTTAATTTAATCTTCGTGATCCGTATCACTAAATTAATCACAATGTAACACGATTTACTTTATTGAACAATTATGCAATAAATATACGTAATATTCAATAATATTTAAAGATCGCTGATAAACAATTTATTTCAAAGAAATAAAGTGTTCGAAAATTCGCCGATTATACAAAGTAAAAGCATACTTTCCAAAGATAATCCCAACAATAGAGGTGGCAAAGATAGCATCAAGACAACCTAGCAAATCCATTCATAAAGGGTCCGGTCTCGATACATTCGAGAGACATGTGGAAGGAAATGGGTGTCAAGACCATCAGCTAACTGACGGAAAATAAAGGGAGAAATTATTAGGTTCGTAGGTGACATCGATGTCACGACAGAAACTACACGAGACATGTTGTAGTATACTTAAAAGGCATTTTGAGTATAAGTGGGAGATTTTTGGGATTATAATCGAAAGTATGCTTTTTACTTTGTATAATCAAAACCTAATTTCGACTTATTTATCGAATAGATTGTTTATCACCGATGTTTTAAATATCATCGAATGTTATATATTTACCGTGATAATCGCTCAATAAATAAATGTGTTACATTAGAGTTAATTTAGTGATACCAAGATCACGTAAGATTAAATTAATACCCCTTGTAACTAAAAAGTACACCATTCACAACCTAGATGGAAATGAACAATCCATCATGAAAGGTTGCAAAGTGTAAGGCCTGATTGGCTTGTCTTGACCAAGAGATTACACTAGTGCATGACCGATGCACCTAATAGACCTACAGAGGACAAATTCTTCGAATCGAATAAGGAAGAATTAGACCTCGCCGTTCAAGTATTTCTAATATTCGCCCCTTAAATAGATCACGCGATTGGTGACTATTGCTTTGACTTATCACGTAGAGAATCAACGAGATTCAATAGTTTTTTATCTCGGCCAATATTATTGGTCACATGTGATTGCTAAGATTTAATACGGAGAATCGTGGTGCAGCACGCTTGTTCGACGGTTTCTCGAGGTTCATAAGATTTATCATACCAAATCTTACAAGGGAACTAGTTTCCGCAGATGGATAATAATGTTGAACCGCATCTAACCAAGGACAAAAGATATTAATTAATGGAAAGCTATTTCAAAGGGCTTGAATTAATTAGTGGGCCGGATAATCTTAAACATTGGAAATAATAATCGGAGCCATATCGATCGTGAATACGGGTTAAGATGGATAGTGCAATATTAACTATGTAGTGATTAATTAATATTTATGGGCTTGAATAATATTGTGGCTCATTATTGATAATTCAAGATCCATTGAAGGTCCAATCTTAATTTTTCTAAAGGCCCCTAAGTAGCCCAACATAAAGTCCAATAATCAAAAAAGGTGTTTAAAAAATAAAATAAATCTTGTTGCATATTTTTCCTCAAAATTTCGGAATTATGGATTAAAAGGGATAAAGATTTTTTTGAATTTTGTTATGGAATGAAGATATGTATTCTTGGAATACAAGATTATCTCATTAAATTCAATAAATCTCCCACACTTATATCCATATAGATATTTCAAAATCTTGAAATATAAAGGGCAAGAAAGATTTTCTTGATTTTCTTGAAAAGATATTATGAAAGATATGTATTTCTTGAAATACAAGAATATCTCATAAATTCAAGAAGATCCAAATCTTGGATTCTTGTTCCCTATATTTTTCAATATATTCCATAACTAAGAGGAGTTGGGGATTTTTTGTGAATATTTTAATTATGGAGAAAAGAATATAAGTGAGATATATTCAAGATTTCTTGAGATCAAGAAAAGATTTTCCCATATTATTTTGTCCCAAAATTTTTGGACCAACACCTCTATAAATGGATGAGTGTTTTCATTCCAAGCACAATTCCATGCTACGAAAAATTAGTAAATCCACAAAGGTGGTGCAACAAAGTTTATTTTCCTTTTGTTAATTGTTCGCGAGCATCCTACCAACCGATTGTCGAAAAGGATTAAGAGAATACTTGGGAAGGTTTTTTGTGTGTTTAATCAATCCAGGCCATTACCATTCCAAGAGGTATGTTTACGTAAACTCGTAGTTATTCCAAGACAAATAGGGATTTACGAACTAATTATATGCATGATTTGTTGTTGAATTATTATTTGAATTAATATAGAATTAATTCATGCTAGTAATAATTATCATAATTAAATTTGTATTTAAATATTTATCCCTAATAGATCCGTAATTAGTTCCCCAACACACATTTTTGTTGATCTGAGCCACGCTGTCATTAAGCTAATAATACGCGGCAGGGGTAATTTGACCATTTACAACAATATGTGTGTGTGTGTGTGTGAGAAGATGGATGAATGAAGGAAGACGATCGATCGTGAGAAAATTCAATAACCATAAATTTAGCAATTGAAATCAAAATTTGATGTAAATAAAATTATATTATATCATAAATAAAAGGAAACTAATAATAAACATAAAAATAAAGTAAAATTATAGGAATGTATACTACCTAATAAAATTATTGAAATTATAGAAAACCTAAAAAGAGTGAAAAATAAACCAATAAAGAATAATAACATAAAAAAATTGAATAATATAAGATTAAATTAGAGAAACGAAAAGGTAATATTTAAAATATTATACCATAAATAATTCAAACTCATAAAGTTTAGCAAAACAGATATGAATGAAGAAAATGAACGGTATATGTAGGTGCCGAATCGGGTTTTTAGAGGGCGAAGTCTGTAGGGAAGGGTGAATAGGATTTAAAACTTTTAAAGAGATCAAAGTGTGATAAGCAAGTTACCTCGATCGAAAAGGTAGAATCAGTTTGGATCGATATCGATTTAATTGATCGCTCGAGGGGCAGACTGCTCAGTCTATCGGTTTAATTGATGTGCGAAGCTAAGTTTTACCCGTGAAAAACCAAATTGTTAAATCGAATTCTAAGTTATCTGTTTTTGATTATGACGAAAGGTCAAACTCATCGATCAAGTTGTTTGGTGCAACCGATCCAAACTCGACATTATGCATGCAAAAATACAAAACAAGTAGTGTGCAGATATTGTAAAAGGTAAATCGAGATAATGCACACCTAAATTTTTATAGTGGTTCGGACAACTTGTCCTATGTCCACTCTTCCCTATCGCCAGGACACCAACTAACTAACCGGACTTAGATTAATGTGTTAGTCCAACACAAGACAACAGATGATTCAAGAGTTCTCACCAACCAATCCCGTAGATGAGAACTAGAAACCCTAGTCGAATCTTGTTAAACAAACTTAACCTAACTTTGGTTTGGGTATAAGATTTGTTATGTTCCTACCGAATTCTATCCTAGTATATGAATAACCTAAAAGCTAGAGGATGAGAATTCTTGCTAAGAACCCATGGGATGAACACTTAGAATATTTGCTTGATCTTGTATTCTTGGTGCGGAAATGTAAACTGCTTGAGCTTGTGGATTATTTCCATAACCTTACTATGAAGGTTGATCCCATATTTATAGACATGAAATCCAACAAGCCGTTGGAGAGCAATTCGAATTTAGATCTATTTTAGGTAGGTTTGCAGTCTTGATTTGATGTGTGCAGGCAAAGATGGCCAAAAAAGCATGTATGCTTGTCCTTTCTAGTCGCTTTAACCTCAAGCACTTCATCCTTGTAGTTGTCATCCAGACATCTGCAGTGTCTTGCTCTTATCGTTATCAAGTACACTTGTTCGGTTTGATTTACCAACTTTGGTCGACAATCTTCGCTTCTCGATTAACTCGTATGACTTTAGTGATCTTCTCGGGTTGTCACCGATTTGAGGTCGACCGACACCCCCGCATCGATCACCTACCTAATTTAGTCTTTAATGCAAAGGTTGTCTTTGCACAACTTGCGACTCTTCTTAACTTCTTCTGATGTAGGTCTTCTGGTCTTCTACGCCTTGCATTATAGTCGGTGGTCATCCGATCTTTAGGTCTTCTCGATCCTTCAAGATGTTACCTCCGATCTTCCTCTTCACCGTTATCCGCCTAGCCGATCTTCTAATCTTCTACAAGACTAAACATATACATATTGAGTTCCCTCAATATGTGACCTATTTAACTATACATCTTACCGGTCATCTTAACCTCGATTTCTAATTCATCAATACCAAACAGTCCGATTGTCCTATTACAACCTATTTTGGAACTTTCATCAAAAAACTAAATTTTCCAACAATTTCCTTTATGATGGAACCAAAAAGTTAATCGAAAAATGATAATCGGAAAATGTAAAAGACAAAAAAAAAAAGCAGTTTAGAAGACAATGAGAAGTTGTCTTAGGATTAGAAAGGTAGTACTTTTTCATTAAGGATAAATAAGTTACATGTACAATGAAAAAGAAAAAGATAAACAAATACCTAGCTGTCTGATCCTATCAGTATTCTTCTGAACAAGCCTTCAAAAAGAGAATCTCTGAAGGTTCTCTGGAATAGCAAAAATCTTGTACATCCTTTTGCAATGTGGCTTCCACCGTCTTCGCTCAATGATGTCTCCTCTTTTGCAAAATCAGAGAACAATTTCTTGAAGCCGATAGGGATCGAGAGATTTGTCGATCAAGAGGCGAAATCATCGCTTCAAATTTAGGTGCAGATTTTGATTAAGGTCTTGATCTTCCCTTCATGCATCATAACCTTGTAAAACCTTTCATACTTAGTCTCCAACCAGTTTAGAAATTGATCTGAGTGTTCTGGTATCTTTTGTAGAATGAACACATCACTTAACTAGTCGACCTTGTTCCTATTCCATTCAGGAATCAAATCTTGTTGTGCTATCGGAATCCCTTCAAATTTTTCAGGTAAAGCTCTTTCTTCCTCCCATCTCTTCAAGAAAAGAGAAATTTTCTTGTTTTGTCTTCCCGACGTAAGTATTGCTCAATCCTGTAACATCAGCCAGTTTCTTTTTCTTAATGGCAGCATCAACGACTCTCTACCTCATTTTCTGTTCTTCTTGCTGTGCAGCTGTCATCTGCGACTGAGATCGAGTTACGAGTGACTTCTGAATGGGCTTATTTACCTGCTTCCCTTTTATCTGCTTCTTCTTTTCAGCTTCTTTCTCTTCAACTTCTTCTTCCTGCAGCTTCCTTACCAGTTCAAGACTTTTCGTCTGATCTTCAGTATCAAATATTTTCTGAACATTTGAAGAAAAATCTTCAATGTTGTCAACCCTTGTAGTCAGGGTTCACCAAGGAAGATTTTTGTTCAATCATGGCCTTTTCTTGAACTTCTAACAACCTTCCATGTTCTTCAATTGATTGAACATGTCATTAGCTCCGCTTCGAGCCTCGAGTTGTTGTTTTTCCACGATTGCAAAGACCCCGGCCGGAAGAAGTAGGAACCTCAGCAGTTTGTTTTCTATTTTTCTGGTTCTTTTTCCCCCTTTTTGGTTACATCAAAAGGTTCGTCCCGGCGAGCATTCGGTCGATGGACCGTCTCCTCACAACGTCCTTTAGTTCTTCAACAAGCCAACGGAGTTATCCGAACAAAGAGGTTCCGTAGGTAGAGGTCCTAAGATTTTGTTCAAGGCAGATTCCAGAGATTTTCTTGCCTTCTGCATGGATCCTTCAAATTTTCTCCAGCAAAGATCGACATCGAGTCGGCCTTCTCCAAGGAAGTATAAATACTTTCTAGAAGAGTTTCAATATCCTCGAAAGAATAGATACTTCAACCGCAAGTTTGTCATAGAGAGGCTCTATGCACTTCATTGCCCTTAGAGTAATTTCATCGCATATGCATCACCTTTGTCAACTATTGTCTTTCTTTTTCTACTTCAACCAATGCTTGTTGTTATTCTCTGAGAAGTTGTTCATCGTGTTCAGATGTTGATTGTTAAATTGAGAATCAATAGATGCCTTCACCCCATCTTGAATAGTATTCGAAAGATGATCTAGGATTCAACAAATATGGCAATAACCTATCCAGATATGTTGAAGCCTCACCATTAGGGTCTCATCTGGCAAAGACCAGATCGGGGTTCATCGGCAATGTCTTGCTCATATTCCTCGAATTTAGGAGCAAGGCCTTCTTCATCCCTCGAAATGCCAAGTTTCTCGTTTACCAACCATCCGATGTCTTCATCGCCACCAATTCAAGCACTATCTACACCAACATTCATCTTTGGCCCCTTTCCAAGTCCACAAAATAATCGCACTCCAAGACTTCCATCGTAATAAGAAAGTCTTCAAGATCCTTGAGTCCGCATCCCTCCGTAAGACGATATCCTCCATCTACTTCTTGATCCTGGATGATTAACCAGATCGGAAAGTTCCCGGCCCAAATAGGCATTCACCTATCTCCGTAAAAAAATACAATCGTAGTAGAGTGCTCTTTGTTCAGCGATTCCAATGGTCTTCTTGTTGAATGGATTGTGGGCAATGAAGACAAACATTTCTTCACTTTCTTCTTCTCCTGCACTATTTTGTTCGTGTTCTTGAACAATTGAGATCTCCTCCGTAGTTTCTCGCGTGAGGGAGTAGGAGTTTGTGGTTTTGTCGTCATGGGAGGTTCGGGAAGGAACCTCGGGTTGAACTTCGGTTGAGGTTGAGATGTGGTAGGCATTTCGGTTGAGGGTGAGAAATGGGTTTGGTGAGGGTGTTTTCTGGGCAATTTGGGGGATGGAGATCGACTCTTGTGGGTGAGGGTGATTTGATGTTGGGGTAGGTGATCTGCAAGTCCGAAAAACAAGTGTTTATGGGAATAGAGTCGATGGATCATGTTCTCCTCCAAACTCTCCTCCTCCTTCTCCTTGGCCTTCTTCTCCATCCTTTCTAGATGTTTCCATCTCCTCTAACTCCTCCTAATGACCTCTAGTTCAAAGACTCATTTGTTTTTTCCGAATCGAGCAACCCTTTCTTCCTCCTCGATTCGATTTCCATAACCTCCTTCTAAACTTGAGCAGAATCGGCTTCTCCAAAGAATCTCTTCCCGAGGGTAAGCCCGGAACCCCAGCGGAAAAGTAGTGATCTTTTTACGCCTCTTCCTTTCATTCAATCTGGTTTCTTAGCTTGGACCTTTCTCTTCAAAGGGCCTCCGATGTTCCCCGCTTCGATTGGGCCAGATGAAGCAGCTGTCTTTTGTTTTCTTGTGCTTCCCTTGCCTTTCCTCTTGTCTTGGGCACATATGGAAGGATCATCATCGCCTTGTCCGAAAAGCGTTCATCCTTGAAGAGAATTGCTTTGAATTTGACTTAATATACCTTCTTTCCTCGCCTCATTCCAATCGATAATCGGGCATCTTGTCGCAAGTATCATGGTCACCTTTGTGAATGTTAGGACATTTCGATGTCGATATACTTCGCTCCGCTCATCCGTGCCAAACTTCACATTTTCCTTGGAGCGCCTTCCTTAAAAAGTTCTAGCCGGTTCACATCTTGGGCTTTCTTGATGATTGCCATCATCACACACTTTGTTTCACTCCGCTTAGGGCATTTTGGGCTGGAAGGAAATACCCAAAATAACTTTTGAAACAATCTCAAAGAGAAAGTCCAGTATTTTCTTTTTAGATGGAAAACCTTGACATTCACCAATTGATCCATGTTTGTTGGCCTTAGCAACTCAAATTTCGCTAAACTCTTTTCTCACCAAGATCCGCCTTGAATTAATCGAGCAATACTTCCTTGGAGGAGATTGAAAATTCTCCTCAAGTCTTCTTCTCGAGACGACTACATCCGTTCTTTCAATGTGATGATTTCAACTGATTATCTTCGGTCTCCTCCAGATTGTACAAAAACTCCAGCGCTTCATGTGTATAGACGATATCGTGATGTCTATAACAGAATTGTTCGAGTCCCGAGGCACGCAAGCATTCTAAGATTTCCAAGGACTCTAGATCTGTGGTTGTTGTGAAGATGACATACTTTTCATCTATTATGTCCTTCTTCATCGTTGCAAAGTTGAAAATTTTCTTGCCTTTCCCGGATTTAGCAATGAGTTGTGTCATTTCTCTGTAAATCAGGGATTTAGTGAGTGGTAAAGGAATACGTACTAAGAACCAAAGCCCTAAATCTATTTCACACAAGAACTCAAGCAACAAAACATTAACAACATAAACTTGATGAACGAAGAGCAAGAATTTGCACATAACTTGCAACTTAGATCTATACCCAGAGACTATTATCACAATTTATTCGCATAGGTAACAAATTAAAACATGTGAAACTTCTATGATAATACATTAGCACACAGTTAAGAATGACCAGTTGTTGATTCAAAAGATTTGTAGAAGTTTTTGAAGTGAATCGCTTTGAGAATTTGAGAAAATCGAATCGCAAGTGAGCAGTTAAAACGTTCTCAAAGATTTGGTAACTTTAGAAGTGTAAGAAAGTTTTCTGTGGAATAAACTAGGGTATAAATAGTGTGAGGGAAAACATTTTGCACGAAATCCCGTGTGTACTCAATTATCTTTGTTTTGAAATTGACGGTCGAGATTTAGCGGTTAAAAAGGGTTTTAATCGTGCGGTGAGAAAATTAATCCGCATGGATTCTGGACTTGAAAAAGAGTAATAAATGCTTTTAAATACATATTCCCCACGTCCGCATTTAATGTTTTGTAGGATGTGCGTCATAAAGTAAAAACATCAGTAATCATATCAATTAAATAGATAAATACAGATAAACTTAAATCAGAATGCGTATCTGACTTATTGATATTGTAAACAACCAGTTACCACTTTGTCGAGTCTGACTTATCTGATTCTTGTCGATCTTATTTTCTGTTGCCTAAACCTCAAAACTTTTCCCCAACAATATTTCACCTTTTCTCGATTAGGTTTCTCCCGATCCTATCCCGACGATTGAAGTTCCCCTTCAAATGATGTCCCTTTTTATCGATGGGTTCCTCATCGATCCTACCCGATCGATTGAGGTTCCATTACTCGACCGATTCTCCTTTTTTCCGCCGCCTTTAACTAACCGGTCTTGTAGACCAATCCAATCAAGAATTCGGTGCATCTTCTCCTAAGTCCGTAAGTCCTAGCTTATTACATAGTTCTCTAAATTTGACTTGACTTAGTTGCTTGGTTAAGATATCGACTTTACGCTTTTATCGCATGGATCTTTTCCATTCCGATGTTCTTTTTTCCACATGGTCTCCTCGGCGAAATGATGTCTAATGTCCACATGCTTGCATCTTGTATGTAGAATCGGGTTACGTGGTGATTGCAATAAGACTATTACTATCACGTAAGATATGCACATTTGTAGCTATAATGTTATAATCCCTCAAATTTAACGATAAAGCCTGAGTAGTTGGGAACAATAGCTTCTTTGTCGCCATATATTCTCGCCAAGAGAGATGTGGCAACAGATGTTTGTTTTTTTGAAAACCAAGAGACCAGCTTATTTTTCAAAAACTGACACGTACCTGAGGTTGACTTTGTGTCTATTCTACAACCTCCATAATCAGAATCAGAGTACCCACTAAGCTCTAGATTATCATCTAGATATCTTAAGAATCCGGGCTTACCGCCTTCCATGTGGCTTTGCATCGATTTGCCCAATCCGCACATACACCTACCGCAAATGTTATGTCCGTCACCGCGTTCAGTATAATAATGATCCGATGAGAGCCCTATACTCTTTATGATTAGTTTTCCACCATTTTTGTCTGGATCCATTCTGAAGGAAGTCATCATTTGAATTCGGGCAGTCTTGCAGTTTTGAACTCCATATTTGGCCAACAGATTTCTTGTATACTTGGACTGGCAGATGAATATTCCTTCAGTACTTTGTCTTACCTGAAGACCTAGAAAGTAGTTCATCTGACCCATCATGGACATCTCAAATTTCCTCAGATCGCCTTTTGTCAACTTTTTTCATAAGTTCCTATTGGGAGATCCAAGATAATATCGCCCACATAGATCCGAACCATCGTAATATCTTATCTGTCTTCAATTCTGAACAAGGTTCTATCTATCAGTCCCTTAGTGAATCCACTGTCTAGCAAGAACTGGGATAATGTATCATACCAAGGACTGGGAGCCTGTTTCAGTCCATAAAGAGTTTTTCTTAAACGGTACACTTGGTTGCTCATTTCAAAGCCAGGAGGTTGTTCAACATAAACTTTCTCAGCTAGTACCCCATTTAAGAATGCACTCTTTACATCCATTTGATACATAATAAATTCCCTATGAGCAAGATAAGCTAGAAAATTGATAATGGCTTTCAAGACGAAGCGACCGGTGCAAAGGTTTCATCACAATCAATCCTTTCCGATTGTGAATATCCCTTAGCAACAAGTCTTGCCTTTATTTCCGTTATCACATTGTGCTCATCCTTCTTGTTCTTGAAGACCCATTTGGTGCCAATCACATCTTGGTGAGTTGTCCGCCTACAAGTTTCCAAACTTGATTCCTTTCAAACTGCTCTAGTTCTTCTTGCATGGCCAGAATCCAGTTTGCATCAGCTAGAGCTTCTTCAACTGTGAGGGGTTCCTTCAAAGACATATAACAACAATACATTGCACTTTCACCAATCTGATGTCTAGTTTGAACTCTATCGATGGGTCTCCGATGATCGTCATTGATGACCGGTTCTCCGTGTCCTTCTTCCCGATTTTCATCGGTTTGAGAGAACATCATCCTCTTCCGATAGTGATTCGTCACTAGAGACCGGGAGAGGTACTTGATGAGGATCCATACGGCATGGACATATCTCACCGATGTTGGATTCATCATATGTTTGAAGTCATCGTCTCACATCAGTGTTCCCCTTGAACCGATGGTTCGATTATTCTTTATCTCAAATTGCATTTCTTCTTCATTGACAAAGCTTATGCGTACCTTAGGGGTTTGATGACCCGTGAATCATCAAGATCAAAGTTAGAACATACACGGTGGACGTGATCCGATTCCTTTTCTTGATACTCAATGATCCATTTTTTGAGCGTCATGTAATCGCTGATCCGGTACGCTTGTTCTCAAGCGCATTTCTCTTGTTCGTAAGATGTCTCATCCAAGACCACATGAGGTGTCTCCTCCACAACTAGGGTTTGCTGTTGAACACCACCGAAAAGCTTTGTCGGGTTGAGGAATATCCTAAGAATATACCTCACGTGACTTAGCCTCAAAGGTTTTCAACCGACTTTTCCCATTCTTTGTGAATAAAACACTTGCACCCAAATATATGGAAGTAAGAAACACGAGGTTTTCCTTCCCTTCCACAGCCATAATGGGTGTTTTAAAGTGAGTCTTAATCGAGAACATCCGCTCGAGCGTGATATGCAAAACAAGGATTGCTTCTTCCCAAAAGTGGTTCGGAGTTGCATGTTCAACCAACATTGTGCGCAAGCAAACTTCTTTGAGTGTTCGCTCTTCTTTCTTTCTACACCATTTTATTGTGGTGTTCTCAAGCGGTGATGTCTCATGTTGTATACCAAACTCTTTGCAAAAATCAACTATGAATAAATTCAAGAATTTTGTTCCTTTATCTCGATCCGATTTTCACAACACCGACACCATTCTCATTCTCGCAATCTCTTGAAAGCAAATTTCGTATCTTTGTAATAGTTTCATTCTTCTTATACAAGAATACAACCAGTGAACTTGGAGAAATCATCCACGATTACAAGAGTGTATTTGCATCCTCACTGAACTAAATGGTGTAACCGGGTCAAAAATAAGTCCATGTGGAGCAGCTTGCAATACTCTTTGGATGGAGGTGATGGAATCCCTTTGAATGAAGCATTGGTTTGCTTTCCCTTCTCACATGTGGCACATGTCCATCCTTAGAGAAACTTCATTCGAGTCCCTCAACCAAGGACATCCTTGCTATCTTGTTAAGAGTCTTAAAGTTCGGATGACTCATTCTCTTTTGCTAGAGCCAACCGTTATTTTTGGAACTCTTAACAATCGCATGCATTTTTTTGACAACCGTCCCTAATCTGCGGTGTAGATCGTTCTTTCCTGTAACCAAAGAACAAAATTTGTTGAGTAGCTCGATTCCTTATAGTACACTGATCAGTCGAGAACTCAATGCTGAATCCGTTATCGCAGAATTGTGAAACCGATAACAGGTTATGCTTCAAACAATCGACATACGAGACTCCATTAACTTTGACATCATCATTCACGAAGGTTCCAACTCCTCCGTAATACCAAAGTTATCGCACCAAAGAGTACACGTGGGCCTTCTTTTTTTCAACATAAGAATCGAGATGTTGACTTCAACCATGTGCCTTGAGCATCCACTATCGATGTACCAGATAGTTGCTTGTACACCACCCTTATTGGCCAAACCCACGCAAACCTGCAATCAAATCAGGCTTTAGGTACCCTTGTAGGATTGGGTCCTGAGGGGTTAGTTTACCTTTCGGGATCCAAACATACAGGGCACTTCTATGGTAATCATCAAGATCAGAAGGTCTGATTTATCTCCCATAAGCATTTACATAATCATATATCTCTTCATGTGCTTTCTCGGTTAGTATGATTACGAAAGTGTGAACCTTGGATGAATCGAGACCGGGATTTTTGTGATTGGTCCGCTTCTTTTTAATCCAAAGGTGGTTCAAAAAGTATGTCCTGGATTTCTAGTTAAAGGGATATGTACGACTGCTACCATCAAAAGATTCATATCTCTTTTGCACAGGTGGTTTCAGCAGTTTAACCTTAGCATGTTCATTAGATACTTGACTTGGACCGACCAAACTCGGATTGACTTTCCTTATGATATTATCCTTTCTGATTCCTGATCTGCTGATTAGGCTGAGGTCTCTTCAGAGAACAGGGTTCTTCTGTTGATTCCTCGGCTGATGCTTGATCATGTGAGGTCCATTTATGTTCCCTTTCCGATCGCATTCGCCTTTTCCCTGCTCAAAGTGTCTTTTTCCTTCTTTGATATGATTTGAAATTTCGTGTATCTTGTCCAGAAACCTTCCTAGATTCACTTTTGGAATGTGAACCAGGTTGGACACACTACAGGAAATTTGAGAAATCGCGACGAAAAAATTCATCACTGAAACATCATTTTTCATCACAATTGATAATTTGTGACTAATTTTTTTGTGGCATAGATCGTCATTTATTGTGCGTGGTATTATGAAAAATGTGACGCTTATATTAATTTGTCGTGAAAAAGGCATCATTTGGTGACGAAAAAAGGTCATCGTCCCCTATATGTTTCCATCTATTGTGACGATAAATCGCCACTTTAGGCATAAAAATTCATCACTTATTATGACGTTTAAACTAAAGTTCAACTTTACGTGACGATATAAATAATTGTCATAAAAAAGGTTACTTTAGTGACGTTAATTTTGTCACAATTAGCTTGGTTATTTCGTCACATTTTATATATTCGTCAAGAAAGAGTTGTTATGCGGTGACGAAATGTTGATCGTCGTTATATGTGTACATATAAAATGAAATGTTATATATGAAATGTTGATCGTCGTTAGTATGATTTAGTGACAAAATTTTTTTGTCGCAAAATGATGTGGAAATTGTGACGAATTATTTTTGTCACTATAATGTATTATTTAGTGACTAAAAATAATAATCATCACTAGAAGTTTAGATTTGGTGACAATATATTGTTCGTCATATTTGACATTTTCTCGTCATGAAAGAATTGCAAAAAAATGACGAAAAAATGATCGTGGTTATATATATAGATATAATGACAACTAAATTTCGTCACAAAAAATTGGACTTTAGTGACAAAATATTTGTCGTCGAGAAAAGATGTAAAATGGTGACAAAATATTTTTTTGTCATTAAAAAATATTATTCAAAGACAATGATGATAATCGCTACTAAAGAAATTGATATAATAACAAATATATATCGTCATGATTAATTAACATACCGTGACTATTATTTTGTCATAAAAATGATATATATTGTGACGATTTATTTCATCGTGAAATAATTACTTTTATTATCAGTTTATGTTGGGAAATGAATTTAATAAAGAGGATTTTGATTAGATCCCAAAAACCCCTGAGTATGACATGTTCAGGATAATCTTGATAGATGAGTCAGGATTCAGCTTTTTAGAGTATTCAGATATTATCCGCACCGTATATTCGCAGATATAGAACAAGTTAGATTCTGAAGACTCAGTAAGAATCTGAAGAAACTGAAGTTTCAAGATTCAAGATGAAATCGAGAATCAAGACTCAAGATGAGATCGAGAAACCAAGGCTCGAGAAACTCGAAGACTCAAAGATGTCTCAAGACATCGAGACTTTGAGAATATCAAGGCACAAGAATTATCAAGACTCAAGAATGTATCAATGCTCGGTATATCCCCAATGTTCCGAGGCAATCGGGTTTAGGAATATAGTGCGTTGAAATCCAAATGACGTGGACCAATGAGAGGAAGAAGACAAATAAACAAAAAGTCAGCAGAATCCCACAAAGAATAGTATGGATTTGAATGAGATTCTCTCCAACGGTAAACATTCAAATCCACACTATAAATACAAGTTCTTCCATCAAATTAAGTGTGGATGCGGAGAATATAAAGACACAATGCTACAGAGCTAAAAGAACATATACCCAAGCTTTTCCCACCCACCCTAGAACACAAGTCCAGATATACATATATATTCAAAGAGTGTTCTAGAACCCAACCTAAGCAACCCAATTATGTATCTTAAGCTAGAGAGATTTTCCCAACCTTAGCATTGAGGCTAAAACAAATGTAAGGGAAAATCTCACCATAGTTGGAGACAACACCAAACCCAAACCCATTCTCATAAGAGATAACGAGGGTGAAGCGAGGTAGTTGTTAGGCAATCCTTGTTTATAGGGTGATAAGTCCCGGCCGAGTGTGAACTCAATTAAACATCTAAGAGGCGAGCCCTAGAGGGTGATAAGTCCGAGGCTTTGAGTTAGTAAACTCACAGGTAGTCGAAAAGCTCAAAGTAGAAAGGTTAGTAAACCACAGAGGTAGTCGAAAAGCCTTAGGAAGTGTTTCAAGGAATTTCCCTAGAATGGGAGAGTGGATGTAGGAGCTTGAGTCTCCTAACCACTATACATTGTCAGTGTTGTTTATCGCTTTTACGCCTTTATCTTATCATACGCGACTCGATTATAAGCAAGACACAACACATGAGCTTAAAATGCAAAAATCTGGAATCACCATTCTTTCACCCCTGTTTTATATGCACCGCAACGAAATGTTTTGCTTCCGCACGCGCAAAATGGGTTTTCCCACCGGGACCAACAGTTTATTTGAAATTTTATATATATTAAATCAGTAATAATACTAAATAATATATATTACAACAAAAACTAAATTAATTAAAGATAAAAAAAATAATTTGCATTAACAAAAAACACCTTCAAACAATAGAAACCAATCAACAATCTTTGTTAAGAAAACTACATGAAACAATAAACTAAAAAATCAATGTCTTATATGTCTTCAAAAAAATAATTTCCATGCACTTCAAACGCATTTAATCAAATCTTCTCCTCCATAGATATCACCTATAAAAAAATATCATATCAGAAGAATTATAAGAAAGCATAACTCCGTAAAGTATCAAGAAAACGATAATTCTAAGTTTTAAATGCACAAATACACTTTTACCAAAATTAAAATCCAAGGCATTAGGGGTCAAATAATCAAAATCCAAGGCATAATCAAAATCTAAGATTGAGTAAATGATTTAGCATTCAAATCCAAGGCATTAGGGTCAAAAAAGAAAGACCGCGTTGGGTTCAAACCATCCCCAAATTCGTATCAGAAGAACCATTAAGCGTGTTTCATACTCAATGCACTAGATTTAAAGTTTTCAATATATGCAAAGATTCTCAGAAACTCAATCGTGCCCCAACTTCAAAAGTTCAAAACCGATTTTAGGCAAATCCCCATAAATCACGTAGGAATAAGCACGTTATCGAAACGAAAGCCAAATTCAACCAAATGAATGCACCATTTGACATAACAAAGAGAATTAATCCTAGCACTGCACCCAAATTTTGAAACGTCCCAAATGCAATTCGTATGAATGAGTATATTAACTTTTGTTAATCATTACATCAACGAACTAAAATGCAAAAAATCTTTACTTAACACACCATAACTAGCACAATTTGGTAGTGAAATATACAAAGTACAAATTATTACCACTATCTATATACACGTAAATACACGATATCTTGGCTAAAAATATAAATTGTATCACACACATATTCACATTTATGTTTGAATCGAATCAGCAGTTGCAATGCTCCAAAAATCAACAATTGCAGCATCTACAAGACCTAATTGCACTTCGAAATATCATCTACAAGACCTAATCTCGAGAGTGAGAAACTAGAGAACCACATTCCCTTATTTGTTATACATGTTGAACACAAATAAATCATCATATCCGCCCTCTTCTAATACGTACCCGATTTTAAAGCTACACATAAAAGTAGTACTACTAAAAGAAAAATGAAAATAATAAAGTAAAGGCTAAAGAAAAACAACAAGAACCAAAAACTCATAAAAAAAATAGAAGCTAACCTTAATTATATGTCAATCCCTTTCTCCCTCATAAAAGCCATTAGTTTGTAAATAGTTGCACTTTGCTCAGAGAGTTTTGCAGTGAGAATGTCATTTTGCTCAAAGAGTTTGACAAATGATTTTCATTTTGAGTAGCTAGGTCCTCTTTCAAGCTAGTTACTTGAGTTTGTAGTTCTTCCACTTGAAATCCTAGATTGTTGCAACTCTTCCGTTGTTTCTCTTAGTTCATCTTCATATTCAACAGAAGAATTGTACAATGAACTACGCTTACTTGGAGGCTTAGAACCATAACCTTTGGTATATTCAGCCCCATGGCCCAACACCTCCAAAGCTATGTCAACTTCGTCTTGTCTATTCCGAGATCCAAATATTCCTCTCTCATACGTTTCATCGTTTCCTGGTATTTAAGCATAAATAAAGTAAATAAAATGTTCATCTGAATTGAAAAAGAAGTAAATTAACCTCAATAATAACATAATCAAATATCATAAATGTCTACACGACTTACCCAATTTCTTTTGCCTTGTCGGATTTCCACCCATTTTTCTCTGTACAGATCTTTGTGGGTTTGCTCATACAAGTAAATCCAATCGCATTTGTTCTTTGAGTTCAAAAGACTACAAAAAATTATAAAAAAATCAGCTACTTCATCACCATACCCAAGATTGAAATAAAATATTCAAAAAAAAACCATAATTGCCTTCTTTTTAATGTTTATATGATTAAATTATTGACATATCATCGACTTATGTTCAATTATCTGGGAAATATAATTGTGAATACTCTATGAGAATCGAAAAGATGACAAGTAAACAAATAATCGATATAAGATATCGCTTACCCTTTGTAATGGACATATTTACATATTTATGTTGTAAAGAATTGGGCAGATTAGTTTTATAAACATCAAGATAAGCAGGGGGATGCCTAATTTCGAAGATCTCCTAACATCATCATTATGTTCATTCCGATTAGGCACATTTTGCATAACAATAAGGGTCGCTTAATTAATTTATATTATGTTCATTATGTTCATTCCGACAAATTTCTAGGATCAATTTATGTCTATTAGCAAATAAGGTACATAACACCAACAACCAAATGACCTCAAATAACAATAATCAGCTCCTTGTTATAAAGCATTTCATAAGGAGTTTTGTTGTTTAAAACACGAGAAAGTGTCCTACCGATCAAATAAGTCATTGGCAAAAATCATAGTTATTAATGGCGCAAGGCGCCACAAGGCAAGAAGTTAGCCTATACCTTAGGCGGCGCGCTTGCATCCCCGAAAAACAACATAAGACCTTGATAATTTCTTAGTAAACCTAACCATTGCTTCTCAGAAGAATACCCCAAGTCAAATTTTCACCTTGGTGAACCAACTCATCTTCATCTTCCATTAGACCAACCATCCACTCATTGCTTTCATCTATATCCCTCAAAGAGATAGGATCAATGTGATTACGTGAGTCATACCGACACTGGATGCTTCAACGCATTTATTATACTTGATATAAAGTAAATCTTGAAACCTAGATGCGTTTTTCACTTAAATATTAAGACTTAAGATATAGTATTTTTATTATTCGATGTTATTTGACAAATAAAAAATGTTTATTTTATTTCAAACCCTAGGGATGTACTACTTAGGCACGCTTAGGCGCCGCTTTTTGCCCTCAATACATAGCGAAAGGCGCCCAAAGGCAAGCAACAAAATCCCAACCGCCGACCTATGGCAAAGCGGAGGTGGTTAAGAAAAAGCGCTTGGTTTTTAGCGCCTCTTTTTTAATAACTATGGTCAAAATGCAATAGTTCAAATATTTTAAAGGTAATCTTATTTTATGTGATAGGTGTGTAGATGCAACTAGTGCAAGGAATGCAAAAACTGAAAACATATACTACTTGAAAACATATGCTCACAAGTTCATGCAATCGGACCGAAAAGGCTTTTCTCCAAAGAGTATGCTTGCATAGCATTTTTTTCCCTGTTGCTTTTATTGATCTCACTTAAACGCTGCAACAACATTATAATTGTAACAAAACAAATCAGAATTTTTGCATTGAAAAGTGTTAGCCATTAAAACTGTAAAATTATGTGCATTAAAATTAGCAAAGCTAACGTTACCTTGAATTCAAAAATTGAGGCAAAATAATCACGAGTTTTTCCTAGTTATCTTTGTCGGACAAGCCTTTGGTTTGTGATCCTTAGCCTCTTTGTAGATATGGATATTTAAGAAAGTGTTGATGCAACTTATAACGTTGTTGCCTACTTCTTTTTTTCACCCGATCGACCAGCTCTGTTTTTCACTCCAAATTTCATCAATATTCAAATCCATATGCATCTACAACTCACCATAGAACATGCAAATTAGAATAAAAGAAGGTAAAAATAATATATTAAAACACATAAATTTTTTTTCAACCCCATACCGCAGATGATCAAACACCGCTTCAATCCATTGTCCTCATCTACCTCTTTCCATCATATCGGCATAGGAGAACTTGTCGCGTTCTATTCCAATATTAGTTGCCAATTTTAACGAATCGGACCACATTTGTTGGTCTCTTAACTGATGGATCCACCTTAATCTTAAATTAGTTCAAATGATAAATTACCCTTAAAAACACATTTGGGAAGTGCACAACTACCAAAATAATAGAAAATTCGGGCATTGGGCCTCTATCCGTACTATTTATACTCTGTTTTTTATATAAAGAAGGGTCTATTTTTTTTCAATTTTTATATGCAATCAAAATGTATTGAAATATCAATGTTTCTGATTATACATTGCCACTGCAAAGTAGATATACAAATCATTGTCACATTGTACACGGAAAATGCTTAGAAGAAACTCAAATCAGAAATCAGCAATTTCAGAGACTAAATAAAAACAAATCTTGAACGGGTAATTTTCTGCTATAGACACAATCCATAAACCAGAATAAAACTAAACGTCCATACTTATTCGAGCGAAAGCAGAGTACTAATTCACACAAGCATTTTCACAAACACTTGGTTTCCACACAATTTCTACCGCTGCAATTCATCACTACATTTGTGTTGGCATTTTATCGAACACATTTCGTGCAGAATTAAAGTGATTCAAATATCTCACAAGTGAAAAACTGTAACAAATTTAGCATGCAGTAAAAGAACAAATTAGTGGTTTACTGTACCAATTTCAATAAACAAGTAATCCCAATTACAAAAACCCAATTGAAGAATTACCTAGATGAGAAGAGACAATTGAAGAGAACCGGCTTGCAGAGACTACGATCAGACCACCACACAATTGAAGAATTCCCCGGATTGCAGATTCATGATTCGATCGATAGCGTATACTCCAAATCAATTGATTCGATCGACAGCATATCAATTTTGCAGAGAGAAATTCACAAAGTGGAATTGATTCGATTCGATCGTGGAAGAAAGGTTTGAGACGTGGAAGAAGGGTTTGATTAATGAAATAGTGGAGAGGATACGTGGGTATGTTAATCTATAAGGAAAGTAATTAATATTTCTTCAATTTTAAATTGATTTAAAAAAATTAAAGCCCCGCTAATAATTATTTTGGCTCTCAATTTTTTTTTTTTTTAGCCAAGATCTTTCAAAAATTTATGTTTAATTTAGGCTCTCAAATTTTAAGTGTTTTGGTTCTAAAAATTTATTTCAATTTGTCAATTCTTTTTTAAATATAATTAATTACGCTTAATTTTATGTATAGTATATATGATGTAATAAATTTTATATTTTTATACAAGAATACTCTTATAAATTATATCTATAAGAACACTATTATTATTAAGTACAAAATCTATCACTATTAAAAAAATGTTTTATTTTTAAAAAAATTATAATTATATGCATAACAGTGATATTATATGATTTCAAAGTTACATAATTTTGTTTAAATCACAATAGTCTAATATTTACTTAGCTTAATTTTTGAGCCTAAATAAGCTTTAATAATATATATATATATATATATATATATATATATATATTAATTTTAAATTAATTTATTTATCGATTATTTTAGACAAAGTATAGAGAATTATATTATTAAAGAGTATAGTCGTGATTACAAAAGAGTACTGTGACTTTTTACTATATAAAGGGTATTAATCATAAAAGTGCAGGGTGTGACTTATATTACAACAGATGGTGTAATTGTGATAATTGAATGGTGTGACTTATGTTACTAAAGGATGTAGAAGTTGATAGAGTTTTTTTAAAAAAAAATTAAAAAGAAGTTGATACCAAAAAAAATAAAAAATATATTAAAAAAATGGCTTATAAGCTACCAAAAGTACATGCTTGTAGCTTTTGAGAGCTCGTTTAATCTAATAAAAGAGAAATAGAATACTTCAAATTGCTTCATGACACAATTTTATGTGATTATAATCACTTATAATTTTCTAAAACACCCCCTTTATTGAGTTGAGCTCGAGTGAGCTTTAATCAAGCTGAGTACGAGTCGAGCTCGAGTAATTTCATATATTTACACATACTTATCTTATCTTACTTATCGAGCTCGAGCCGAGCTTTAAAAGTGTACTATAAGGTGATGAACGTTATATATATGGTGATCATATAATTTATATATTTTTATTTACGAGATGTGGCCATGTAGTTTACTTCTTCCGGCTTTACCAATAATCACTTCCAAAATAGTTTCAAACTTTTGAAAATCGGAGGTATTTGTCTTAATCGGTCGTCAGAGTTTCCATGGGTCGAACAAGTCGCTTAAACTTAGGCACAAAAAATATGAGATGGGATACAAACAAACACAAATCAACACCCACACATCCTTCCAAAGTGTTAAAGTGTCAATGCCCGAATTATGCTCCATCTCACGCAAGTGTGTATATATTTTGTATTTTAAGGGTCTTTGTCTTTGGCTGAGGGATTTGGGAGTAGAAAAATTGAATGAAATGAAAAACGTGTATTTTATCAATAGTTCATTAAAATTTTATTGTCAAACAACTAATACCTTTTGATGAAACAACTAATCTTCAAGTTAAAATGTACACACCCTCAATTTCCCACCCCATTAATCATCTCATCGATCTTGCAAATGGTATGGATTTTAAATTCTATTTTAATTTTCTTTATTGAAACTAATATTTTATAGTTAAACAATTAATACCTTTTGATGGAACAACTAATATTTGTTAAAAAATACCCATAAAATGAAAAATTAGTTGTCTTATTTAAAGATTTGTTGGTGTTTTGCATGAATGGTTAATGGGGAAATGTGGATCATAGATCGTAGTATTGATTCAAACTCTGATGTTTCAACATTAGAGTAAGTAGCTTACAATAGGGCCAATCCCTTACATTTGTGAGGAAAATAAGAAAGGGAAATACCATGAGAAAGGAAACAATGTGTATTATAACTCATTAAAATTTAGAAAGAGGTCCGAAAAGATCAAAGAAAATCCAATTAATAATTGAAGCTTAGGAAACCAAAATTCATTCAAGAAATAGATGGAAATTCTCTAAATATGAGCTAATTTCAATAATAGGCGATCTAAGGTTTCAAACAAAATTAAAAAACGATATTCATTTAATTGGGTGAAATTAATACGATGAAGAAAGAGCTAAGCTTCCACCCCTTTGAATATTGTTGTTGTAATTTTCATATGCAATGCTACATTTGGAGCTCAACATACATATAGCATATCTTGAATCAAGAAAGCATGAATGATTTTCTGAAACCAGAGTGGATTATATACACCAACATTGTACTGATCTTACTAAAAAAATTCCCAGATTAATTGTTTCTTCAAAATTCAGCTAGCAATCAAAATAGAAATGTGCATTTGAAAAACTAGAAAAACTTTTCTAATCAATCAAATATTGGGCTACAATTGCTTCATGATCACACCAATCAATGAAATTATTAAAAAAATAAAGCCAAATTAGAAGAGAAAAAGCGTATCACAATCCAAAGAGAAAATAGACCATCTCTGCATTTCAGAGTACATTGATTATTTTTGCAAAAACAATTTCCAAAATAATATCCAGTCAAATAATCCTCCACAAAGTAACTTCGAGAGAACTTTGAACAACTCTATCCTAATCTGATTTAGTTCAGTACAAATAATTCAGTTAATCATTTGTAAAAAGTTACCCTTGACTTTGTTGATAGCCAAAAACATTATTCAAAACTACCCCATTAAAGACAAAGCTTCTCATTTTGAGTTGCGACTTACAACCCAAATAGACTTCTCGAGTTTCTGGATTTGGTTCAAGAATATCCAGGTCATCATAAACAATTTAACAAAAAATGAATTGTTCTAATGGTAGCTTAGTTAAAAGTGAACATAGATAAGTACTGGTTTATTAAACTACCATCACCGAAAATTGGAGAGGAAACAACAATTACCTTATGATTTTGCATCACAAGACACTCTGTACTCATCTTCTTTAGCAAAAACAGAGGAAACCTATACGTAAAAAAAACAATCCAAACAGATTTTGAGATATTTGTGGCTTCCCAAAGAAAGAAGATAGATGTTCAAACAATGTATGAATCGCCTTTGAAGTCAGATTCGAACGGGAAAAGGAGATAACTCAACTAACTAATAACATTTATAAACTATTAAGCATTTATGACATCATGCACTTAACCTGTAATGTTTCTTCTGCTGCCATATCATCTAATAGGAGTACCTCTCTTGCAACTCTCGAAAAGACAGCCTCTAGAATCATCGTCATACAATTCTGATAAACTGAAGAAAGTAACAAAGCCTCCCATATAATGTGTACTTTCTCAATTATGAATGCAATCTGACACCAAACGTAACTAAAATGGTTGATAAGAGAAACGAAATGAGAGGAAGGGAGGATCAGGAATAGAAACGACGGGGTTTCTTGGTGATGCGATACCTGGTCGATGCAAAATTTGGCAGATTCATATTGTTTAATCTGGTGGGTATTATGAAATCCATTGGCTCCATCAATTGCCTGATTAATCACCAAATTACACCATAGTAATCAGACAATAGAATTTGGACATGAAAATCATGTGTAAACATTGCCATTTTGACGAGCGTACCTGTCTCAAGTTAGACATGACAAGTTGGATTTGACACTGCAAAACTTCTTCAGCCATAAGTTGAAATTTTGGTGCCAAATCGATAAATACAACAACTTCCTTAACAGAACTACAGAAGTATGGGCGATACTGTGACAACAGGGTAGGGAGGGGTTATTATGTATACCAAGCAATATGCTTCTAACTGATAACAAGTAGCACGATGTTGTTTGATTATACCTCAAATGCAAGCCCAAGAATCTCCTGAGATAGGTAAAGGCAGTCATTGTGCATTACAGCTGCCTGGATTATGGAATCAAGCTGCCTTTGAAGCTTCGAAAGATCAAGGAAATATGTTTCAGCTTCTTAAAATTAAAATGAAAGTAATATAACAGCTTTAAACATCATTCCCCCAAGAAAATTCTAAAAAATTCTAAAAAGCAGTGAAGTTCCTCCAACTTTATTTCTTATACAGGTAATAAATCAAATCTATACACAACTTATGCAATGGAATATACCAGAAGACACCATGAGTTGAAAATTCTAAAGTAATATAGGAATCACCCTTTCTCTATTCTCTCTTTCTATTTATTAAATTTATAAATTACTCAAATGAAAGCAGATTCTCAATCATCTCTTCCACTCTAAAGGAATCAGACGTAATTGATCCCAACAAACATATTCTTTTTCAGCATTTTGAAATCTGCTGCATTTTCAGCATTTTGCAACAAAACCCTAAACGTTTATATAATAGCTATATATACACACATACACCAAATATTTACTGCTTCCAATATTCTTTTTTCTTTCTCACCTACTTCATTATTCTAAACCAAATAAACCTGCCATGATATAATAAAATTGCATTTCGTAAAAAACAAGAATACAAATTGGTACATAATTGATTTATTCCCTCTCATGTGCACTTATCCAAGTATATCCAACACCAAAATCGAAAGCCCAGATCAAGAAATAAGCATACCTATTACTGTTTTGGTACTCAGATATCAAGTCTCTAATTTATACTTGGCTTCTGCATAATATATATTTTCTGTTTCTAGCTAATATCATGTGTAATTAGACTGTATGATAATGAATAAGATTATATATTAGTCCAATATACAAAACATTGACTCAAAGTAGAAATATCAGACACCATAAAATGAATTAGTTTACACAGCCATATATGCAACATATCATTACTTCCTTCATGTACTGAAAATGTGTCATTTAACAAGTTATCATAAACTCATAATCACATTTGTGAATGTGTGCTTATTTTCCAAGAAATAACGGCTCTTGTAGCATAGTACTGTTCTTCAAGAAAAAGAACGCTAGGGAAATCACTATTGGCAATGTCCAGAGAAAACCGAACAGATAATAGGGGAATCACAAAATCTTATCACGCAAGAAAGAGAACGGAATAAAAGAAACAAGACATAGGTAAAATGATCTTAAGTAGCACAAAGTTTACCTAATGATTTTTGCTGTCGTCGCTATCAATTACCTCACCATTCGATCTCATGCAATTTCAAGAACCTAAACTTCACGCCAAATTTCGCTAAATTTCGTCAAATTTAGAGAAGAAACAATTCTGAATTGGGAGAGCGATTTTACCAAATTTCGTCGCGATTTCTGGTAGCATTGCCAAATTTCATCGCGATTTCTGGTAACAAACACAAACTTCACGCAAATTCTGTTTGATTCATGCCAAAATTCGGCTTTAGGTTGGAAGAAAATTGGGAGTATTTGGGATATTGTAATTGCATTTTGTAACGCATTAATGTATTAAGAATGTATTTTGTATTAAAACGTACGTATATGGGGTGGTGGCACAGTTTGTCTCATAGCTTCTGAGTAATACTCACGTCGAGGATTCGAGTCTCTCTCATCCCAAATTTTTATCATTTTTTTTGGAAGAAATTATCAGAATTAAAAAAATATATAATTTCATTTTCAGTAAACAAGCTAAAAAATATATATTTTCATTTTCAGTAAACAAGCTTTGTCTAGTTGGAGAAAGACAAGTTATTTGTTGGAAATGTCATAGGTTCTATTCCCATTGATGTATTTATTTTTTATATTGAAAAATTGATTCAAATATTTTTATTAAAATATCTAAGACAAATTTATTGTTTGGTTCAATGGTGTAGTTATCCTTTTTAGGTAAAAGGGACCCGTGTCCGAATCCTGATGGATGAAAATTTATATTTTTCAATTTTTTTAATATAATTTAGATTTTTTACGGAAAAATTAATAAACAATTTTTTTAATAAATTATATATTCGCTGTTTTATTTAATAAAATCTATATTTTATATGGAAAAATTTATTAACCGTCACCATATATAAATATTGGTGACGAAATACTATGTCACTATTTACTATGAAAAAGTTAATGACGAAACTTAAAACCGTCATGAAAATTTTATATTATATGATCAATATTGATCGTCACTAATTAAAATGAAGATCGTCACCGAATAATATTGTGACGAAAAATAAATTAAATCATTAAAAAATAATTATTAATCGTCACTATATATAAATATTGGTGACAAAAGAATGTGTCACTAATTACTATGAACAATTAGTGACGAAGCATAAAATTGTCATGAAAACTTTATATTACATGACCAATATTGATCATCACTAATTAAAATTAAGATCGCCACCGGGTTTATTTTATTGTGAATAAATAAGTGTCATTAAAAATGATTATTAATCGTCACTATGTCAATATTGGTGACGAAATAATATGTCACTAATTACTATGAACAATTAGCGGCTTTAAACATAAAATTGTCATGAAAACTTTATATTATATGACGACTATGATCGCTACTAATTACAATGACGATCGTCGTCGCCAAATAAAATTGTGACGAATTAAGTGTGTCACCAATTCTTTTTAATAATTAATGACAAAACATATAGTTGTCACAAAAATACTATTTTCCATGACGTTGAATATCGTCACTAATATTATGAATATCGTCACCAAAGTTTATTGTGACGAATTTCTTATTTTTGTCATGAAAATTTTGAATTAGTGATTTAAAAAATCGATGGTGACAAAAAAAAATTGTCACGAATTCTCACTTTTTAGTGACGAAAATTAAATTTGTCACCTTTAGGTGACATATTGTGACAAATTTTGTGTCGTCTCAAAAAAATTCGTCACGGAATGTGGGATTTCTTGTAGTGACATATGAGGATCCAGAAGGGCTTTCAAACCCAATACCCTTCTTATCAGTTGCCTTTCGAAAGTAGTTTTTTATTTCATCAACATTTTGAGAAGCTTTTCCAAAAACCTCTACTTGTTTTCGAACCGTCCTCACTTTGTTTCGAACTCTCATGTTGCTTAAGAGTTCATGAAACTTAGATTGAAGGACTTTGAGATCATCGGTTTGTTTGTTTGTTGATAAATAGTTAATCCTTAACCAGCTTTTCCCGATTAGAAGAGTGACTTTTTAGAAACTCTAGTTCTCGTTGTCATCTTCCGAATAGTCTCAATCGATTTGATTCAAATGCTTTTCTTAAGGAATTATCCTTAGAAGATCGATGTTCTCAAATTTAGCTTATCGTTCTCAACTTCCACTACAATATAAGTATTTATTGCATTAGAGATCATCAAAGCAATCGCTCATTGATGAGTGGCAGGTCAATCTCTCCCCGGTGTCTTTGGGCAATGTGTGGAAACAAAACGTAAGACACGTAAAACGGGGTTAGAGATTACCTCGGATGGAGTAACTTCATTGGCCATGAGATAGATATCGTCGCCGATGAGAATATCATATCGCCCAGAGGTCATCGACGCCATCGCCAGTAGTCATCGACGTAAGCCTTCGACAGATGAGTAACCAGATTCATTCGAAGGCAGATAAGACTCATCGATACCTGATGTATCAACAACCATGGCTTTTCTATCTCGGTATCGTTGCTCTCTTCTGTTGCATCTCTTCTCTTTCCTTTGGAGTCGGTCGCGATCGACCTTTGAATGACCTCGTTTTCGATAAAATGAAGCACGCCTTCAAGTTCTCCCGAAATTTTATGCGCGGTGAATCATTTCTCTTGTAGGATCTGTCAGGTGACTTCCTATTCTGCCTTTAATCAGAACTCCTTCTTTCTGATCTGTTGTCTCTTCTATCATCAGAACGATCATCTGTCTTTGCTTCCCTTTGGTCATCTCTATGATCGTCTCTTCTGTCAACAGAACGATTTCTTTCTTGCGATCTATCAGTAGATCTCCTATTTCTTCTGTTGTTCTGATAGTATTTATAGAACTTCCGATGTTTTCCCATTTGAACATTAGATCTTTCCAGCTTTCTGGTCAGCAAGACAATTTCTTCAGCCTGACTCACAATCGTTCCTACCGTTCGGGCATTCTTGACCGCTTTCGTTTGCTGAAATACAACAAATTTTCGATGAATTTGATGCGCCTTGCAAGAACTTCTTCTGCTCTAGGATTCCTTTCTTTCAGGTCATACTCGTGAGCTTTCAAACTGAGGAACAACTTGCTTGGCTTCAGAGTAGCAAGATCATGGATATCTTTGATCATTGTCACCTTCATGTCTCATTTCTTCTGTAGGGACCTCAGAATCTTATAATTGATGTCCTTTATCTGACATAACTCGGCCCAGATCACAAAGTCTGTTGACTCCCATGGTGATCCTTCCATCGAACTGATTGATGGTCTCATTAGGTAGCATTCTGAGTTTGTCAAAGTTAACCATTTCAGCTTGCAATCTGCTTTCCTTTATAAGATGATTTCGTTGACATATTTCAGTCAACGTATCCCATACTTCCTTAGCTGATTGCAAGTACTTAACTTTCTCCTTTGTTGTCGCGTCCATTGTCTTCATGATAAGATGCTTGGCTACTGTATCCAAAATGGATAACTTTCTCTCTTCTGCATCCATCAGAGAAGGACTCTTTCTGACACGTGCACCAACACCATGATCTGGATCTTTGTTATCATTATTTGGATTCGTATGATATATGATGATTGGTCCTCGTTCCAGAACTTCCATCATTTTGTTACTGATTGAACCCAGATGCTTCCCCATGAAGATCTTCCTGTCGGCATACTCATCGACATTGAACTTGGGCAGATCGTGATACATACCCGAAGTATTATCCATGCTGAATGATAGGTTTGAAAACAGATGAGCTTTTAAAATAGGTTTTTCAAGATCTGTTCAAGTGACCACAATGGTTATTCCTCAAGAACCAATGATACTCAAAGCCAGTGGTCCATAGAACCACTGCCCTGATACCACTTGTAGGTCCCCAACGGGTTTCATGAGGCGTAAGTCTAGAGGGGAGGGGTGAATAGACTTCCAAAACTTTTAAGTGAGATCGTGTGATAAACAAGTTACCTTTATCGAGTCGCGTGTAGATCGGTTTGGATCGATATTCAACTTATCGATCGCCGAGGGCGATCGATTGGTGTCTATCGGGTTTAACTGATGTCTGAAGCTAAGTTTTACCCGCGTGAAAAACCGGTTTGTTAAATCGTAATTCTAAGTTATCTATTTTGAATCGATGATGGCGAAGGTCAAACCGATCAAACCAAAGAGTTTCAGCCAAACCCGACATGATTTCGTAATATGCATGCAAAATACAAACAAGTAGTGTGCGGATAGTGTAAATCTCAATCAATCGATAATGCACACCGATTTTTATAGTGGTTCGGACAACTTGTCTTACGTCCCACTCTTCCCTATCGCCAGGGGCACCAACTAACCAAGTGGACTTAGATTAATGTGTTAGTCCAACACAGTACAACAGATGTTTCAAGAGTTCTCACTCAACCAATCCCAGAGATGAGAACTAGAAACCCTAGTCTGAAATCATGCTAAACAAACTTAACCTAACTTTAGTTTGGATATAAGATTTGTTATGTTCCAACTGGAATTCTATCCTAGTATATGAATAGCCTAAATCTAGAGGATGAGAATTCTTGCTAAGAACCTATGGGATGAACACTTAGAATATTTGTTTGATCTTGTGTTCTTGGTGTGAAAATGTAGCTTTGCTTGAGCTTGTGGATTATTTCTGTAACCTTACTATGAAGGTTGATCCCATATTTATAGACATGAAATCAACTAGCCGTCGGAGAGCAATTCGAATTTTGGTCTATTTTAGGTAGGTTTGCAGGCCCGATTTGATGTGTGCAGAGGCGGCATGGCCGAAAGCATGTATGCTTGTCCTTTCTAGTCGTTTGACTCTGAAGCAATTCATCCTGCAGTTGTCAGCTCCGTACATCCATGTCTTGCTCTCATTGCTTATCAAGTACACTTGTTGAGTGTTTGATTTACCAACTTAGGTTGACATTCTTCATTTCTGATTAACTCGTATGACTTAGTGATCTTCTGGTTGTCACCTGATTTGAGCTGATCTGATCAGTCCAGACTGATCAGTCTACCTAATTGAGTCTTCTGATGCAGGTTGTCTTAACGCAACTTGCAGACTCTTCTTAACTTCTTCTGATGTAGGTCTTTTGGTCTTCTGAGTCTTGTTACCTGGTGATCATCTGATCTCCAGGTCTTCTGATCCTTCAGTATGTTACCTGATCTTCTGATTTTCACCTGGTTATATGTATAGCTGATCTTCTAATCTTCTACAAGACCTAACCTATACATATTGAGTTTCCCCTCAATATGTGACCTATTTAATACATCAGCTGTCTATACATCTCAGCTAGTCATTCTAACCTGATTTCTAATTCATCAGTCAGCTAACAGGTCTGTCTGGTCCTATTACAACATGTTTTGGAACTTCCATCAAAACTACAAATTTTCCAACAGTATAAATTTTGAAGATGAATTACTATACTCTTCATAGAATTGCAGAATTCTAAAATAAAGGATATTATTGTATAAAATACGTCGGACGTTAAAATAAAGATCATGTGCCTAGATGTGATTTTTAAAAGCACAAATCAAGTGTTTTCTTGTTCCTACACTCATATATGAAGAAACAAAAAATCCCAATAAGAAAAGGGAATTGTATATCTCAACTTAGATTTCCTAGTTCGAGGATAGATAACCCAAAAAACAAGACAAAACAAAACAGAGTTTTTATATATATATATATATATATATATATATATATATATATATATATATATATATATAATATGATTAAGAGAAGGAGATCCCGCCTTTCACGTCCAGAGGCCAAATATCAAAGATTCTCATTATTTTTTCTATAGATGATTGACAACGACGGAAGAAAAAAAGATGGTAACAAATTTTGAGGGGAGTAAAGGAATGAGGTCTACAATGAAAATATCCCTAGTGTAATAAAATAAACGAATGATAAATATTAAAATTTAAATAATAAATAACTGAGGTAAAAAATTTGAAAACTAATAATACCATAAATAACATTTCATAGAAATTCAGAGATTTAAAAATAGATAATCATATAAATATGAGGATATAGAGATTTACTAGGTCAAATTATTCATATGCAATTGCATAATGCTACCATGAATATAAGCTATATGCATTTTCCTACAACTCAAAGAGTAAATTTGCTTCACGTATTTTCCTACAACTCAAAGAGAGAATTTGCTTCACAACCCATCAGCCATCAATATCATAATTAAATTAAAGAAGAAAATAAGTAAGAATAAAAAAATAATATATAATTTTTAAAAAATTAATAATTCTTAAAATTACATATATAAAATAGGGATAATTTTGTAAAATATGTATCAATTGATTTTTCATGCTATATTTTGAATTTTTAATTTTATTTAATTCAATCTATAGAAATCTGAATTATTCTATTTAGAAAAAACAAATAGGTACAATAAATTGAAATAGAAAAAAAAATTATACTAATATAAAAATAGGATAGTCTCCTATAAAAAAAAATCGCCCATCAACTTATGGATCTCCCCACTCTCTCTCTCTACGCTTTCTCCACAATTTACTATCTCTTTTTTAAATAACTACCCTTCCCTTTAAATAAATATTTATTCAATAAATACATATAACTTTATATTCAGTATAAATATATACCCTTATTGGTGTTTCCAGATTCTGAATTTCTAGATATCGACGACTCTTGACGTTAAATTTTTTTTTGGGCTATTGTTTTTGGATTAATCGTTTTGGGCTATTCTCAAATTGCACCAAAACTGCTCTAAGTCTGAGATGATTTTTAATTCTCTTCGAGCACGATCTTATAGTTCATATATATACATGGGCCAAATTTTTTATTTGACTTCTACTTTGGCGGCTGTTGTTTTAACATTGTTAATTTTATGTTTAAATAAGCATTTCTTTATTGTATGATTTTGGAAAAGAAAAAAATATTATACACTAATTATGTATTGATTTAAGAAATATATTTAATTGAATTAAATTAAGTTTTTGTGTTGTGCCAACACAAATGTTTGGTCTGCATACAGTGTCTAGAATCAAATTATTACATATATTTTAATATATTTTTATTGTATTGTAAATGTTCTATCGGTTGGTGAATGTTAATATATGTTCAAATTAATTTTACTATACAGTTCATATTTACATTATTTGTAGAAAAGAACATGACGAAAACTTGTACAGCGGAACACAATCTAGCAAAAAAAACAATATTAAAAAGTGATTCAATATTTGAGATTCTATTCGACTTTTTTTTGATTTTTAAAAAGTCGGTGGATTTAAAAAAATCCATAGACTTCGAGTTTGACCCGGCTTTTTTTATTAATTTTATATTGATTTTCATAGACTTGATAGGATTGTAGAATACACTTTTTTTATTAATTTATTGGGTTTTTCTAATAATTTCACCAAATAATAAATTTCACAAAATTTGTGTAGCAATATTACCAATAAACATAAAGAAATGTAGGGTTTCGCACTGTCTTCTCTCTGTTCGTCGGATTACAAACAGGTTCATCATTTCCTTCACGTCTGCGGATTTTAATTATTCCTTTTAGATGTCTATCAACCTCATCTCTTTCTTCATCCATTGAGGAAACTACCAGCACACCACTTCCAAATTTTGATTATGTTGAATTAGTCTGTTGGGAAATTTATAGTTTGATGAAAGTTCCCAAACAGTTGTGATAGGACCAGTCAGACCTGTTAGCTGACTGATGATCTAGTAATAAGACTAAGATGACCAGTTGATAACTGTTATATAGAGCAACTGATGTAAAGGTAGATAGGTCACACATTGAGGGGGAACTCAATGTGAGTAGTCTAAGTCTTGAAGTCTTGAAGATCGGGATTCATCTGAGAAAAAGAAGAAGACTAGAAGGTCATAAGATCAGCTAGTCAGATAACCAGGTGAAGATCAGAAGATCAAGTAACACGCTGAAGAATTAGAAGACCTGAAGATTAGATGACCACCAGGTAACAAGACTCTGAAGACCTACATCAGAAGAAGTGAAGAAGAGTCTGCAAGTTGTGCTAAGACAAACATCGGAAGACTTCCATCAGCAGATCGATCGACCGGACCGATCAAGTCACCAAATTAGGTGACAAACCGAAGTTCACCAAGTCATACGAAATTCATCGACATGAAGAATGTTAACCTAAGTTGGTAAATCAAACACCAATAAATGTACTTGATAACCAATGAGAGCAAGACATGTATGTACGGAGTCGACATTGCGGGACGAGGTACTTCAGAGTTCAACGGCTAGAAAGGACAAGATTATACGCTTCCGCCATGCCGCCTCTCGATCACATCAAATCAAGTCTGCAATCCTACCTAACATAGATCGAATTCAAATTTCTCTCCAACTTCTAGTTCAATTTCGTGTTTATATATATGGGATCAAACCTTCATAGTAAGGTTACGGAAATAATCTACAAGCTCAAAAGCAAGCCAAATTTCCGATGAAGAACACAAATTGAAGAATATTTCTAAGTGTTCATCCCATAGTTCTTAGCATAAAAATTTTATCCTTCAAATTTTAGGCTACTCAAATACTAGGATAGATTTCCGGTTGGAACATAACAAATCCTATACCCAAACCAAAATTCAAAGTTAAGTTTGTTTAGCAAGATTTCGCATCTAGGGTTTCTAGTTCGATCTTTGGGATTGGTTGAGTGAGAACTCTTGAAACGTATGTTGTACTGTGTTGGACTAACACATAAAACTAAGTCCAGTTGGTTAGTTGGTGCCCCTACTGATAGAGAAGAGTGGACGTAGGACAAGTTGTCCGAACCACTATAAAAATTTGGTGTACCTTATCCGATTTTATTCGCTTTTACACTATCTCGCACACTACTTGTTTGTATATCGCATGCATATTCTAAGTCTGAATCGATTTGCATCAAGCAACCGATCCGATCGGTTTGACACTTTGTCATCCGATTCAAAACAAATTTAACTTAGAAATCGATTTGAGAAAACCCGGTTTTCACACGGGTAAAACTTAGCTTCCGCGACATCGCTTAAACCGATAGACACCGAATCGACCCCTCGGGCGATCAATAAGTTTGATATCGCTTCAAACCGATTCACTTTCGCACTTTGATCGTAAACTTGTTTATCACACCGATCTCACTAAAAAAAAAGTTTTCGAAGTCTATGTTGAATTTAGAGGCACGTAAACACGTAATACATGCGCAAATGAAATAAAATAATTTACCAACAACGAACAATTAATTGCATAATTAAATATGAGTAAACATAAATGCAATTCTTACACAATTGCATATGGATTCTCAACTATGGTATCCACGTAGCAGTCGTTTACTAATTTACACAGATCTGCCAGCGTTGAATCCCCGAGAAAAATTTGCTAGGAAAATTCTAACTTAGAGATTTTTTGGAGAAAATATGAACTCACGTATTATGAATTCCCAAGAGCTCATATATATAGGAGAGACTCGGCTTAAATCTTAAGCTAACCTTTATTAGGAAAAATCCTAATAAAATAAATCACTTAGATTTATTTCCCACATATAAAATCTCTACGGATTTAATTCCATGTATATAAAATCTCTATGAATTTGATTCCATGTATATCAAATCTCTACGGATTTAATTTCATATATATTAAATCCTATAATAATAATATTCCATATATTATTATTGGGAATTCTATTTAATTAAATCTATTTTATTCAGGATGAAAAGTGGAAAGAAAGTAGGAATGAGGTTATAATTTGCTCATTATCTATATAGATTAAGAATGGTGTGGTCACATATTTATTAAATTATCTTTCATGGTCCATATTATCTTGCCTCGTAAAATTGAGGTACATGAGGCAGCATTGCAGGATTAGGCCAACCCTTGTTTAAAAACTTGTTGACAAAAAAGAATGTCAGACTTCACTTGAAGAGCATATTATTGAAAAGCTGCAAAAGCTCAGCTGATATTCAAAATTGAAGTATGCCATATACCTGAACTATAAACATCGATCTGGGAGGGATCTTCATATAATGGCCTAGCCTGAAGTCACTGAGAAAAGAAACAGCATGTGCCATGCTCATGTAGCCATAGGTTTTAAAGCAGACATTAGCGATTGGTCTTCCTGGGTATATGAAACCCATAACATACTCCGTGATTATATTCAACCCAGGTGTCTGCAGATAAAACATGTTTAGATTTTTGCATCAAAGAGGAAATATGATGAAGTTGTCAGTTACTATATACATCTTTATATGTGTTTGTGTTCATGTGCATTTTATAGGTTTGGTACTGATGAGACAACTCTTTTCTTTCTCAGTCACTCGAGCTGTCATAATTGATACCGGACCCTTGCATTTTAGAAGAGGAATGTTGATGAATGTAGACTTAGTCTCTCAATCACCTGGTTCGTTGTGGCTGTAATGATGCTGATTGGAAGTGTGAATATGAAGGCAATGAGACTAGCAAAGACAAGCCCCCACCATGGCATCTGAACTTGGTCTTTCAAGAAGATGCAGAGTATTAGAGAAGCTGCAAGTGTCACTGCTAGTAATATATAGAACCACCAGGAAGGTATGTCCTTGTATCTGCGCATGAGTCTTGTATGGATGTCCACCTTTTCCTTGTATGAAGCACGATATCTTGTGTAAATTTCCCTGAGGTTTACAAATTTAAAAGCTATTCAGTACTTTTTCAAGTTTAATATAATGAACTACCAACTGTTCTGGTATCTGGATCTTGTAGTATAGAAATCCATATGTGAAAGACCACTCAATACTTTCCAAATATCATGCTCTAATAGGAGTGCAGGGGACATGTATAAAAGCTGCCCCCTCTACCTCAGTGATAAAATTGTAAAATGCTTATTTCATGACCTCATAGATAGCTCAATACAAATAAATATACGATTTAGGCATTTAGCAGACTGTTATGGCACGATTATGCATTACCTTTATACTTTCTGACGTTAAAGACACATTTTACTAATTAAACAATCAAAACACCCTGCTTAAGAGAGTGATTTAGAGATTTCTTTTAGAAACTAGTTAAATCTTTAACATACTTGAAAGTTGAACATCATTTGTCAACCAGTTAGTGATGTAATTTTATCCTCGGTCTGAAAGCTCACGAATATGATCTGAAAGAGAGGAATCCTGGATCAGAAGAAGTTCCTACTAAAGCTGCATCAAATTCGTCGAAAGGTGTTGCATTTCAGTAACCAAGAGTGCAAAGAATGCCCGAACCAAAGAGGGAAGGATTGTGAGTCAGTCAAGAAATTGCCTTCTTGACGATTTAAAAGTCGAAAGGTCTAATGTTCAAATGGGAAAATATCGGAAGTTTTTTCTATCAGAACAACAGAGGAAGAGATGGGAGATCTACTGACAGATCACAAGAAATGAATCGTTCTGATGACAAAAGAGATGACCGTAGAGAAGAAAAGAGAGATGATCGTTCTAATGATAGAAGAGACAACATATCAGAGAGAAGGAATTCTGATAACAGGTGTTGGGAAATGAATTTAATAAAGAGGATTTTGATTAGATCCCAAAACCCCTGAGTATGACATGTTCAGGATAATCTTGATAGATGAATCAGGATTCAGTTTTAGAGTGTTCAGGATATTATCTGCACCGTGTATAGTCGGCGATATAGAACAAAGTTAGTTTTCAAGACTCAAGAAGAAACCGAGATATCAAGACTTCGATACCGAGATATCAAGACTCGATGAGGATACCGGAGAACCCAAGACTCGGAGAAACTGAAGACTCGTGAGAAATATCAAGACTTCAAGAATAATATACCGAATGCTCAAGATATCCTCAATGTTCCGAGGCAATCAAGTCGAGGAATATAGCCATGGAATCCAAATGACGTGGACCAACGAGAGGAAGAGAACCAAATGAAAAGTCACAGAAACTTACAAAGAATAGTATGGATTTGAATGTGATTCTCTCCAACGGTAACATTCAAATCCACACTATAAATACAAGTTCTTCCTTCATTATCGTGTGTGGAAGTGCGAAAAAGATAGCAACAATGCTACAGAGCCAAAGAGTGTTATAGCCAAAGCATTCCCACCCTAGAACACAAGTCTATAGATATACAAATATATTCAAAGAGTGTTCTAGAACCCAATCTAAGCAACCCACGATGTATCATAAGCTTAGAGAGATTTTCCCAACCTTAGCATTGAGGCTAAACCATTGTAAGGGAAAATCTCACCATAGTTGGAGACAACACCAAAACCCAAACCCAAAAAGGTGAAGTGAGGTAGTTGTTAGGCAAACCCGAGTGAGGGTGATAAGTCCCGTTGGAGTGTGAACTCGTTAAACATCTGTAGGCGATCCCGTGGAGGGTGATAAGTCCCGAGGCGAACCCGAGAGAGGGTTATAAGTCCAGTTCGAGTGTGAGCTCGGTAAATATCTATTGGCAATCGTGTGGTGATAAGTCCCGTTTGAAGGAATTTCCCTAGAGAGGGAGAGTGGATGTAGGACTGGTTGTCCGAACCACTATATATTGCTGTGTTGTTTACTGCTTTATGTTTATACTTGTCATACGCATTCGTTTATAAGCAAAGCACACACACGAGCTCAAAAGTTTAAAAAATTGGAACACTCTGCCCTCATCCCTGTTTTATATGCACCGAAATTAAAACGTCTTTGCTTCAAGACGCCAAGAAAATAGGTTTTCCCACCGGGACCAACAAGTGGTATCAGAGCAGGTGCTCAAAAGATTACTTTTTCAATGTTTTCGCCTGAGCAGATCTTTCTTTTTAAAACCTATCTCTGATCTGATATCAACAAGCGGTACCAAGGAAACAGAAAGTTTTACACAACAATGGAATAATAGAACTTTTCATTGATAAAGACCCGAAGGTCAGGTTACATTACAAGTTACAAATGCAAGAAAACCTGGAGGTCAATACATAACTCTAAACCCTAAACCCTTAAGCCATATCCCTAAACCCTCATCCTAACCCAAGTGGAGCAAGGAAAGAGAGAGATTTTAAATCTGATGCTCTCATTTTCCCCACTTAACAAGGGTGAGAGAGGCTTTAAAGAAGAAAATCCCAAGGCGCTCGCAGAAGCTGAAGATCAAGAAAATGGAGCGAGAGCGGCCTTGATAGGATTTTTAAAGCCAGGAGCCCCAAGAAAGAGTCAGTGGGCTCTCCAGCTGTTAAATGGTGAGGTGATATACGAAGATCACCGTTATCGATCAAGATCGATATCAAACTCACGCTCATTTTCGACTAAGTCCGTTGATGATAGTCACGCCATAACGATAGACACACAAGGTGCATACGGTTAGGAGAAGTGTCTTCTCGGTTACCAATGACCAGAACCGCCGCCATGGTGGAAGAGAAGCTTTAACGATCGATGTGAAAATCGCTTGACGATGACGAAAAGCAGAATAAGGGATGAACAGAGAGTTGATTTGAGAAGATGAAATCATGGAAAAAGGGGTAAAAGTGTTTTCCGGGAAGTCTCACCTAAAACAAGGGTTCACCAGAATACATGATTCTACAAAGATATGTATGGTGAATGAGTTATGTTGTGTAAAACATTGGTCCAATTTATAGAGGCCAAGCAAGGGTGCGAGATGCAAATTTGAGTTCTCAAAGCCTATTTTAGAAAAATTTGCATCACAAGGACCTGGCGTGTAGAAATCACGCGACCGATAATTGATAAAGTTACTGACGGATTGACATATCGAGTGTATCGGGGCGATATCTACGCATGTCAAATCGCACCAACTTAGGGAAGAGAGTCTACTACTCTGACTAAGTTCGGCAAAGAACATTTTCCAAGAATTGTCTTAATCTGAGAAGAATCAGATTAGGTCAACAAAAATCTGATTACATACAAAGCTGATCAAAATGAAGAAAATCAGCTGAGCTTGAAAACTTCACCAAATCAGATATATCGGTCTATATCAGTTGAAAGAGGAACTTCAACTTGAGGGGAACTCACGGAATCAAAAGTAAATGATTGAGATCGATTTAGAGGTCACAGACAAGACCCGATCAAAATCGACATGAGTTAGATGAGTTCCGAGTGAACTGATGAGTATGTGCGTAATCGAAATGAAGAAAAGCTAAAGCCAAAGAAATCGGAAGAAAAGGTTGCAAATCGAAGATGAGCGAAAGAGACTGATCAAGATCAGACGTGATCGAGATCAGATATGATAAACCTGATATGCTAACCTGATATAATGACCTGATGCTATTCTGATATGTTGATCTAAAGAAGTGTTGATCTAATCACGAATCGATCGATCAAGCAAAAAAGGAAATCGAGATAGCATGAGTGAAAAGAATCTTGATGGCTCAAGAAATAAAGTGGATCGAGACTCAAGATAGGTCAAGAGACTGAGGGTCGGATGTCTGAAATCGAAGAAACCTAACTCGGTCAACATGAGATATCAAGATGCCCCGATCGGACAAAGTCCGTAGAAGAAGAGGAATGAGGAGTCGAAAGCGTAAGATGTAAGATCAAGACCAAGACTGAAGACTTGTAATTCTTTATGTTTGTGTCTTTATTTCTTTAATAAGTTCATTGTAATTTGTAACTGATAACATACAATCAATGAAACTTTTATCTTTATGCTCAAAGATAATACCTCATTATCTTTTTTACATGTCTTTTTTATTTAGATATGCCCCATTGAATGTCTCTCGATCCGATTATATGCTCATATATAAGGGAAACTATATGATGCTATAAGAAATTACTTAAGTATTTAGTAATGATCTATTTAGAAAAGATTCATTACTAAAGAAATTTGTTGAATGTTTTTAAATTGATTGGAGACTTACCTTTCTTGTAATAGGAAAAACTGAAACCTGAGTATAGGTTATATGTTTGTAACAAGATAGGTTTTGGCATCATCAAAAAGGGGGAAATTGTTGGGAAATTAATTTAATAAAGAGGATTTTGATTAGATCCCAAAACCTCTGAGTATGACATGTTCAGGATAATCTTGATAGATGAATCAGGATTCAGTTTTAGAGTGTTCAGGATATTATCTGCATCGTGTATAGTCGGCAGATATAGAACAAAGTTAGTTTTACAAGACTCAAGAAGAAATCGAGATATCAAGACTCGAGAGATCTTGAGATATCAAGACTTCGATGAGGATACCGAGAACCCAAGACTCGAGAGAACTCAAGACTCGTCGAAATCAAGACTCGTAGAAATATCAAGACTTCGCAGAATATATCTTGAATGCTCAAGATATCCCACATGTTCCGAGGCAATCAAAGGTGAGGAATATAGCCGCTGGAATCCAAATGGCGTGGACCAACGAGAGGAAGACAACCAGCCGAAAAGTCAGCTAGAACTTACAAAGAATAGTATGGATTTGAATGTGATTCTCTCCAACGGTAACATTCAAATCCACACTATAAATACAAGTTCTTCCTTCATTATCGGTGTGTGTGGAAGTCAAAAAAAAAGATAGCAACAATGCTACAGAGCCAAAGAGTGTTATAGCCAAAGCATTCCCACCCTAGAACACAAGTCTATAGATATACAAATATATTCAAAGAGTGTTCTAGAACCCAATCTAAGCAACCCACGATGTATCATAAGCTTAGAGAGATTTTCCCAACCTTAGCATTGAGGCTAAACCATTGTAAGGGAAAATCTCACCATAGTTGGAGACAACACCAAAACCCAAACCCAAAGTGAAGTGAGGTAGTTGTTAGGCAAACCCGAGTGAGGGTGATAAGTCCCGTTGGAGTGTGAACTCGTTAAACATCTCAGAGGGCGATCCCGTGGAGGGTGATAAGTCCCGAGGCGAACCCGAGAGAGGGTTATAAGTCCGGGCCGAGTGTGAGCTCTCTAGAAATATCTATTGGCAATCCCGTGGAGGGTGATAAGTCCCGTTTGAAGGAATTTCCCTAGAGAGGGAGAGTGGATGTAGGACTGGTTGTCCGAACCACTATATATTGCTGTGTTGTTTACTGCTTTATGTTTATACTTGTCATACGCATTCGTTTATAAGCAAAGCACACACACGAGCTCAAAAGTTTAAAAATTGGAACACTCTGCCCTCATCCCTGTTTTATATGCACCGAAATTAAAACGTCTTGCTTCCGCACGCGCAAAATAGGTTTTCCCACCGGGACCAACAACAGGCAAACTGGGAAGTCACCTGACAGATCTTATAGGAGAAATGATGACTCACCTTGCAGACGATGTTGGAATTTAGAGTCACGTAAACACGTAATACATACGCAGTGGAATTAAACAGTTCACCAAGAACGAACAATTAATTGCATAAAAGATTACAATAATCATAACGAGAAACCTTACAGTAATTCGATAACAGATTTCTCAACTATGGTATCCACGTAATCCCCGTGAAACAGCATCTGCGCATTATTTGTTGTCAGTGTTGAATATGAGACGGAATTTTCTAGGAAAAATCATATTCTAGATTTTATGGAGAAACTAGGTTTTCTTGTTGTAGTAAATAATGAATCTCGGGAAGTCATATATATAGGAAGAGACTAGCTTAAATCTTAAGCCATCTTTTTTAGGAAGATAATTCATAATCTTGCAAAACATATCTCAAAGATATGTTTTTCCCTACGGATATTTTTCTACAATAATATTCCATAATATTATTTGGGATTCCTATTTAATTAAATCTAATTTAATTAAATAGTAATAATAATTAATTTTAAATTAATATATTATTAATTCTCCATAAATTAAATATTAAATCCAATTTAATACTTAATCAACCAACTATAATCCGTACACGGGAGTTACTTGTTGTGTGACCCATAGGCCCTCATATACCATAGACAATAAATCAGACATTCTCAATATGAGGTACATTGCGAGAAACGTGCAACTACCTGTAACTATAACATGGGCTATTACGGTTTCCATATTTCATTTACGAATACTCGATTAGTCCTGAACATGATGAAGTGTTTATTCAAATAACTTAATCATTTTATCTCCAATCACTAATTGTTCACTTATGTCACACTTGGCCACAAAGTCCAAGTTGACATGCATTGGCCAATAACTTTGATCCAATTATGATGAGAAGGTGAGTATTCTCTCTAAATCCACTTTGAGGAAGGAATCATTTTCTTGGCTCAACTACCACGCACATGCACTTCGTGATGAACCCAATCCAAGCCATATCTACCCATGAAAGGGTGCAAGCGTCGGTCATGGTCAAAGTTCATCACTCCACACATGTCGTGCGTATTGACGTCAAGACAAAGAAGTATCGCATCGCTCCCACTAACCGAGACACCCGTAGACACATATAGTTGAACTACATCAAACAATTTCTCGGATGGGTATACCAATACCCTCTAAGGTATTTGTGCATCCATCATGAGATACCTAGTATCTCGTAGTAAGTGAGATCTTACTACACTCTCTAAGAGTATGATGCAGATCGCACACCAATCTCCATTGCATCATCAATATCCCTTTCTTGATGATCCTTGATCGAGGCTATTTGAGAATCATGCTTAAGTCATCTGAGTTATCACATACTCAATGACAGCAGTGATTCAGGGGAACACAGATAAGAACAAATGCAAACAATCAAACATAATATTCTAATAAGAGTAATGACATACATTTAATATTAAATAAACAATAATATTAAACCAACACTGAATATTATCTTAGTATTATGTCCATACAAAGGATTGTCTCTAGGACACTAACACTAATAATCTCTCACTTGAACTAGAGCCAATCACCTACATGCCTAACCCCTAGGCCATTGAAATGTCTAGTGTGTACATGAACACTCAAAGCTTTGGTGAAAGGATCATCCAGATTATCGTCCGTGGGTACACGTTCTAACTCTATCTCTCCTCTAGCGATTATCTCTCTTATCAAGTGATATCGCCTCGGTACATGCTTGATTCTGTTATTGGATATTGATTCCTTAGCTTCCGCAACAGCACCAATGTTGTCACAATACAACTTTATTGGACTGCTGGCACTCGGAACTACCCCTAGTTCACTTAAGAACTGTTTTATCCAGACAGCTTCTTTGGCAGTTTCCGCCGCAGTAATGTACTCAGCTTCGGTTGTTGAATCTGCGATAGTCTCTTGTTTGGAATTATTCCAACTAACCGTCCCACCATTGAGAGTGAACACATAGCCTGACTGGGATTTGTAATCATCACAGTTAGATTGGAAACTTGCGTCAGCATAGCCAGTGGCAACTAGCTCTGACTGTCCTCCATGGACCAAAAAAACAATCTTTAGTACGTCTGAGATACTTAAGAATGTTCTTGACAGCAATCCAGTGAGATTCACCCAGATTCTGTTGGTATCTACCAGTGGTGCTGACAGCGAAAGCCACATCTGGCCTAGTGCAAGTCATAGCGTACATGATGGATCCAATTGCAGATGCATATGGTATATCCTTCATGCCCTGGATATCAGCTTCTGTAGAAGGACAATCCTTCTTAGACAGCTTTATCCCATGACATGCAGGAAGAGAACCTCTCTTAGAGTTCTCCATCGCAAATCACTTCAACACCTTGTCTATCCCTATGGATCTTGATCCCTAAGATGTAGCAGGCTTCACCAAGATTCTTCATCATGAAGGTGTTGGGGAATTAATTGCCCGGATCTATTCGGGGAGAATATTTAAATACAAATTTAATTCTAACAATTATTACAAATATGAATTTATCCTATATTAATTCAAATAATAATTCAAAAACAAATCATGCATATAAATAATTCACATAAAGCCTACGCATGCGGAATTGCTTGGAGTTTAGTGAACTAACCTCTCGGAGTGACAACCGTTGAAAAGATGGATCCCGTTCACACGAACACACCAAAAAGCCTTCTCAAGTATTCTCTTGTCCTTGTCCGACAATCCGGTGGTAAGATGCTCGCGAACAATTAACAAAAGGAAAAATAAAATTATGTTGCACCACCTTTGTGGATTTCTAATTTTTCCAACACATGGAATTACTTTGGGGATGAAAAATTCATCCCCTATTTATAGAGATAGGGTGGCCGATTTTTTGGCTAGGACTAAGGGTAGAAAAATCTTTTTTTTTATCTTCAAGAAATCTTGAATATATCTAATATATTATTTTCTCCATATTTAAAATATTCCATAAAGATCCCACCTTCTCTTGTTATGGGAATTTTCGAAAAATTAAGGGATAAAGAATCCAAGATTTGGATCTTCTTGAATTTATGAGATATCCTTGTATTGCAAGAATACATATCTTCCATAATATCTTTTCAAGAAAATCAAGAAAATCTTTCCTTCCCTTTATTTTCTCAAATTTTCGAAAATTGCTTAATAAATAACCAAGTGGGTGATTTCTTGAATTTAATGAGATAATCTTGTATTCCAAGAATACATATGTTCATTCCATAAAAAAATTCAAAGAAAATCTTTCTCCCTCTTTTATTTATTATTTTCGAAAAACATGGAAAAATAGCAACAATAATTTATTTTATTTTTAAACACCTTTTTCAGTTATTGAACTTTATCTTTGGGCTAATTGAGGGGCCTTTAGGAGAATTAAGATTGGACCTTCCAATGGACCTTGAATTTCCAATATTGAGCCACAATATTATTTAAGCCCATAAATATTAATTAATCCCACTACATAATTAATATTGCACTATCCATCTTAACCCATATTACTGTTAATATGGCTCCCGGTTATTATTTCCCGTGTTTAAGATTATCCAGTCCATTAATTAATTTAAGCCACTGAAATAGCGTCACGTTAATTAATATATTTTTCCTTGGTTCAGGAACGGCTCAACATTATTATCCATACCGGAAACTAATTCCACTTGCAAGATTTAGTATGATAAAACTTCTGAGCCTCCCAAGGGGACAAATCAAGCAAGATGTACTTGCACGCGACTCTCCGTATTAAATCTTAGCAATCGTCGTGTAACTAATAATATTACCCAAGATATAATGTATTGAATCACATTGATTCTCTACCCATCATAAGTCAAAGCAATAGTTATTAATTCCACACGATCCTTTTTAAGGAACGGAGATTAAGAAATAATGAACCACTGAGGTCTAATTCTTATATATTCAGTACTGAAGAATTTATCCTCCTGTAGGTCATATTCAGTCCATCATAATGCACTAGTGCAATCTCTTGGTCAAGACAAGCCAATCTGAGCCTTACACTTCAACCTTTCACGAATAGATTGTTCATATCCATCTGGGTTGTGAATTCTGTACTTTTAGTTACAAAGGAATGTTAATTTTTCTGTGATCTGGTATAACTAAATTAACTACAATGTAACACGTACTATTTATTGAATAGTTATGCAGTAAATATATGTAACATTTAATGATATTTAAAGCAACAGTGATACATAATTTATTTCAGCAAATAAGACAGAAATTCAGTCTAGTTATACAAAAGTAAAGGCATACATTCCAGTATAACCCCAACAATCTCCCACTTATACTCAAAGTCTGCTTTTAAGTATACTACAGCACGTCTCGTGTAATTCTACGTGACATCTAATGTCACCTACACGAACCTAATAATATCTCTCCTACTTATACTCAAAGCAGATTGACAACGGTCTTGACACCCATTCCTTCCACATGTCTCTCGAATGTATTCTGAGGTAGACCCTTTGTGAATGGATCTGCTAGATTGACCGCTGAAGCGATCTTTGCCACCTCAATATCTCATCTCTTAACGATTTCTCGTATAATATGGTATTTCCTTTCAATGTGTTTCTGCCTTGTGGGCTCTTAGTTCCCTTGAATTTGCAACTGCTCCGACATTATCACAATAGACCGCGATAGTGCTGGGCAAATTCGGAACTACGTCCAAGTCCACTAGGAAGTTCTTGAGCCAAACCGCTTCCTTCACTGCTTCACAAGCAGCTACATAATCGGCTTCCATGGTAAAATTTGTGATGCATTTCTGCTTAACGCTTCTTCATGTCATGGCTCCTCCCCCCATGCAAAACACACTACCCGAGGTAGATTTTCTAGAATCTAAATCTGATTGGAAATCCGAGTCCGTGTAACCGATGGGAATCAGACTGTCTGACTGATAAACCAACATTCTATCGCGAGTTCTCTTCAGATACTTCAGAATGTTTTTAACTGTAGTCCAATGTTCTTTCCCCGGATCACTCTGATATCTTGCTACCATGCCAACGGCAAAGCAGATATCTGGCCTCGTGCACAGCATTGCATACATAAGGCTTCTGACAGCCGAAGCATAAGGAACGTCTTTCATGTCATCTATCTCATTTTGCGTCTTAGGGCACATTTCTTTGGATAGATGTATTCCATGTCTGAAAGGTACAAAACCTTTCTTGGAATCTTGCATGTTGAATCGCTTCAAGACAGTATCTATGTATGAAGCTTGCGATAAGCCTATCATCCTTTTCTTACGATCTCGAGTGATTTTGATCCCAAGGGATGTGACCGGCTTCCCCTAAGTCCTTCATATCAAACTGTTTTGACAGCCATGCCCTTATGTCCGACAATACCTTTACATCATCTCTGATGAGCAGAATATCATCTACGTATAGTACTAAGAATACCAATGCAGTTTCGACAAGCGTTTTATACACACAACTCTCGTACTCATTTTGATTGAACCCATAAGACTTTATAACTTGATCAAAACATTGGTTCCAGGCACGGGATGCTTGCTTTAGTCCATAAATGGACTTCTTGAGCTTGCAAACTAGATGTTCTTGGCCTTTTTCAATGAAGCCTTAGGGTTGTTGCATATAGATTTCTTCTTCAGGACTTCCGTTGAGGAAAGCTGTCTTGACATCCATTTGCCAGATCTCAAAATCGAGATGTGCAGCTATCGACAAGAGAATACAGATGGACTTAAGCATAGCTACAGGCGAAAAAGTTTCCTCATAGTCGATCCCTTCTTTCTGAGTGTAACCTTTTGCCACAAGTCTAGCCTTGAAGGTTTCCACCTTCCCGTCCGGTCCTCTTTTCCTCTTGTATACCCACTTGCATCCAATGGGTTTGACCCCATTAAGTGGTTCGACTAGCTCCCACACCTTATTATGATCTATAGAACCCATCTCGGCTTCCATTGCCGTTTGTCAAGAATCTGCATCCTTGTCTTGGATTACCTCATTGTAAGTCCATGGGTCTGATTCATCTTCACTGGGGACCAATTCTGATGACTCTCCTATCCCCATGAATCTCTCGGGCTGTCTAACAATACTCCAACTACGACGAGGTTCCGGTTGTGTAAGTGTGTTGTTTGGTATGTCAACTTGTACAGTTGGCATTGAGGTAAGCCCCTTTAGATCATCTAAGGTAATCTCACTTTTGGGTTTTTTTTTTCATATAGTCTTCTTCCAAAAATCTAAAGTGCGTACTGATTACCACCTTTTGATCTTCGGGACCATAGAACATACACCCTTTTGTTCCCTCGGGGTACCCTACAAACAACTTTAATTCTGATCGTGGATCCAACTTACCGGCTTCCTTGTCCAACACGTATACCGGACACCCCCAGATTTTCATGTGTCTTAAACTGGGCTTGCGCCCGGTCTACAACTCTTTAGGGGTTTTGGGAACCCATTTGGATGGCACAAATTTAGAATGTAAGCCGTTGTTTCCAAGGCGTGACCCCAAAACGATTTGGGTAGATCCGTATAACTCATCATTGATCTGACCATTTCTAAAAGAGTTTTGTTTCTTCGTTCTGCAACCCCGTTTTGTTGAGGGGTTCCGGGTGCAGTCAACTGGGATATAATCCCTTCATCTGACAAGTAGTTCAAAAAATCATCGCAGAGGTATTCGCCTCCACGATCAGATCATAGAGACTTGATACGTTTTTCCCTATGATTCTAAGCTTGAGCCTTAAATTCTTTAAATTTATCTAAGGTCTTAGATTTATGCTTCATAAGGTAAATGTATCCATATCTTGAGTAATCATCGATAAAAGTAACGAAATACTCATAACCTCCTCTTGCTTTGATTGACATTGGACCACATACATCAGTGTGAACGATTTCTAACACTTCTTGGCTCTATTCCCCTTGGCTCCAAATGCCCTCTTGGTCATTTTACCCTCCAAACAAGATTCGCAAGTTGGAAATGGCTCAACCCGGAGACACTCCAATGAACCATCTTGAACCAACCTTTGAATCCTCTTTGGATTAATATGACCTAGTCTAAGATGCCATAGAAGTGTTTCGTTCACGTCTGATGAACGTTTTCTTTTATCCGAAACAGTCGATGTGTTATAGGATGCATTTCGTGAGTAGTGTGCACAGTTAATTGTGTAGAAATTATTCTTCAATGTTCCATGACAAATAAATTTATCATAAAGAGAAATGGTAACAACTTTATTAAAAGTAACCGAATATCCATCAAGAAAAAGTTTAGAAACCGAAATCAAATTCTTTCTAAAACTAGGAACGTAAAGAACATCTCTCAAAATTAAACTTTGTCTTCAAAAGACAGGTGCACTTCTCCCACTGCTTTAGCTGCCACTCTCGTAGCATCGCCCAGTGTGATGAGGATCTCACTCCCACTACGTTGTCGAGTCTGCTTGAACCCCTGTAAAGTGAAACAAACATGATCAGTGGATCCCGTATCCACCACCCATAAATGGGAGGCATACGCCGCTAAACAAGTTTCAACAACTAGTGCGTGAGAATTACCTTTCTTTCCATTCCTTTTAGGTATGGAACAGACATACCTCCAATGTCCTATTCCACCGCACTCCAAACATTTCCTCATACTTGAATCTCCATTCTCATCGGATGTTGAGCCTACTTGATTTAGTCATTTTCTTTTTTCATCATTCTTACCACCAATTGGCCTAGAAAGAAGAGAAGACCCCCTTTTCCCCAAGTTCTTTTCCTTGCGCTCCATTTCCTCTTCAACCAATGTAAGAGCATTTACCAAATCATCCACAGTGAAATCTAGATATTCCATTAGATACTCTAGATAGTGATGATTATAGCTCTTTGGTAGAGAGTGGAGTATGAAATCAACCTTAGTTTTTAAATCACATTTTTTGCCAAGGATCTCCTCAAAGAGAACCATAACCCTAAGAATGTGCTCCCTTGCGGTCGTTCCTATTTCCATTTTTAAGTCAGCCATTTCACGCTTTACGCTTTGGACTACCATATGGGCCGGATGTGCAAACATCGCTTCGAGATTTCGTAAGATGTCTGCAGCTGACTTGAATCCTTGGTGAAGGCGTCTCAACAATTCTGACAAGTGTCCCAAAATTATATCCTTCATCAATTCATTTGCCAACTCCCATTCACCATACTGCATCTCGTCCCATACTCCGGCACCCTTAGGAGATTTTTTTAGTTTTGGTGTATCAAGTACTCATTTGGATGGTTATGCAGCTAGGACAAGTTTCATTTTATAATTCCAATCAATATAATTTTCACCAATAAGCATAAGATCCTTGAGTTTATATATCAGTGGATTAAAAGTTGTGACATCCTGAACTGAAATGAATAACGATTGTATAAGCACAAACATATCACATAGTTCGATCACACGTATCATATTAAAATCTCCAAAAAAATATGAGCATGCATCAGCCAACATCTCAAAACATTTTAAATAAGCCACGTGGGGTGGGTCATTGTTCAAACACACTCAAGCAGGTTACAAACAAGAAAACAGTTACAAACCTTTAATATCCAAATTAATAGTTGGCTCCCACTTGACCAATAAAAAATTAACAGGGACTTCGGGGAAGTATTTGCATATCAATTTTATACCTAAGTAATAACCATGGTTAAATACATAATTATTATTTCGTTTTGAACGAGTCTCGTGGGGAGGGTCATCGTCGCCACTAATAATAATTCACAATCATCCGTTTGGAATTTATTCATGTGAAAGTTATCTTTTGGCCGTCCCGTGGGGGGAATTTCTCCAAAAGAATTCACAAATAAATAAATCATGGAGGTCAAAATTAATCCAATTTTATTATCCGGAATAAAATTCTCAATTAATTATTTTAAGCATACTTAGTAATTTTCGAAAGCGAGATTTTTCCAGAACAATTTCTCATGCATCGCATATTCAAACATAATTAAATAAGCACGAAAAATAAAGCAAACATCAAAACAAAAAAATAAACACATTGGGCACATATATCCAATTGTCACGGTTAATTTTTGTCATGTCTTGATCTTGAGAAATCGTCTTCATAGCCTTCATCGTTCGTCTTGAAAAGCTCCCACTCGACCGCAACAAAGTCTTTAAAATGTCCTCCGTCAAGGTCTGAGATGACCTCCTGCATTGGGTAGCTCACGGTCCAGGACACGTATCCGCATGTGCCAAGGTGCACGCCCGCGTCCATAACTGGCCATCCCCGCCTGTCGCTCGACAGCATAGGGCACGAGGCGCGTCGCCCGGATGGATCCCACGCGCGCTCGTGCGCGTACCCATCTGCGCGTCACAATGCTCTCGGCCTGCCCCCCGTGCGCATCCGTCTGCCCGTGCACATGTCCCCGCGCGCCCGTGCACGACCCCTGGCCCAAGTCCCGCACGACGCTCGGTCGCGCCTGGGCTTACGCCCACGTGCGCCGAGTGTTCTCGGCCAGCCCCATACGCGACTGCCTAGCACGTCATGCTTTAGCTCGCGTACGTCCGGGCACTTGGTCGCCTGTCTTTAATTCTCCATCTTTGTCTTCGTTAACGATCCAGTTACAATTTATTTTCAAAAAATAAATAAACCTAGATCTAGACTAGTTTATTACATTGAACGAATCAAACAAATCCCAATCTACTCGTTGATTTTCTCACGAGGTAAAATGAATTCGAACGAATCGAATTAAAAACAACAATTTATATGCATGCATAAATAAACATTCATCAAATACTGTGACAATTGGATACCTGCAAAAAAAATCTAGGTTGTTGATAACGAATTTCAAATTTAATGAATAACGAATTAAATTACAATCTAAAATTTAGAGCCCAAAACCGAGGCTTTGATACCAGTTGTTGGGGAATTAATTGTCCGGATCTATTCGGAGTGAATATTTAAATACAAATTTAATTCTAACAATTATTACTAGAATGAATTAATCCTATATTAATTCAAATAATAATTCAACAAATAATCATGCATATAAATAATTCACATAAATCCTACGCATACGGAATTGCTAGAAGTTTACGTGAACTAACCTCTCAGAGCGACAACCGTTGAGAAGATGGATCCCGTTCACACGAACACACCAAAAAACCTTCTCAAGTATTCCCTCATCCTTATCTGACAATCCGGTGGTAGGATGTTCGCGAACAATTAACAAAAGGAAAAATAAAATTATGTTGCACCACCTTTGTGGAATTCTAATTTTTCCAACACATGGAATTACTTTGGGGATGAAAAATTCATCCCCTATTCATGGAGATAGGGTGGCCGATTTTTTGGCTAGGAATAAGTGCAGAAAAAATCTTTTCTTAATCTTCAAGAAATCTTGAATATATCTAATATATTGTTGGTCCCGGTGCAAACGAGTCTTACACGTGTATGAGGGGGAATACACGTGTTCAGTGTTTTTAAAACTTTTCTTTTACTGAGGTCACTTGGGTCGTTGTCTCAAGATTTGGTCCTCGAGAAGCACAAGTCGCCTCGAAGTCAAAGTCTCATCGAGACAATGATCTTGAAGTCGCTTTCGAAAACCTCGATAATCCCAACCGAGTCCTCGAAGTTTCGAGAGATCCCGAGTTGCTTGGATCGATAACTAACTTATCAACCCTCGGAAGAGTAAGTTCGGTTTGGTAACTATCTGTTCTAGCTACTCGGATGTCTTGAAATGGTTGGCCCTTTAGTTTATACTCGTTTTTAGCTTTCTTTGTAAACCTTCCTTTGAATGGAATAGTGATTAGGTCAGGATTCAAATATATGCAACTTCCAAAGGATTGATTCCAAATGAAATGTCGCTGAAAATATGCTTTCAGATTTAAGTCAATGCAATGTTAAGCATACGATAAAGAAAGCAATAAACAACACAAAGAATTTATAGTGGTTCGGAGACTCAAGCTCCCTCGCCCACTCTCTCTACGATCTCTTCAGAAATTCACTAATCACTTCCTTGAGCTTTACGACTACCTCGCGTAGTTTACTTACTCAACTCGCCCCGAGCTTTACGACTACTCCACGTGGTTTACTTACTCAACCCGACCTTGAGCTTTCTGACTACCTCCGTAGTTTACTTACTCAAACACAAACAAGCTTTCAGACTACCTCTGTAGCTTACTAACTTCACATCTAGAGCTTTCTGACTACTCCGCGTAGTTTACTAACTCTTTACAACTCTTCTCACCAACAATCACACTCAAACTACCTTCTAAAGGGTTTGGGGTTTCTTGGTTGGTTTCCAACTAGGATGAGATATCCTTTACAATAAAGTACAATGCAAAGACTAGGATATCTCGACTAAGCTTTGTATATATCTTATCAAGCTAGGCTTAGTTTAATGAGCTCTCTTCAATATAAAGCACTTGGGAAATTCTTGGGTTTTCGAGTGCTTCAACTTTGCGATAATAAGTTTGAGCTCTTGAGTTGCTTACAAATTTCCCGTAACCTTTCAATGTAGAAGATCACAAGTATTTATAGGCATACACCAAGGTCACTCTTTGAAAACTATCCGTTGGAGAGATAGCTCCGAGAGTTTCCTCTTATGGTGTGTGAGAAACGGCTATATTTAGGGTTTGACACTCCCTAACACGTTTTAGGCAATAGCCTTTCATGTAGCCGGTCTTCACTTTTTGAAGTCTGGAACTTTTGTACTTCTGACATCTTTTTCAGCGACCTGTCACTGTCAGTGTCAGTATGGTACAGTGTTGTCTCCTCTTTTTGACTTTTGTCTCCAGTTAAAGGTAGACACCTTCAACGGTTCTTTTGGTTACAATCTCTGAGTGATATAACCTTAACAACACTTTGTCTTAGTTCCTTTTGTCTGCATTTGAATGTCTTGGCAAATATCTATTTTTCTAAGGAATCGCGATCTTCTCAGTATTGCATCCTTCAGATAGATATTCTCAGTGCCTCGGAACATTCAGGTTTATACTGAGCATTCCGTACATTACTGAGTCTTCAGTAATTACTGTGCCTTCAGTGTTCTTGATCTTCAGTCTTCAGCGTCTTCTGAGTTTTCTGAGTCTTCAGTGTCTTCTGAGTCTTCAGAGTCTTCTGAGTCTTTACATGTATACTAACTGATATACTGAGTCTTCATGATGAGTCTTCAGTTACTCAGTTTCTCACTGAGTCTTCAGATTCTCAGTTTCATACTGAGTCTTCAGATTCTCAGTTTCTTACTGAGTCTTCAGAAACTTCAGTTTCATACTGAAACTTCAGTTTCTTCAGAAACATACTGAGTTCTTCAGAGTCTTCAGAACCTATTCTGATCTATATCTGCTGACTATACATTTTGCAGATATCATCCTGAATACTCTAAAACTGAATCCTGACTCAACTATCAAGAATATTCTGAACATGTCATACTCTGGGTTTTGGGATCTAATCAAAATCATATGTCTTTATTAAATTCATCTCCCAACAATTTCCCCCTTTTTGATGATGCCAAAACCCATCTTGTTACAAACATATAACCTAAACTCAGGTTTCAGTTTATCCTATTACAAGATTGGTTTCTGAACAGAGAATCTCCCAACAATTTCCTAAGTAGAGAATCTCTTATCAGTTAGTCTCTCAACAATTTCTTCAGTGATGAATTATTCAAAGAATTCATCACCAAATACTTAAAACAATTTCCCCCATAAACAAACAATTCAGAGACAATCATACATGCATATCAAAAGTAAAAAGACATGTAAATAAGATAATGAGATATTATCTTTTGAGCACAAATGATAAGTTTTCATTGATGATAGGTAGACTGTTACAGTTTACAATGAGTCTTATCAGAAAAAAAAATAAAAGACAGAAAGATAGAAAAATTACAAGTGTCTTCAGGTAAGTCTTCAGTCTTCAGTCTTCATATTTGGCTCTTCAGTCTTCTGCTCTTCAGTTTGCATCTTCTTCAACTTCATCAGCTGGCACCTCCAGGTTGAACATTCTGAAATACCTCTTCTTCAGTGCATTTCTTTCCTTAATGATATCCAGATTGTTTCCTGTCAAACCCAACTGAACAGCATATTGAGCAATTTCTTGAGCAATGGCTTTTTCATTCACCAAGCCATTACCAAGTCTTGGAGGAGGGTAGGTATATGGACCGGGGGCTACTATCTGCACCTTTCCTTCATCCGCAAGGTTTATCCAGCTTTGGAGATATTTAGGATAGAAGGTTAGGAGATATTCAATAAATGCTTCATTTGGATCTGAGCTTTCCCCTCTCCATTCCCTGAGCACATTATAGTAGAACCAGAAGGTTCTCTTGACCTCTTCCCAACTATAATTGAATTGGATGGGCATCCATTTGTCAATGTGTGGCCATTTCTGTGCTTTTGATGTCCCTCTCCGATTGCTCGCAAACTTTTTGTATCCACTCCTTCGCTTCTGCTCTTCATCCATTTTCTTCCTGATCACAGGCACGCCTGAGACCGAAGCAGCAGCTTTCTTTGCTTGTTCTATCTGGAGTGTCTTCAGAGCATTCCTTGTGTTGAAGACTTTTCTCTGAGGTTGACCTGCAGACTTTTCTAATTCATCAATCAACTTTCTTTGCACTGGCTTAGAAGCCTTAAAGACGCTTTTGCTCGTGTTCAACAATGCCCAAGGCTTTCCTCTTCATAGGCAATTCAAAGAAGAGTTGGCTTGTTCCAACCTTAGCTCTATCACTCAGTTTCTCTCTTGCAACTTCAAGCATAGTTTCCTCAGAAACCTGAGTGTAGATCGGCTTCTCCACCTTACTGAACTTCATCTTGTCAGTAGCTTCAACTTCCTTCAAGGCTTTAGATAGGTTATTCATTTCAGCTTCCTTTTGCGCCTTTTTCTCCAAAGTACGTGCCAATAACTTCCCGAGGTCTTCACCTGGCCTTTCCCCCTTCTTGGCACCGTAATTTGAAAGGAGTCTAGAGAGTGCTGTGTCCATATGGTATTGCTCTTTGCTTACACAGTGCACCTCTCCAGCTAACTGATCATGTTCATCTTCTAGCCTCCTGAGGTGGTTCTTTGCCATAGAAAATTCTTTCGAAAGATGGGCAAACTGGCCAGAGAGAGCATCTTTAAACATCTCTGTCATATTGGTCATGAGCATTGAGCTCATTTCCTCAACAGCAGACTTGATCAGTACTTCGTTCTTCTCTGCCAATTTCACCTCTAGAAACTCAGTTCTCTCCTTGTGCTTCTGTTTAAGTTCAGCACTCAGCTCAGCCTTGACTCCCTCCAGCTTCTCATTCAGCTTGTCTTCCATGGAGGTCATCTTTGAGGTCAGAGTGTCTTGAAGTTGCAGCAGTTCTGAAGATGAAATCAGATTCTCCATCTTCTGAGATTGGCTGGCCAATGTCTCTTCCATCTGAGTGATCTTGTTCAGCATTGGCTCAACCTTCTCAGGCTTCTCCACTATGGGAGTGAGGTCGATCTCAGGAACATTTTGCACCTTCTGTGATGATTGATCATCCTGGGGTTCAGACACAACCTGAGGGTCGGTCTGCACCTGAGCATCAGCTTCATCCTGAGCTCTAGTCTCTAACTGAGCCTTAGTCTGTTCATCAGACAATTCAGAGTTAAAGATAGAAACTTCAGTAACTTTGGCATAATTGTTAATAGTGTCAAAAGGTACCTGAAGAGTGCTAGCTTCAGTCTGAGGTTGAATGATTTCAGGTTGATCAGCACAAGAAGTTTCCTTCTCTGTCTGAGACTGATCCTCAGCATCTCCCTGTTGGTCCCCATCTTGAGATTTGTCTCTGCTGCTAGGGGCACCAACTTCAGTAGCTTTCCTCTCAGCAATCTTCTTCTGAACTAGCTCATCAAAATCGGAAATTTTCATCCTGAGCTTTGTCTTTCTGAATCCTGAGAATTCAGTTAGGAAGGCTGTCTCCTCATTCCACCAGTCTTCCCCTCTGAATGTAGCAATATTAAGCATCTCTGGAAGAGTCTGATTGAGGATGAAAACCGTCATCCTTAATCTGAAGAAGATATCTTGCAGATCAGGGTATGAGCTGAGCTCAGGGTAGTGGTCAAGGATGAACCGTTCCCCCTTGCTCCTCCACTCGGTTTCTTCAGCTTCACCTTTCTTGAGCATTGGGCTCTCAGGTTCAGTTGGAAAATCTGCTGAAAGATCTACCAAGAGCTCATTCAGGAGCTCATCAAAATTCACTTGCTCCTGAGGCTAAGCAAACTCTGAGGTTTGGGCAGGCTGCTCCTCAGTTTGAATATGGCTTGGTTCTGAGGTCTGAGCAGGTGCCTCCTCAGTGGGATTTTCAGTTTGCTCTGAGAACTGAACGGGCACTTCCTCAGCAGGAATCTGAGCATCTTCTGTGGTCTGAGCCGCCACATCCTCAGATGGAATCTGAACATTTTCTGAGGTCTGAGGTCCTTGAAAAATTTCCTGAGAAAATTTGTCTGAGCTCTGTGAAGTTTCAAGTACCTCAGAGAAGAATTGCTCCTCAGTTTGATCCTGTGCCTTTGAGATAGCTTGAGTCAATACAAGTAAAGGCGATTTATGAGCAGCTTGGCTCTCAGGCTGAATCTCTTCAGAATCACTGCCATCTTCATTGGTGAGAACCACCATTCTTTTGCGCTTGGGAGCGAGGGTTTTCTTCTTTAATTTCTCACCCTGCTCCTTCTTGGCCTCCAACAAAACCTTCCCCCTGGTTTGTTGGGTTTCCTTTTCAGCAGCCGCAATCGGTGATTCCACTTTCTTCTCTTTCTTTCCCGTAATAGTTCTCTTTCTTTCCCTTAATAGTCCTCTTTCCATTTTAGATTTTCTGCATTCAGCTCTTTATTCTGCTCTTGAGTTTCATTTAGCAGTTCTTGTAAAACAGCATAGTCCTTCATTAGATTCTCAAAAGAGTCCATCAGGTCAAATTGATTGTTTACAGTTGAACTTGACAACTCTTGTGCTAGTGTAGGAGCAACAACAGAGATAGAAGAACTTACCTCTCCTACAGCCATGAGACAGATATATCTAATATATTGTTGGTCCCGGTGCAAACGAGTCTTACACGTGTATGGGGGGGAATACACGTGTTCAGTATTTTTAAAACTTTTCTTTTACTGAGGTCAGCTTGGGTCAGGTTGTCCTGAAGATTTGGTCCTGAGAAGCACAAGTCGCTCCGAAATCAAAGTCTCTTCGAGACAAAGGATCTGAAGTCGCTTTCGTAAAACCTCGATAATCCCAACCGAGTCCTGAGTTTTTCAGAGATCCTCGAGTTGCTTGGATCGATAACTAAATTATTGAACCCTCGGAAGAGTAATTTCGGTTTGGTAACTATCTGTTCTTCTAGCTACTCGGATGTCTTGAATGGTTGGCCCTTTAGTTTATACTCGTTTTAAGCTTTGTTTGAAAACCTTCCTTTGAATGGAATAGTGATTAGGTTTGTGATTCAAATATATGCAACTTCCAGTGGATTGATTCCAAAATTTGAAATGTCGATGAAAATATGCTTTCATTTAAGTCAATGCAACGATTAAGCACGATAAAAAAGCAATAAACAACACAAAGAATTTATAGTGGTTCGTAGACTCAAGCTCCTACGTCCACTCTCTCGATCTCTTCGGAGAAATTCACTAATCACTTCCTTTGAGCTTTACTGCCTCGCCTCGCGTGGTTTACTTACTCAACTCGGCCCGAGCTTTACGACTACTCCACGTGTTTACTTACTCAACCCGACCTTGAGCTTTTCTCGACTACCTCCGTACTTTACTTACTCAAACACAAACAAGCTTTCAGACTACCTCTGTAGCTTACTAACTTCACCTCTAAAGCTTTCTGACTACTCCACGTAGTTTACTAACTCTTTACAACTCTTCTCACCAACAATCACACTCAAACTACCTTCTAAAGGGTTTGGGGTTTCTTGGTTGGTTTCCAACTAGGATGAGATATCCTTTACAATAAAGTACAATGCAAAGGCTAGGATATCTCGACTAAGCTTTGGATATATCTTATCAAGCTAGGCTTAGTTTAATGAGCTCTCTTCAATATAAAGCACTTGGGAAATTATTGGGTTTTCGAGTGCTTCAACTTTGCGATAATAAGTTTGAGCTCTTGAGTTGCTTACAAATTTCCCGTAACCTTTCAATGTAGAAGATCAGAAGTATTTATAGGCATACACCAAGGTCACTCTTTGAAAACTATCCGTTGGAGAGATAGCTCTGAGAGTTTCCTCTTATGGTGTGTGAGAAACGGCTATATTTAGGGTTTGACACTCCTAACACGTTTTAGGCAATAGCCTTTCATGTACCGGTCTTCACATTTTGCGATCGAACTTTTGTACTTCGACATCTTTTTTCACGACATCATCGATGTCGGTCGATGGTACGATGTTGTCTCCTCTTTTTAACTTTTGTCTCCAGTTAAAGGTAGACACCTTCAACGGCTCTTTTGATTACAATCTCTGAGTGATATAACCTTAACAACACTTTTCTTAGTTCCTTTTGTCTGCATTTGAATGTCTTGGCAAATATCTATTTTTCTAAGGAATCGCAATCTTCTCGATTGCATCCTTCAGATAGATATTCTCAGTGCCTCGGAACATTTAGGTTTATACTGAGCATTCAAGACATTCTTGAGTCTTGATAATTCTTGTGCCTTCGATGTTCTTGATCTTCGATCTTGATCTTGGCGTCTTCTCGAGTCTTACGAGTCTTGATTGTCTTCTTAGAGTCTTGAGTCTTACGAGTCTTTACATGTATCTTGACCGATATAATCGAGTCTTCATCTTTGAGTCTTCGATTACTCGATTTCTCATCGAGTCTTGATTCTCATTTTCATCTTGAGTCTTGATTCTCGCTTTCTTCTTGAGTCTTGAAAACTTCAGTTTCTTGAAAAACATCTTTGAGTTCTTGAGTCTTGAAACTTATCCCGATCTATATCTCACGACTATACATTTTGCAGATATCATCCTGAATACACTAAAACTGAATCCTGACTCAACTATCAAGAATATTCTGAACATGTCATACTCAGGGTTTTGGGATCTAATCAAAATCATATGTCTTTATTAAATTCATCTCCCAACATATATTCTTTTCTCCATATTTAAAATATTCCATAAAAATCTCACCTTCTCTTGTTATGGGAATTTTCGAAAATTTAAGGGATAAAGAATCTAAGATTTGGATCTTCTTGAATTTATGAGATATCCTTGTATTGCAAGAATACATATCTTCCATAGTATCTTTTCAAGAAAATCAAGAAAATCTTTCCTTCCCTTTATTTTCTCAAATTTTCGAAAATTGCTTAATAAATAACCAAGTGGGAGATTTCTTGAATTTAATGAGATAATCTTGTATTCCAAGAATACATATCTTCATTCCATAACAAAATTCAAAGAAAATCTTTCTCCCTCTTTATTTATTATTTTCGAAAAACATGGAAAAATAGCAACAATAATTTATTTTATTTTTAAACACATTTTTCAGTTATTGGACTTTATCTTTGGGCTACTTGAGGGGCCTTTAGGAGAATTAAGACTTGACCTTCCAATGGACTTGAATTTCTAATATTGAGCCACAATATTATTCAAGCCCATAAATATTAATTAATACCACTACATAATTAATATTGCACTATCCATCTTAACTCATATTATTGTTAATATGGCTCCCGGTTATTATTTCCCGTGTTTAAGATTATCCAGTCCATTAATTAATTTAAGCCACTGAAATAGCTTCACTTTAATTAATATCTTTTTCCTTGGTTCAGGAACGGCTCAACATTGTTATCCATACCGGAAACTAATTCAACTTGCAAGATTTAGTATGATAAAACTTCTAAGCCTCCCAAGGGGATAAATCAAGCAAGAAGTACTTGCACGCGATTCTCCGTATTAAATCTTAGCAATTTTTGTGTAACTAATAATATTGCCCAAGATATAAGGTATTGAATTACATTGATTCTTTACCCATCATAAGTCAAAGCAATAGTTATTAATTCCACACGATCCTATTTAAGGAACAGAGATTAAGAAATAATGAACCACTGAGGTCTAATTCTCCTATATTCAGTACTGAAGAATTTATCCTCTTGTAGGTCCTATTCAGTGCATCACAATGCACTAGTGCAATCTCTTGGTCAAGACAAGTCAATCTTAGCCTTACACTTCAACTTTTCACGATGGATTGTTCATTTCCATCTGGGTTGTGAATTATGTACTTTTAGTTACAAGGGACTGTTAATTTAATCTTCTCTGATCTAGTATCACTAAATTAACTACAATGTAACACGTACTATTTATTGAACAGTTATGCAGTAAATATATGTAATATTCAATGATATTTAAAGCAACAGTGATAAATAATTTATTTCAGCAAATAAGACAGAAATTCAGTCTTGTTATACAAAAGTAAAGCATATTTTCCAGTATAACCCCAACAGAAGGTCCTTGACAGCCATTCTTTTGCGGACTGCATGAGTGGGATATTGTTTCCCATAATGAGTATGTCATCGACATACACAACTATGAATACAATATTCTTCCCATTGCAATTCTGATAGACGCACGGATCTTCCGAGTTTCTGATGAAGTCAAATGATTTGACAGCATCATCAAATCGGATATTCCAACTCCTAGAAGCTTGCTTCAATCCATAAATTAATCGTTTAAGCTTGCACACAAGATTAGATTTTGGCTTTTATATAAAACCTTCAGGTTGAGTCATAAACACTTCAGGTAGAAGAGGGCACTAGAAGAAGGACTATAAGGTTCTAGTTGCTAAAAGGAAGGCATTGGGTGCTTCTGGCACTAGAACATGTATGTTCGTTATTAAGATAGACATATCCACAAATAGCGATAACTACTTAGTACTAGATACCGGATGTGGCTCTCACATTTGTACGAATGTGAAGGGGCTCATGTATCTTAGGACAGTTAGGGCGGGTGAAGTCGTCTTACACGTGAAAATGAAGTAAAAGTTGCTAACTGAACGTGTGGGAACTTATGTGTTAGACCTACCCTTTGGTTTTAGATTAGAACTTAATGATTGTCATCTAGTTCTTTCTATTACTTGCAACATATATTTGTGCATTGTGGATATGATGTTCTTAATATACAAAGTAAAAGACTCAAACTTAGTAATCATGAAAACCCGACTTACTTGTGGCATTGTAGACTTGGTCATACAAACGAGAATAGAATTGCAAGGTTAAGAATGTTAGACTACTTAACCCCATTCGAGTTAGAGTCTTATGGTAATTGTCAATCTTGTCTCAAGGGCAAAATGATCAACAAACCATTTTCTGTGAAAGTGGTTCGTGCCAAAGAAGTTCTAGAGTTGATCCACAGTGATGTATGTGGACCATTGCCCACTCTAGCTAAGGGTCACTTTGGCTACTTCATCACTTTTACAGATGATTTCTCGAGATATGGATACGTGTATCTTATGAAACACAAATCGAATCTTTTGAGAAATTCAAAGAGTACAGAGCTGAAGTAGAGAAGCAACTTGGTATGAGTATTAAGACTCTTCGATCATATCAAGGAGGTGAATACCTTAGCCATGAATTCACTGATTATCTAAAGTTGCATGGAATCCAATCACAATGGACTCCTTCCGGAACACCCCAGATGAATGGACTTTCCGAAAGGAGAAACCGAACCCTGTTAGACATGGTAAGGTCCATGATGAGCTTTTCCTATCTTCCGACATTCTTATGGGAATACGCGTTACAAACCTCAATCTATATTCTGAATAGAATTCCATCTAAATCGGTTGAGCATACACCATATGAACTAAGGTGTGGCAAGAAGCCAACTTTTACACATCAGAATGTGGGGTTTCCCCACGATTGTGAAAAATATGCTTACCGATAAGTTGGAATTTAAAGGTGAAAAGGGTTACCTTGTGGGATATCCTGAGAAAACTAAAGGATATTATTTCTATCTACCTGAGAAACAATCAGTGATTTTTTCTAGGCAGGCCAAGTTCCTCGAGGAAGACTATGTCTTTAAGGAACAAGGTCGTAAGATGATAGAACTTGAAGAAATTCAAGAACCACAAATTAGCAAAGAGACTGATAACTTGTCAAAGCAACGTGACAAGAAATCAATGGGAGCATTCAGTGACTTTCACGATGGGAGTCTTTCACTAGGTGATCATCTTTCAGCCAGTGGGAGCATAATTGGAGTATGCTTGCCAGTGCAAGAACCTCCAAGTGGGCTGAATGAGAACAACATAATTCAAACTCCCGCCCAAGAGGCATCTGAAAGTGTAGCTCTTGAGGACCCTCTGGACATTTATGAAATCAATGCACCACAAATTTTTTACGATTAGAATGTACAGCCTACACAACCACAACTCCGTAAGTCAATTAGGAATCATAATCCTCCCCTTAGATACGGTTACCTCTTTGAGGAACTTGATAATATGGACATAACGGATAAGGACGATCCTAATACGTATTCTGAAGTAATATTAGATATTGATTCAGGGAATTGGCATGAAGCCATGAAATCCGAGATGGACTTGATATACACCAATCAAGTCTGAGACTTGGTTGAATTGCCTAAAGGGGTTAGACCCATATATTGCGATGGGTCTTCAAGCGTAAGACTGATGCAAATGGCAAAGTACAAACCTACAAAGCTAGGTTGGTGGAGAAGGGTTATAGTCAACGCGAAGGCATTGACTATGATGAGACTTTGTCACCAGTTGCAAAGATCAATTCCATTCGAATTTTACTTGCGATAGCAGCACACTATGATTATGAGATTTGGTAGATGGATGTCAAAACAGCTTTCCTCATTGGAAATATTGATAAGGAAGTGTTTATGACTCAACCGGAAGGTTTTATATCTAAGTTAAATTCTAAATCTAGTATGCAAGCTATAGAGATTCATTTATGGATTGAAGCAAGCTTCTAGGAGTTGGTATATCCGAGTAGATGAAGCTATCAAATTTTTTACTTCATCAAAAATTTGGAAGATCCTTGCGTTTATCATAAAAGCAACGTGAAGAATATTTTTTTATAATCTTGTGTGTCGATGACATATTGATTTTGGAAAATAATACCCCGTTAATGCAGTCCGTTGAAGATTGGTTATCAAAACCTTCATGATGAAGGATCTTTGTGAAGCCTGCTACATCTTAGGGATCAAGATCCACAGGGATAGATCCAAGAGGATGTTGAGGCTGCCAAAGTCCACCTATGTAGATAAGGTGTTGAAGCGTTTTGCGATAGAGAACTCTAAGAGATGATCTCTACGGGAAAATCATGGGATAAAGCTATCAAAGAAGGATTATCCTTCTTTTGAAGCTGATATCAAGCACATGAAAGATGTCCCATATGTATATGCAATTGGGTCAATCATGTAAGCCATGACTTGCACTAGAAAAAAGGTGGCCTACGCTATCAACATCACTGGTAGATACCAACAGAATCCTGGTGAGTCTCACTAGATTGCTATCAAGACCATTCTGAAGTATCTTAGACGGACTAAAGAATGTTTCCTTGTCTATGGTGGACAGTCAGAACTAGTAGTGACTGATTATGCTGACACAAGTTTCCAATCCGACTTTGATGATTACAAATCACAGTTAGGTTACATTTCAAACTCAATAATGAGGCGGTCAGTTGGAATAGTTCCAAGCAAAACGACCTCAGATTCAACAACCGAAGTTGAGTACATTGTTGTATCAGAAGCCTCAAGGAGACTGTCAGGATTTATAGTTCTTAAAAGAACTAGGGGTAGTTCCGAGTGGCAATTGTCTAATAAAGTTGTATTGAGACAATGCTGGTGCGATTGTGCAAGCAAAAGAACCGAGATCAATAAGTATAAACGAGCATGTACCTAGACTTATCATTTGATCTGGGAGATCATAACGATAGGAGAAATAGAATTAAAATGTATTCCCACATATTTAATTTGGCAGATCTTTTCACCAAAACACTGAGTGTTCATGTACACACTAGACATTTGATGGTCTAGGGGTTAGACATGTAAGTGATTGACTCTAGTCCAAATGGGAGATTGTTAGTGTTAGTGTCCTAGAGACAATCTATTTTAAGGACATAATACTCGATGATATTCAGTTTGATTTTATATTATAGTTCATTTAATATTAATGTATGGCAATACACTTGTTTGAATATTATGTTTGATTGTTTGCATTTATTTATGCAAGTGTTCCCATGAGTCATTGCTATCATTAAGGTTGTGAGAACTCAGATAACTTAAGCATGATTATCAAATAGCCCTGATCAAGGATCATCAAGAATGGGATATTGATGATGCAATGAAGATTGGTGTGCGATCTACATCATACTCTTAGAGAGTGTAGTAAAATCTCAATTACTACGAGATACTAGGTATCTCATGATGGATGCACAAATACCTTAGAGGGTATAGGTATACCCATCCGAGAAATCATTTGATGTATTTCCACTATATGTGTCTACGGGTGTCTCGGTTAGTGGGAGCGATGCGATACTCCTTTGACTTGAGGTCAATACGCACGACATGTGTGGAGTGATGAACTTTGACCATAACCGACGCTTGCACCTGTCTATGGGTAGATATGGCTTGGATTGGGTTCATGACAAAGTGCATTTGCGTGGTATTTGAGCCAAGAATATGATTCATTCCTCAATGTGAATTTAGAGAGAATACTCATCTTCTCATCATAATTGGATCAAAGTCATCGGCCAATGCACGTCAACTTAGACTTTGTGGCTAAGTGTGAAAAACATGATCAATTAGTGATTAAAGATAATATGATTAAGTTATTTGAATAGACACTTCATTGTGTTCAAGACTCAATTGAGTATTCATGAATGAAAGGAGAAAATCGTAATAGCCCATGTTTCAGTTACAGGTAGTTGCACATTTCCTCGCAACGTACCTTATATATTGAGAATGTCTTATTTATTGTCTAGGGTTCAATTAAGACCGTTAGTTTGACTAATCGCTCGATATATGAGATCTTATGGGTCACCCAACAAGTAACGGATGTTTACTAATTATAGTTGGTTGATTAAATATTATATTGGATATTAATATTTAATTTATGGAGAATATATAATTATATTTAGAATTAATTATTATTACTATTTAATTAAATTAGATTTAATTAAATAGAATTCCCAATAATAATATATGGAATATTATTATTATAGGATTTAATATATATAGAATCAAATTCGTAGAGATTTATATATATGGAATTAAATCCGTAGAGATTTTATATGTGGGAAATAAATCTAAGAGATTTATTTTATTAGGATTTTTCCTAATAAAGGTTAGCTTAAACTTTAAGCTGAGTCTCTCCTATATATATGAGCTCTTGGGAATTCATAATACGTGAGTGCATATTTTCTCCATAAAATCTCTAATTTAGAATTTTCCTAGCAAATTCATCTCGGGGATTCAACGATGGCAGATCTGTGCAAATTAGTAAACGACTATTACGTGGATACCATAGTTGAGGAATTCGTGTACGAATTGTACTAAGAATTTGTTAGTGTTAGTGCCCTAGAGACAATCTATTGTAAGGACATAATACTCGATGATATTTTCAGTGTGATTTAATATTATAGTTAACTTAATACTAATGTATGGCAATACACTTGATTGAATATTATGTTTGATTGTTTGCATTTATTCATACAAGTGTTCCCATGAGTCATTGTTGTCGTTGAGGTTGTGAGAACTCAAATGACTTAAGCATGATTCTCAAATAGCCCCGATCAAGGATCATCAAGAATGGGATATTGATGATGCAATGGAGATTGGTGTGCGATCTGCATCATACTCTTATAGAGTGTAGTAAGATCTCACTTACTACGAGATACTAGGTATCTCATGATGGATGCACAAATACCTTGGAGGGTATTGGTATACCCATCCGAGAAACCATTTAATATATTTCCACTATATGTGTCTACAGGTGTCTCGGTTAGTGGGAGCGATGCGATACTCCTTTGACTTGAGGTCAATACGCACGACATGTGTGGAGTGATGAACTTTGACCATGACCGACGCTTGCACCCGTCTATTGGTAGATATGGCTTGGATTGGGTTCATCATGAAGTGCATGTGCGTGGTAATTGAGCCAAGAAAATGATTCATTCCTCAAAGTGGATTTAGAGAGAATACTCATCTTCTCATCATAATTGGATCAAAGTCATTGGTCAATACACGTCAACTTGGACTTTGTGGTCAAGTGTGACATAAGTGATCAATTAGTGATTGGAGATAAATTGATTTAGTTATTTGAATAGACACTTCATCATGTTCAAGACTAATCGAGTATTCGTGAATGAATGGAGAAAATCATAATAGTCCATGTTACAGTTACAGGTAGTTGCACGTTTCTTGCAATGTACCTCATACATTGAGAATGTGTAATTTATTGTCTAGGGTTCAATTAAGACCGTTAGTTTGACTAATCGCTCCATATATGAGGGTCTATGGGTCACACAACAAGTAACTCCCGTGTACAGATTATAGTTGGTTGATTAAGTATTAAATTGGATTTAATATTTAAGTTGTGGAGAATGATTAATATATTAATTTAGAATTAATTATTATTACTATTTAATTAAATTAGATTTAATTAAATAGGAATCCCAAAATAATATTATGAAATATTATTGTAGGAAAATATCCGTAGGGAAAAACATATCTTTGAGATTTGTTTTGCAAGATTAGGGATTATCTTCCTAATAAAGATTGCTTAAGATTTAAGTCAATCTCTCCCTATATATATGACATCCCGGGATTCATTATTTAACGTTGTTTTTAAGAAAAACCTAGTTTCTCCATAAAACCTAGATTAGGAATTTTCCTAGCAAATTCCGTCTCAGATTCAACGCTTGCAGATCTGTGCAAGTCTGTCCACGGAGATTACGTGGATACCATAGTTGAGAAACCTGCTATCGAATCACTGTAAGGTTTCTCGTTATGATTATTGTAATCGTTTATGCAATTATAAGTTCTTTGTTGGTGAACTGTTTATTTTCGCTGCACATGTATTACGTGTTTACGTGCATCTAAATTCCAACATTTTGTTTACGTTTACTCGTATTTAATTATGCAATTAATTGTTCGTTGTTGGTGAACTGTTTATTTTTGCTGCACATGTATTACGTGTTTACGTGCCTCTAAATTTCAACATGCTCAACTAATTTGGATGGAATCATATACAGAATGTAGATTGAGGTTTGGAGCGCGTATCCCCATAAGAATGTTGGAAGAGAGGAAAAGCTCATCATGGACATTAATGTCTAACAAGGTTCGGTTTCTCCTATTGGATACACCTTTCACTTGTGGTGTTCCGGGAGGAGTCCACTGTGATTGGATTTCATGTAACTTCAAGTAATCAGTGAATTCATGGCCGAGATATTCTCCTTCTCGATCTGATCGAAGAGTCTTAATACTCTTACCAAGATGCTTCTCTACCTCAACTTTGTACTCTTTGAACTTCTCAAAAGATTCGGACTTGTGTTTCATCAGATACACTTATCTGAACCAAGAGAAATCATCAGTAAAAGTTATGAAGTAGCCGAAGTGACCCCTAACTAGAGTGGGCAATGGTCCACAAACATCACTGTCGATCAACTCTAGAACTTCTTTGGCACAAACCCCTTTCCCAGAAAAGGGTTTGTTGATCATTTTGCCCTTAAGACAAGATTCGCAATTTTCATAAGACTCAAAGTCGAATGGGGCTAAGTAGTCTAACTTTCTTAACCTTGCAATTCTTTTCTCATTTGCATGACCAAGTCTACAATGCCACAAGTAAGTCGGGTTTTCATGATTACTATGTTTGAGTCTCTTATTTTGTATATTAAGAATGTTATGTCCACAATGCAACAAGTATAAATCATTAGATAAAGGAGCATTTCCATACACATCACCATTAAGCAAAATATAACAATTATTGTTTGCAAAATGGAAGGAAAAACCTTCAATATCCAACATCGGAATAGAAATAATGTTGCGGGTAATAGAAGGAACAAAATAACAATTATTCAATTCAAGTCTAAAACCAGAGGGTAAATCTAAAACATAAACACCAACACGTTCAGCAGCAACTCTTGCTCCATTCCCAACGTGTAAACCGACTTCACCCGGCCTAACTGCCCTACTATCCTTTAGACCCTGCACATTTGTACAAATGTATGAGCCACAATCGGTATCTAATACCCAGCAGTTAGTATCATTTGTGGACATGCTTATCTCAATAACAAACATACATGTTCTAATGGCTGAGACACCTTGTATCTTCTTTTCAGCTGCTAGAACCTTGCAGTCCTTCTTCCAATGCCCCTTCTATTTACAGTGGAGGCATACATCCTTGTCTACTCTCTCCCTCTTTTGAATTCCACCTTTGGGCTTAAGGAAACTTGGCTTAGAGCCTTTCTTCGCATTGCCCCTTCGCTTCTTCTTTCCTTTCAGAGCAGAAGAAGTAAAGGCACTCACCATGAGCACGGGCTTTTCCTTAGCAGTGGAAGACTCAAAAGTCTTTAGCATTGTTGGGAGATGAATTTAATAAAAGATAAAGATTTTGATTAGTTCTCAAAACCCCTGAGTATGACATGTTCAGAATGATATAAGGTAGATTGGAAAACAGGTTTCAAGTACAGTTAGTTCATGATTTATCTGTAAAATGTATAGTCAGCAGATATCTCTGAGTTTATAGGTTAGGCACACACTGAGGGGGAACTCAATAGAATGAACAAGACATCTGAAGACTCAGAAGACTTCAGAATACTCAGAAGAACCTGAGTATCCAGCTGGCCCTGAAGACTCAGATCAACCTGAAGACCTGAAGATTATCTACCTGAGGACAATTAGACTGAGGAAGTCTTACACATTTATGAATAATAAATGTTGTCCAAATATTAGATTGCAGACAAAATGAACTAAAACTAAGTGTCTTTTAAGGTTGTCTCATTCAGAGAGATTGATCGAAAAGAGCCGTTTTGTTTGTCTCTATTCACTGAAGTTAAGAACCAATCAGAGAGAGACAACACTATACTTCACTGACACATAAAGCAACGTGGCACTGAGGATGTCAGATAAACTAAGTTCCAGACTGCAAAAACTTGGTGATTGGCTGCATTGGTTACTTGTTACCCAAACCATGCAAGGGCTTGTTCAAACCCTAATATAGTCGTTCATCACTAACCAAATAAGGAAACCCTTGATACTATCTCTTCCAACGGATAGTTTTTCAAGAGTAGTGGTGAGTTTTCTATAAATACTAGTGACCTTCATCATTGCAAGGTTATGGGAAATCGAGCAACTCAAGAGCTCATTCGTATTCAAGTTTATACTGTGAAGCACTCGAAACCCTAAGAATTTCCCAAGTGTTTCATCTTTGAAGAGAGCTCATTCACTAAGCCTAGATTCAAACATATTCAAAGCTTAGTTAGAGATATCCTAACCTTTTACCTTGCGTTTTTCTTGTAAAAGTATATCTCACATAAGTTGAAAACCAACCAAAACCCAAACCCTTTTTATTAGGTAGTTTGAGTGTGTAGTTGTTGGAAAGTAAGAGTTGTAAAGAGTGAGTAAGCTGCAGGAGTTCAGCTTGAAAGCTCTAGAGAAGAAGTTAGTAAGCTTCTTGTGTTCAGTCTGAAAGCTTGTGTGTGTTGAGTTAGTAAGCTGCAGTTTAGTTCAGCCTAAAAACTCATAGTGGGAAGTTAGTAAGCTGCTGAGTTCAGTCTGAAAGCTTAAGGTAGTAGTAGTAGTGTGTTAAGGAATTTCTCTGAGGATCAGAGAGAGTGGACGTAGAAGCTTGAGTCTCTGAACCACTATAACTTGTTGTGTTGTTTGCTTTCTGCTTTGCATATTATCTGTTGCATATTTCACTGAAAGCATACTGAGGTTTCTAATATTCAGTTGGAATCAATCCACTGAAATTGTATTAAATTGATCACAGCCTTAACCACTATTTTACTGAGTAACAAAGATTTTCAGCAAAGTAAAACGAGTATAAACCTAGGGCATACACATTCACTCTAGAAAAGCTAGTATAGATAGTTATCAAACTGATCAACTCATCTGAGTAGTCAGTAAGATTGTTATCTACTCCAAGCATATTTGGACTCTGTTTTAAAACTCAGATCAGTTGGGCTAATCTGAAGTCTCTGAAAGCCGCTCAGTGTTATTGTCTTAGTAGACTTTAACTCAGTGCATCTTGTGCTTCTCAAGACAAATTCTCAGGACACCCTGACTCACTGATCACATTTTTGGTGAAAAGTTAAAAATCACTATACACGTGTATTCCCCCCCCATACATGTGTGAGACTCGTTTTCCCGGGACCAACAAGTGGTATTAGAGCAGTGGTTCATTTGACCACTTGCTTTGATTGCCATAAGTCTTGTTACTGAGAGACTTCGTGGTCTACTGAATAGATCTTCTGTTGATATCTTACAAGGCTCATTCATCATGCCTACTAAGAAACTACCTATGTTCTCTGTTGAGAACTATGATCTATGGAGATTGAGAATGCATGCACATCTGTACTCTAAACATGAAAGAATGTGGAGAGTTGTGTCTCAAGGACCTTTTGAGTATAAGGTTGTGAATCCTAGATTGACTGATAATGAAAGAGATGATCCAAGGGATGAATTTTCCAAATCTGATGATCAGCTTACTCCTGAAGAGAGGAAGTTGGTTAACCTGGATTACATTGCTAAAGATACACTGTGTAGCACTATTGATGGTCCCGATTTTTGTGGGTGGAAAAACTCATTTTGCGCGTGCGGAAGCAAACATGTCATGTGATGCATATAAAAACAGCGGTGAGGGAATGGTCAATACTAATTTTTTGCATTTTAAATCGATGTGTGTTGTTTTGCTTATAATCAAATGCATATGACAAGTTATAAACATAAAGCAGTAAAGAACACACGATTTTATAGTGGTTCGGACGAAACCCGCCCTACATCCACTCTTCCCTTAACACAGGGGCACCTACTTAACCGACTTAACCAACGGGACTTATCTCCCTCACGGGATTGCCTACCCTCCCTTTCGGAATTGCTAGATGTTTACCGAGTTCACACTCAAACGGGACTTATCTCCCTCTCGGGATTGCCTACCCTTCCTTTCGGGATTGCTAGATGTTTACCGAGTTCACACTCACCTACAAACTTATCCTATCAAACTGATTTGGGTAAGGTTTGTTTGGTTTCCAACTAGGTTGAGATTTTCCCTTACATTTGTTTAGCCTCAATGCTAAGGATGGGAAAATCTCTCTAAGCTTAGGATATAGTATTTGTGCTTAGATCTAGGGTAGAACAATCTTTGAATATATGCGTGTATTTCTTGCTTTGTGTTCTATGGTGGAGATGCTAGATGATTTGGCTCTGTATGCATTTCTCACATCTTTTCCACACTTCCACTCTTTAGAATGAAGGAAGAACTTGTATTTATAGTGTGGATTTGAATGTTACCGTTGGATGGAGTCACATTCAAATCCATACTATTCTGTAGCTTTTTGCAGCTTTTTCAGGCTTGTCGTCTTCCTCTCATTGGTCCACGTCAGCTGATTCTAACGGCTCTATTCTTTAGGATCTTCTGAGTCTCAGGATCTTCAGTTCTATCTGAGCCTTCAGGTTATCTGAGTCTCAGGTTTCTTGATTCAGCAGACTTCTCTTCAGCGGACCTTGTCGATCAGTTATCTTGACACTTTCGAGGCTTCTTCGAGTTCATCTCTTCCGAATTCGGACATCGACCCTCGGATCACATTGACTTCGAGACTATTTGATTTCTTCTTTGCCTGATCTGATCAGCTCGACTGATCAGATCAATACTTCTTCAGATCAACATATCAAGATAGCATCGGTCGATTACATCGAGGTTAGCATATCGGTTTATCATATCGATCTTGATCACGTCGATCTCGTCGATCTCATCTGCTCATCTTCATATCGATCTCGATCACGCCCGATCTTGATCGATCTCATCTGCTTCATCTTCGATCGCAACCTTCTCTTCGATTTGTTTGGCTTTAGCTTTTCTTCACATCGATTTGCCTGACTCATCGGTTGACTCGAAACTCATCTAACTCATCGATCTTGATCATTCTAAATCAGTAGCCTCGTCGATCTCGATCATCTTCTTCGATTTAAATGAGTTCCCCCTCAATTTGTTCTCTCGTTCCCCCTTAACTTGTTATCTGTAAATTAGCTTGAATAACACAAGTTGATAATGTTTTGGCATAATTTAGCAAAACTAAAATATCCCAACAATTTCCCCCTTTTTGATAATGATGCCAAAACATTTAAAATATATGCATTTATATAGAGATCGGGTTTTTTTTTAAAAGATCAGTTCAGATGGTCACATTGAAAATAGTGAACTTTTTGAACAACCTGCTCTGATACCACTTGTAGGTATCAGTTCAGATGTTCACATTGAAAAAATAGTGACCTTTTGAACTACCCGCTCTGATACCAATTGTAGGTATCAGTTCAGATGTTCACATTGAAAAAATAGTGACCTTTTGAACTACCCGCTCTGATACCAATTGATGGTATCAGTTCAGATGGGTTTTAAAAAAAAGATCAGTTCAGGTGGTCACTTTAAAAACAGTGAACCTTTTGAACTCCCGCTCTGATACCAATTGATGGTATCAGTTCAGATGTTCGCATTTGAAAAACAGTGACCTGTTGAACTACCCGCTCTGATACCAATTGAAGGTATCAGATCAGAAACAGGTTTTAAAAAATGGATCAGTTCAGGTGATCACTTTTGAAATCAGTGATCTTTTGAACTCCCCGCTCTGATACCAATTGATGGTCCCGATTTTTGTGGGTGGAAAAACCCATTTTGCGCGTGCGGAAGCAAACATGTCATGTGATGCATATAAAAACAGGGGTGAGGGAATGGTCAATACAAATTTTTTGAGTTTTAAACCGATGTGTGTTGTTTTGCTTATAATCAAATGCATATGACAAGTTATAAACATAAAGCAGTAAAGAACACACGATTTTATAGTGGTTCGGACGAAACCCGCCCTACATCCACTCTTCCCTTAACACAGGGGCACCTACTTAACCGACTTAACCAACGGGACTTATCTCCCTCACGGGATTGCCTACCCTCCCTTTCGGGATTGCTAGATGTTTACCGAGTTCACACTCAAACGGGACTTATCTCTCTCTCGGGATTGCCTACCCTCCCTTTCGGGATTGCTAGATATTTACCGAGTTCACACTCACCTACAAACTTATCCTATCAAACTGATTTGGGTAAGGTTTGTTTGGTTTCCAACTAGGTTGAGATTTTCCCTTACATTTGTTTAGCCTCAATGCTAAGGATGAGAAAATCTCTCTAAGCTTAGGATATAGTATTTGTGCTTAGATCTAGGGTAGAACACTCTTTGAATATATGCGTGTATTTCTTGCTTTGTGTTCTATGGTGGAGATGCTAGATGATTTGGCTCTGTATGCATTTCTCACATCTTTTCCACACTTCCACTCTTTAGAATGAAGGAAGAACTTGTATTTATAGTGTGGATTTGAATGTTACCGTTGGATGGAGTCACATTCAAATCCATACTATTCTGTAGCTTTTTGCAGCTTTTTCAGGCTTGTCGTCTTCCTCTCATTGGTCCACGTCAGCTGATTCTAACAGCTATATTCTTTAAGATCTTCTGAGTCTCAGGATCTTCAGTTCTATCTGAGCCTTCAGGTTATCTGAGTCTCAGGTTTCTTGATTCAGCAGACTTCTCTTCAGCGGACCTTGTCTGATCAGGTATACTGACACTCAGGCTTACTGAGTTCATCTCTTCTGAATTCAGACATCCTGACCCTCAGATCACATTGACTCAGACTATTTGATTTCTTCTTTGCCTGATCTGATCAGCTCGACTGATCAGATCAATACTTCTTCAGATCAACATATCAAGATAGCATCAGGTCAGTACATCAGGTTAGCATATCAGTTTATCATATCTGATCTCGATCACGTCTGATCTCGATCAGTCTCATCTGCTCATCTTCATATCTGATCTCGATCACGTCTGATCTTGATCAGTCTCATCTGCTCATCTTCTGATCTGCAACCTTCTCTTCTGATTTGCTGGCTTTAGCTTTTCTTCACATCTGATTTGCACAGCTCATCAGTTGACTCAGAACTCATCTAACTCATCTGATCTCGATCATTCTCGTCTGCAGCCTCGTCTGATCTCGATCATCTTCTTCTGATTTCGTGAGTTCCCCCTCAATTTGTTCTCTCGTTCCCCCTTAACTTGTTACCTGTAAATTAGCTTGAATAACACAAGTTGATAATGTTTTGGCATAATTTATCAAAACTAAAATATCCCAACAACTATTGACGATGGTTTTATGGGAATGATTTCCCACTATGAAACTGCCAAAGAAATTTGGGACACACTTGCTATAATGTGTCAAGACACTGATCATATCTAGGAAAACGAACTATCTGTGGCTATTGCCAAATTTGATGGTTTTGAAATGGAAGATGGTGAATCCATTGAAAGACTTGAGGTCAAATTCACTAGCATTATGAATGATCTGAGTGCTCTTGGGAAAAGATATCCCAAAATAGAAATTGCTCTGAAAATTCTTAGAGGACTCTCTAAGAAATGGGATATACATGTTGGGGTGATTGAGAACACCAAAGATATTGTTTCTATGCCATATCAACAGGTTTTCTCTGAGTTGAAAGCATATGAATTTGTCATTGATAAGAAAACTAAGAAACCTGATAGCAAAGATGATACTTCATCTAGCAAAAAAGTGGCTTTCTAAGCACAAGGAAAAATCTGCAATACTAAGGAACCTGAGATCTCATCTAGTAAAAATCAGGATGAAAGAGATGAGACAATTGCCCTGATGGCAAGAAGGTTTGAGAAAATGAACAGCAGATATGGAATATACAAAAGGTATTACAAGGATACCAGGTACAGGAACAGGAACAACTCAAAAGCTGAAGACAAATCTACTGAGAAGAAGAAGGACCACAAAACTGAAGGATTTTCATCCAGGAAGAAGGACTTCAAGTCCAAAGAAGGAAATGATCAGGATGATGATACCAACAGATGCTACAACTGCAAGAAGAAAGGTCACTTCCAGCATGACTGTCCTGAGTTGAGCTCCAAGGAAAGAAAGGAGAGGCAAGCCAAAAGAGACAAGAAGTATTCTAGCAAGAAGGTTATGGTTACAGAAGAAGAACATACTGAAGGAGAATCAAGCTCTTCGGAAGAAATGTTCTCAGATAGTGATAGTGATGATGTCTGTCTTGTTGCTATTGAGGAGGTAAATTCTTGTATCTCTGTTGTTGCTCCTACACAAGCACCTGAGTTATCAAGTTCATCTATAACCAGTAATTTTGACCTGATGGGTTCTTACCTGAGTTATCAAGTTCATCTGTAACCAGTAATTTTGTCTGATGGGTTATTTGAGAATCTGATGAAGGATTATTCTGTGTTATAAGAACTGTTCATTGAAACTCAAGAGCAGAATAAAGAACTAACTGCTGAGAATCTGAAGTGGAAAAACTGTAATGTTTCTGAGATCACTTCTCAATTGATGGGAGCTACTGATGAACTAGATGTTCTGAAAGTACAACTTTCAGAGAAAGAGAAAGTGGTAGAGGCCCTGAAAGGAAAGTTAGAGAAATCAACTGAGGAAAATCAGCTTATCAGGACTGAGTTCAATGACCTCTTTGAGAAACATGAAACTCTAAAGAAAAGTGAGGATAGTTTGCGGAGAAAGTTAGCTCTATTGAATTCTGCATCTCATGCAATAGATGAAATTCAGAGTTATCAAAGACCTGCAACTATAAAGGCTGGATTGAGATATAATCCAGGGGGGACCTCACATGATCTTCTGAATGTTGCTTCTACTAGTGGCACTAAGACAGTCTTTGTTAAACCGGCAGTTCGTACTGATCTTCTTATTGAAGAACAACCCCGTGTTTTGGACAAGGGTAAAGGACCTATGGTTTCAGAGAACTTGAAGGTTCATGAAAGAAACCCAAACCTCATGAAAAGGCTAGAAAACCTGAACACTCAATAGGAAATCCTTAGGCCAGTACTTCGAAGCCTCAGGCTAAGAATACCAACCTGAAGAAATTTGTCCTGAACCATCAGAGGAATCTTCAGAAGAGAAACACTCAGCAGAGAAATTCTCAACTGAAGAGACCAAGTCCCCAGGCTACTGAAAGACCCCAATTTCAGTACACGTAACCTAAACCCCACTTGCCTAAGGGTGAAGGTTTCCTGAACCCAAGTCAGCAGAGACATAGATCAGTTGCACCAAAGCCAATGCACTGGAACAAAAAGCCTGAACCCAAGAAAAACTCTAAGACTCATGTTCATGCTAAGGCTGGCACTCATACACAAGGTACTGCCAAGGCACCTAGGGTGGTGAATGTGTATGTAGATGTTTATGGAAGACAAATCAGCCACTCTAAAGTAATTAGAGTTGTGAGGCATATTTGGGTTCCAAAAGGTACAGCTAACCTGGTAGGACCCTACACCAAATGGATACCTAAGGCCCGATTTTGTTTCAGGTGAAGGAGAAGGGCACTGAGCTGAATAAAGACAACATAGATTTGATGAGTGGAACTGAAATAGCACTTGTTGCATGGTACTTGGACAGTGGATGCTTAAGGCACATGACAGGATATAAGCATTTGCTCACTGACTATGTTGAACAAAAAGGCCCTCAGATAACTTTTGAAGACAATTCCAAAGGACAGACAGGAGGATATGGAACACTTGAAGTAGCTACTGTTCATATCCATGGTGTATCATATGTGTCTGGTTTAAAGCATAACTTGCTTTCCATCAGCCAATTCTGTGATAAAGGATTCAGTGTTGAATTCTCAAAGAACTGTGCTAAGTGAAAGATGATATTTCACAACAACTATTAATGACTGGGACTAGAAAAGGAAATGTGTATCTTGCTGATTGGAGACTGACTCTTATGGATACATGTTTATGTTGGAAAATTAGGGGTGCCCGGATCTATTCGAGATGAATTTAAATACATATTTAAATTAATCAATTAATTACTAACATGAATTAATCCTAAATCAATTCAACATAATAATTAAACAAGCAAATAAGCAACATGCGTACACGTAATCCACGTAAATCCTAAGCATGCGGAATCTAGGAGTTACGAGATTGCATACCTCTTGTAGAGACAAACGTTGAGACGATGGATCAATCCAAAGAGCCTTCCCAAATATGTCCAATGTCCACGAACGTAATCCGGTGGAAGGATTCACACGAACGATTTTAATAAAGGAGAAAAATAAAATATTTTGCCACCACCTTTGTGAATTTCTAATATTTCCAACACATGAAATTGCACACTCACAATTCAAGTTTTTCGAAAAAAACACAATCTATCGACGTTTCAAAATATTTGATATTTTATCGACGCTGATATTTTTCCGAAAAAATCAATTTATGTGTTGTCTTGGAGGTTAAAAATTCATCTCCTATTTATAATAAGGGGGGACGAAAATTTAGGTCAATTGGGGCATTGGGAAATTTCCTTGCTTCTTCTCCAAGAAACAATCTTGAATATATCCAATATATTCTATTTCCCAAAATATCTCCCAACAAAACCTTCTCCTCCTTATTATTATGAAATTTTCGAAAATTTACTTAATAAATAACCAAGTGGGAGATTTCTTGAATTTAATGAGATAATCTTGTATTCCAAGAATACTTATCTTCATTCCATAACAAAATTCAAAGAAAATCTTTCTCCCATTTTATTTATTAATTTTGAAATTTAATGGAAAAATTGGGCAATAATATTTTCTTCTCCTTTTCATTAATTGGACTTTAATTTCGGCTATTTGAGGGGCCTTTAGGAGAATTAAGATTTGACCTCCAATGGGCTATGAAACTAGCCAAACTATTATCCAAGCCCATTAATATTAATTTATTCCACTATAAAATTAATATTGAACTATCCATCTTAACCCATATTACGACTTCACAATAATATGGCTCCGGTCATTATTTTCCGTGTGTAAGATTATCTTAGTCCACTAATTAATTAGGCCACTAAACAGACTTTATATTAATTAATACTTTGTCCTTGGAGTAAAGACAGCTCAACATTATTATCCATACCGGAAATAAATTTTCACTTGCAAGATTTGGTATGATAAAGATTCTGAGCCCACCAAGGGGACAAATCAAGCAAGTCGTACTTGCACACGATTCTCCGTATTAAATCTTAGCAATTGTCATGTAATTAATAATATTGCCCAAGATAAAAGGTATCGAATCGCATTGATTCTCTTCCCATCATAAGTCAAAGCAAGAGTTATTAATTTCACATGATTCTATTTAAGGGACAGAGATTAAGAAATAACAAACCACTAAGGTCTAATTCTTGTATGTTCAGTACCAAAGAATTTATCCTCCTGTAGGTCCTATTCAGCGCATCATAATGCACTAGTGTAATATCTTGGTCAAGACAAGTCAATCTGAGCCTTACACTTCAACCTTTCATGATGGATTGTTCATTTCCATCTGGGTTGTGAATTTGAACTTAGTCACGAGGAACTGTTAATTTGATCTTCTGTGATCTGGTATCACCAAATTAACTACAACGTAATACGTACTTACTTATTGAACAGGTTTGCAACAAATATATACAACATTCATTCATATTTAATGCAACAGTGATTAATAATTTATTTCAGTAAATAAATAAGAAATTCAGTTTGGTTATACAAAGTAAAAGGCATACTTTTCAGTATAACCCCAACAATCTCTCACTTATACTCAAAGTCTGCTTTTAAATATACTACAGCATGTCTCCTGTTCTATGTGACATCTAATGTCACCTACACGAACCTAATAATATTTCTCTCACTTATACTCAAAGCAGATTAGCAACGTTCTTGACACCCATTCCTTCCACATGTCTCTCGAAGGCACTCTGAGGCAGACCTTTTGTGGATAGATCTGCTAGATTTTCTTCTGACGCAATCTTTGTCACCTCTATGTCTTCTCTCTTAACGATTTCTCGTATAAGATGGTATTTTCTTTCTATGTGTTTGCTGGCCTTGTGGGCTCTCGGTTCTCTAGAATTTGTAACTGTTGGGGAATAAGTTGCACAGATCTATTCGGGATAAATATTTAAATACAAATTTAAGTCTTATAATTATTACTAGCATGAATTAATCCTATATTAATTCAAATAATAATCCAACAACAAATCATGCATATGATCAATTCACGTAAAACCTACGCTTGCAGAATTTCTACGAGTTTACGTGAACATACCTCTTGGGACGGCAATGTTCTTGTTGACTAGACTCACCAAAAGAACTTCCCAAGTATTCCCTTAATCCTTGCTCGACTACCCGGTGGTAGGACACTTGCGAACAATTAACAAAAAGGAAAATAAACTTTGTTGCACCACCTTTGTGGATTTACTAATTTTTCCAGCACATGGAATTGTACTTGGGAATGAAAGAATCATCCCCTATTTATAGAGTAGAGGTGGTCGAAAATTTTGGGGCAAAAACAATGTGGGAAAATCTTTTCTTGATCTCCAAGAAATCTTGAATATATCTCATATATTCTTTTTCCCATAATTATAATATTCCACAAAATCCCACCTACTCTTTGTTATGGATTAATTTCGAAAATTATAGGGCAAGAATCCAAGATTTGGATCTTCTTGAATTTATGAGATATTCTTGTATTTCAAGAAATACATATCTTCCATAATATCTTTTCAAGAAAATCAAGAAAATCTTTATTTCCCTTAATTATCAAAGTTTTCGAAAATTTCCCTATGGATAACCAAGTGGGAGATTTCTTGAATTTAATGAGATAATCTTGTATTCCAAGAATACATATCTTCATTCCATAAAAAAATTCAAATAAAATCTTTCTCCCCTTTTATACATAAATTTTGAATTTCATGGAAAAATAAGGCAACAATATTTATTTTATTTTAAACACCTTTTTTCAGTTATTGGACTATATGTTGGGCTACTTAAGGGGGCCTTTAGGAGAATTATGATTGGACCTTCCAATGGATCTTGAATTATCAATATTGAGCCACAATATTATTCAAGCCCATAAATGTTAATTAATCCCACTACATAATTAATATTGCACTATCCATCTTAACCCATATTACAGTCAATATGGCTCCCGATTATTATTTCCCGTGTTTAAGATTATATAGCCCATTAATTAATTCAAGCCACTGAAATAGCTTTCCGTTAATTAATATCTTTTGTCCTTGGTCAAGGAACGGTTCAACATTATTATCCATACCTGAAACTAGTTCCACTTGCAAGATTTGGTATGATAAAGCTTATGAACCTCCCAAGGGGGGCGTCGAACAAAGCGTGCTTGCACACGATTCTCCGTATTAAATCTTAGCAATCACATGTGACCAATAATATTGCCCAAGATAAAAAAAGTATTGAATCTCGTTGATTCTCTACCCATGATAAGTCAAAGCAATAGTTACCAATCACACGTGATCCTATTTAAGAACGAAGATTAAGAAATAACGAACCACCGAGGTCTAATTCTTCCTTGTTCGGTTCTCAAGAATTTGTCCTCCTCAGAGGTCCTATTCATTACATCGGTCATGCACTAGTATAATCTCTTGGTCAAGACAAGCCAATCCGAGCCTTACACTTCAACCTTTCACGATGGATTGTTCATTTCCATCTAGGTCGTGAATGGTGTACTTTTTTTAGTTACAAGGGGACCGTTAATTTAATCTTCTAAGATCTGGTATCACTAAATTAACTACAATGTAACACGTACTATTTAATGAATAGTTATGCAGTAAATATATGTAACATTCGATGATATTTAAAGCATCAGTGATAAACAATTTATTTCAGTAAATAAGTCCGAAATTCAGTTTTGATTATACAAAGTAAAAGCATACTTTCCAAAGATAATCCCAACAATCTCCCACGATACTCAAAAATCCGCTTTTAAGTATACTACAACATGTCTCGTGTAGTTCCTAATACGTGACATCTAATGTCACCAACACGAACCTAATAATTTCTCCCACTTATACTCAAAGCAGTTAGCAACGGTCTTGACACCCATTCCTTCCACATGTCTCTCGAATGTATTCGAGGCGCCCTTTGTGAATGGATCTCGCTGGGTTGTCTTCCGACGACGCTATCTTTGCCACATCTATATCTCCTCTCTTAACGATATCTCGTATAAGATGGTAATTCCTTTCAATGTGTTTGCCGGCTTTGTGGGCTCTTGGTTCCCTTGAATTTGCAAATCGCTCCCCATTGTCACAATAAAATGTGATGATTCTCATTGGGTAAATTCGAACTACATTCAAGTCCACTAGGAAGTTCTTGAGCCAAACCGCTTTTTTTCACGCCTGCATAGCGACTACATATTCGGCTTCCATGGTAGAATCTGTGATGCATTTCTGCTTGACGCTTCTCCATATCACGGCTCCTCCCCCCATGCAAAACACACTACCGGAGGTAGATTTTCTGGAGTCTATGTCTGATTGGAAATCCGAGTCCGTGTGGCCGATGGGGATTGACTATCTCGATGATAAATTAACATTCTATCCCGAGTTCTTTTCAGATACTTCAGAATGTTTTTAACTGCCGTCCAATGTTCTTTCCCCGGGTTACTTTGATATCTTGTCACCATGCAAACGGCAAAGCAGATATCCAGTCTCGTACACAGCATTGCATACATAAGGCTTCCAACAGCCGAAGCATAAGGATTGCCTCTCATGTCATCTATCTCCTTTTGCGTCTTAGGGCACATTTTCTTGGATAGATGGATTCCATGTCTGAAAGGTACGAAGCCTTTATTGTAATCTTGCATGCTGAATCGTTTCAAGACAGTGTCTATGTATAAAGCTTGCGATAAGCCTATCATCATTTTCTTGCAATCTCGAGTGATCTTGATCCCAAGGATGTGTGCGGCTTCCCCTAAGTCCTTCATATCAAACTGTTTCGAAAGCCATGCCCTTACGTCTGATAACACCTTTACATCGTTCCCGATGATCAGAATGTCATCTACGTATAGTACTAAGAATGCCAATGCAGTTCCGACACGCTTTTTGTACACACAACTTTCGAACTCGTTTTGATTAAACCCATAAGACTTTATAACATGATCAAAACATTGGTTCCAAGCTCTGAATGCCTGTTTGAGTCCGTAAATGGACTTCATGAGCTTACAAACTAGGTGTTCTTGGTCTTTTTCAATGAAGCCTTGGGGTTGTTGCATATAGATCTCTTCATCAAGACTTCTGTTAAGGAAAGCTGTCTTGACATCCATTTGCCAGATTTCAAAGTCGAGATGCGCATCAATCGATAAGAGAATTCGGATGGACTTGAGCATGGCTACGGGCGAAAAAGTTTCCTCATAATCGATCCCTTCTTTCTAAGTATAACCTTTCGCCACGAGTCTTGCCTTGAAGGTTTCCACCTTCCCGTCTGGTCCTCTTTTCCTCTTATACACCCACTTGCAACCAATGGGTTTGACCCCATTAAGTGGTTCGACTAGCTCCCACACTCTGTTATGATACATAGAACCCATATCGGCTTTCATTGCTGTTTGCCAAGAATCTGCATCCTTGTCTTGGATTGCCTCGTCATATGTCCATGGGTCTGATTCGTCTTGTCCGGGAATCAAGTCCGAGGACTCTCCTATTCGCATGAATCTCTCGGGCTGTTTCACAATCCTCTGATGGGGAATGTGTTGCACAGATCTATTCGGGGTGAATATTTAAATACAAATTTAATTCTTTAATTATTACTAGCATGAATTAATCCTATATTAATTCAAATAATAATTCAACAACATATCATGCATATAATAAGCCACGTAAAACCTACGCATGCAGAATCTACGGGTTTACGTGAACGTACCTCTCGGGATGGCAGTGAATTCGGTTGGACGGACTAACCAAAAGGACTTCCCAAGTATTCCCTTAGCCCTTCCTCAACTATCCGGTGGAAGGACACTTGTCGAACAATTAACAAAAAAAGGAAAAAAAAACTTTGTTGCACCACTTATGTGGATTTGCTAATTTTTCCAGCACATGTAATTGTACTTGGGAATGAAAGAATCATCCCCTATTTATAGGTGAGAGGTGGTCGATTTTTTCAGTAGAAAACCAATGTGGGAAAAGACCTTTCTTGATCACCAAGAAATCTTGAATATATCTCCTATATTCTTTTTCCCATAATTAAAATATTCCACAAAAATCCCACCTCATCAATATGGATTATTTTTGAAATTAATGATGCAAGAATCCAAGATTTGGATCTTCTTGAATTTATGAGATATTCTTGTATTTCAAGAAATACATATCTTTCATAATATCTTTTCAAGAAAATCAAGAAAATCTTTCTTTCCCTTAATTATCAAAATTTTCGAAAATTTCCCTATGGATAACCAAGTGGGAGATTTCTTGAATTTAATGAGATAATCTTGTATTCCAAGAATACATATCTTCATTCCATAACAAAATTCAAAGAAAATCTTTCTCCCAACTTATTCATAATTTTCGAAAATTTAGAGGAAAAATAAGCAACAAAATTTATTTTATTTTAATCACCTTTTTCAGTTAATGGACTATTTGTTGGGCTACTCAGGGGGCCTTTTGGAGAATTAAGATTTGACCTTCTAATGGACCTTGAATATCTAATATTGAGCCACAATATAATTCAAGCCCATAAATATTAATTAATCCCACTACATAATTAATATTGCATTATCCATCTTAACCCATATTACGATCAATATGGCTCCTTGGTCATTATTTCCCGTGTTTAAGATTATCTAGCCCATTAATTAATTCAAGCCACTGAAATAGCTTTCCATTAATTAACATCTTTTATCCTTGGTCGAGGAACGGTTCAACATTATTATCCATACCGGAAACTAATTCCACTTGCAAGATTTGGTATGATAAAGCTTATGAACCTCCCAAGGGGGCAAATCAAACAAAAGCGTGATTTTTTACGATTCTTCAGATTAAATCTTAGCAATCACATGTGACTAATAATATTGCCCAAGATAAAAAGTATTGAATCTCTTTGATTCGCTACCCATGATAAGTCAAAGCAATAGTTACCAATCCCACGTGATCCTATTTAAGGAACGAAGATTAAGAAACAACGAACCACTGAGGTCTAATTCTTCCTTGTTCAGTTCTTAAGAATTTATCCTCCTGTAGGTCCTATTCAATGCACCAGTCATGCACTAGTGTAATCTCTTGGTTAAGACAAACCAATCTGAGCCTTACACCTCAACCTTTGGCGATGGGTTGTTCATTTCCATCTAGGTCATGAATGGCATACTTTAGTTACAAGGGACTGTTAATTTAATCTTCTGTGATCTGGTATCACTAAATTAACTACAATGTAACACGTACGAATTATTGAACAGTTATGCAGTAAATATATGTAACATTCAATCATATTTAAAGCATCAGTGATAAACAATTTATTTCAGTAAATAAGTCTGAAAATTCAGTTTCGATTATACAAAGTAAAAAGAATACTTTTCAGTATAATCCCAACAATCTCCCACTTATACTCAAAGTCTGCTTTTAAGTATACTACAACATGTCTCGCGTAGTCCGTGACATCTAATGTCACCTACACGAACCTAATAATTTCTCCCACTTATACTCAAAGCAGATTGGCAATGGTCTTGACACCCATTCCACCCACATGTCTCTTGAATGTATTCAGAGGCAGACTCTTTGTGAATGGATCTGCTAGGTTGTCCTCAGACGCTATCTTTGCCACATCTATATCTCCTCTCTTAACGATTTCTCGTATAAGATGTCTTTCCTTTAGTGTGCTTGTTTGACTCGTGGACTCTTGGTTCTCTTGAATTTGCAACTGCCCCTAGCAGATATTGCTAGACAAATTCAGAACATCATCCAAGTCCACTAAGAAGATCTAGAGCCCAATCGGTTATTTCACTGCTTCACAAGCAGCTACTTACCCGACTTCCATGGTTGAGTCAGTGATGCATTTCTGCTTCACACTCGTCCATTTGATGGCTACACTTCCCAAATGGAAACACACTAACTGAGGAAGATAATTTCTAGAATCTAAATCTGATTGGAAATCCGAGTCCGTGTAACCGATGGGGATTGGAGTATCTGATTGATAAATCAACATTCTATCCCGAGTTCTTTTCAGACACTTCAGAATATTTTTAACTGTCGTTCAATGTACTTTCCCTGGGTTACTTTGATATCTTGCTACCATGTCTACGGCAAAGCAGATATCCGGTCTCGTACACAGCATTGCATACATAAGGTTTCCGACAGCCGAAGCACAAGGAATGCCTTTCATGTCATCTATCTCCTTTTGCGTCTTAGGGGACATTTTCTTGGATAGATGGATTCCAAGTCTGAAAGGTACGAATCATTTCTTGGAATCTTGCATGCTGAAGCATTTCAAGACAGTGTCTATGTATGAAACTTGCGATAACCTGATCATCCTTTTCTTGCGATCACGAGTGATCTTGATCCCAAGGATGTGTCGGCTTTCCCTAAGTCTTTCATATCAAACTGTTTTGAAAACCATGCCCTTACGTCTGATCACACCTTCACATCGTTCCCGATGATCACAATGTCATCTACGTACAGTACTAAGAATACCAATGCAGTTCCGACACGCTTTTTATACACACAACTTTCAAACTCGTTTTGATCAAACCCATAAGACTTTATTACATGATCAAAACTTTGGTTCCAAGCTCTGGATGCCCGTTTGAGTCCGTAAATGGACCTTTTGAGCTTACAAACTAGGTGTTCTTGGCCTGTTTCAATGAAACCTTGGGGTTGTTGCATATAGATCTCTTCATCAAGACTTCCGTTAAGGAAAGCTGTCTTGACATCCATTTGCCAAATTTCAAAGTCAAAATGCGAAGCAATCGATAAGAGAATACGGATGGACTTAAGCATGGCTACGGGCGAAAAAGTTTCCTCATAATCGATCCCTTCTTTCTGAGTATAACCTTTCGCCACTAGTCTTGCTTTAAAGGTTTCAACCTTCCCGTCCGGTCCTCTTTTCCTCTTATATACCCACTTGCATCTAATGGGTTTGACCCCATTAAGTGGTTCGACTAGCTCCCACACTCTATTATGAAACATAGAACCCATTTCGCTTTCATTCTTTGTTTGCCAAGAATCAGATCCTTATCTTGGAGTGCCTCGTCATATGTCCATGGGTCTCGATTCGACCTTTGTCCCGAATCAAGTCCGAGGACTCTCCTATTCCCATGAATCTCTCGAGGTCAGTCTAACAACCCTCCCACTCTGACGAGGTCTGTTGTGAAAGCGTGTCGTTTGGTATATCATCTAAGACAAATAAGGCACTGAGGTTTGCCCTCTAAGCTCATTTAAGGTAATCTCACTTCTGGGTTTTCTTTGGTTCATATAGTCTTCTTCCAAAAATCTAAAGTGGGTGTTGATGACCACCTTTTGATCTTTGGGACTATAGAACATACACCCTTTTGTTCCCTCGGGGTATCCTACAAACAACCTTAATTTTGATCGAGGATCCAACTTACCGGCTTCCTTGTCCAACACGTAGGCCGGACACCCCCAAATTCTCATGTGTATCATACTAGGCTTGCGCCCGGTCCACAATTCTTTGGGAGTTTTGGGAACCGATTTGGATAGCACCAAGTTCAGAATGTAAGCCTCTGTTTCCAAGGCATGACCCCAGAACGACTCGGGAAGACCCGCATAACTCATCATTGATCTAACCATTTCCAAAAGAATTATGTTTCTTCGCTCTGCAACCCCGTTTTGTTGAGGGGTTAAAGTCTTGATGAGTGGATATACAATCCTTCATCGATAAGTGGTTCAAAAACTCATCATTTGGTATTTGCCTCCACGATCAGATTGTAGAGACTTGATACGTTTTTCCCTATGATTCTCTGTTTGAGCCTTAAATTCTTAGAATTTCTCAAAGTTCTCAGATTTATGCTTCATATGGAAAATGTAACTGTACCTTGAGTAATCATCAATAAAATTACTCATAACCTCCTCTTGCTTTGGTTGACATTGGACCACATACATCTGTGTGAACGATCTCTAACACTTCTTTGGCCCTATTCCCCTTGGCTCCAAATGCCCTCTTGGTCATTTTACCCTCCAAACATGATTCGCAGGTTGGAATCGGTTCAACTTGGAGAAGCCCTAGTGAACCGTCTATCACCAACCTTTGGATCCTCTTTGGATTTATATGAACCAATCATAGATGCCAAAGAAGTGTCTCGTTCACGTCTGATGAACGTTGTCTTTTCTCGGAAACAGTTGATGTGTTATAGGATACATTTCGTGAGTGGTGTGCACAGTTAATTGTATAGAGATCATTCAATAACGTTCCATGACAGATAAATTTATCAAAACAAAAATGGTAACAACTTTATTAAAAAGTAACTGAATATCCATCATAAAAAGTTTAGAAACTGAAAACAAATTCTTTCTAAAATTCCGGAACGTAAAGAATATCTCAAAATTAAAACTCTGCCTTCAAAAGACAGGTGCACTTCTTCCACTGCTTCAGCTGCCACTCTCGTAGCATCGCCCAGTGTGATGAGGATCTCACTCCCACTAAGTTGTCGGATCAGTTTGAACCCGTGAAGCAAACATGATTAGTGGATCTCGTATCAACCACCCACGAATGAGAAGTATACGCCTCTAAATAAGTTTCAACAACTAGTGCGTGAGAATTACCTTTCTTTCCGTCCCTTTTGGGGTTGGAACAGGCAAAACCTCCATTGTCCTCTCTCACCGCAGCTTAAGCACTTCCTCTTTGGATTTTCCTTGACATCACAAGCATTCCTCATCTTACCATTGCCCTTGGCAACATTTGAGTTTTATTTCTTATGGTTTTTGGTCCTCTTCTTTATCTTGCCTTCCCTTGACCTAGAAGATGAAAACGGACCACTTGCCGTCAAAGCTTGAGTTTGGTGCCTTATCAACATTTCTGCCGAGACCAAAAGCTTACAACAAATTAGCTAGCGAAGCCAAAATGCTCAAAAACTTTTTGGGCAGAGAGTGAAGTACCAAATTCATCTGAGTCTCCAGATCATAATCTGCACTCAGAATCTCAAGTTAGTTCAGATGGGCCATCTATTTTGAGGACGTAATCCCTTACGGGTTTGCCCTCCACTATTTCTAGCGATGACATCTTTCGCAAGGTGATCTGACGAGTCCCGCATGTTTTGACTCGTCAGTTGGCTCATCTGATTTTGGTGTGTCAAGAATCTACTTGTGCTTTTGTGCAGTTAGGACAATTATAATTTTCGTTTCCAATCAATATAGTTTTCATACATATTATATAGACTTTAAGTATAATATCAGTGGATTAAAAGGTTACGACATGCTGAACTGAAATAAATAATAATATGCATAAGCACAGATATATCACAAGGTTCGATCACAAGTTTCATATTTAAAATCTCAAAAAAAATATGAACATGCATCAGCCAACATCTCAAAACAGTTTAAATAAGCCACGTGGGGTGGGTCATTATTTAAACACATTCAAGCAGGTTACAAACAAGAACAGTTACAAACCTTTAATATCCAGATTAATAGTTGGCTCCCACTTGACCAATATAAAATTGACAGGACTTGAGGAAGTATATGCATATCAATTTTATACCTAAGTAATAACCATGATTAAATACAGGATTATTATTTCGTTTTGAACGAGCCTCGTGGGGAGGGTCATCGTCGCCACTAGTAATAACCCACAATCATCCATTTGGAATTCATTCATGTGAAAGCTATCTTTTGACCGTCCCGTGGGGGGAATTTCTCCAAAAGAATTCACAAATAAATAAATCATGGAGGTCAAAATTAATTCAATTTTATTATCCGGAATAAAATTGTCAATTAATTATCTAAACATACTTAGTAATTTTGAAGGTGAGATTTTTCATTTGGGCAATTCTCATGCAAACACATTTAAACAAATTAAATAAAGCATAAGATAGCACAAATAAATCAAGCAAAACAGAAAAATAAACATATTGGGCACAAATTATCCAATTGTCATGGTTTGATTTTTCTTGGCTTGATCTTGAAGAAACACCGTCTTGAATTTCGCCAGCTTCGATTGTCTTGAAAAATACTTCATCTCGGCACGCCACGGCGGCTCACAAATGGGATGCGCCCGCGTCAGGTCCGGCCCACTGGCTGGAACCAGCCTCGGACACCGTCTCGGCGGGCCGTCGATGCCTCGGCACCGTCGGCAGCGTCGGCGGCTCTTGGCATGCGATCGATCTTGCTCACCGCCTCCCTCCTGCCGCGACCTCGGCTGCCCGCGTCCTGCGTGTGCCCGTCACGGCGGTGTCTAAGCAGCGTCTGGCCTTGTCTGACAGCGTCGCCCGTCATCACAGGCCCGTCTTGGCCACATATACCTGCACCTCGTCGGCGGCCTCCGGCCTCGCTCGTGCCGTCGTGGTATAACGTCGCCCACACCATTTGCCTTTCTCAATTTTGTCCTTTAATTCTTCGTCTCTTAGTTCCCGATCCGGTTACAATTTATTTACAAAAAATAAATAAACCTAGATCTAGACTAGTCTATTACATTGATCAAATCAAACAAATCCTAGTCTACTCGTGGATTTTCTCACGAGGCAAAACAAATCCAAACGAATCGAATTAAAACCACAATTTATATGCATGCATAAATAAACACATTAAAACCTATGACAATTGGATACCTGCAAAACAGATCTAACAGTTCTACTATCCAATTTCAAATTTAATGTCCACGAATTAAATTACAATTTAAAAAATTCAGAGCCTGAAACCTTGGCTCTGATACCAGTTGATGGGGAATGTGTTGCACAGATCTATTCGGGGTGAATATTTAAATACAAATTTAATTCTTTAATTATTACTAGCATGAATTAATCCTATATTAATTCAAATAATAATTCAACAACATATCATGCATATAATAAGCCACGTAAAACCTACGCATGCGGAATCTATGGGTTTACGTGAACGTACCTCTCGGGATGGCAGTGAATTCGGTTGGACGGACTAACCAAAAGGACTTCCCAAGTATTCCCTTAGCCCTTGCTCAACTATCCGGTGGAAGGACACTTGTCGAACAATTAACAAAAAAAAGGAAAAAAAACTTTGTTGCACCATGTTGGGAAATTTAGAGTTTTGATGAAAGTTCTAAAACACATGTAATAGGACCAGTCAGACCTGTTAGCTGACTGATGTTTATATTACCGTTTATAGAATACCAGTTGATAATTATTGTATAGAACAACTGATGTAATAGAGAGGTCGCATATTGAGGTGGAACCTCAATATGTATAGGTCAGATCTGAAGATATGAAGAACAGCTGATATCCAACAGACCAGAATGCTAGAGAAGAACAGAAGATCAGATCGATCTGATCAAGTCAGATATCTCAGCTGAAGTCATGAAGCTCAAACTCAGAATACTTGAAGATCAGATGACTTCCAGAAGATCAGACCAGAAGACCTACATCAGCCGAGTCTACTAGTTGAAGCTAAGTCAACCGGCACCAGAAGACTCCATCAGGTAGACTGATCAGCTTTGACTGATCAGGTCAGCTCACCAGGTGAAAACTGATGTTTCACCAAATCATACGTCGATGATCTGAACAAGAAGAATGTCAACCTTAGTTAGAAGAACAACACTGAAAAGTGCGTCTGTTAACCAATAAGGACGAGACACGTATGATTGGAGCCGGCAATTACGGGATTTGGTGCCGCTTTCTCTAACGGCTATAAAAGACACTATTCACGCTTTCGGCCATGCCGTTCCTGAAGCACGTCACATCAATCCTGCAAACCTACCAAATATAGCCTAAAATTCAAATTGCTCTCCAACGGCTCTTTGATTTCGAGGTCTATAAATATGGGATCACACTTCAGAGTGAAATACGGAAACCCTGAAACGATCAAGAAGCTCAAGCTATAATCAGATTTCCGCACTAAGAACACGAACAAGAAGATTATTTTATTAAGTGTTCATCCCATAAGTTCTTAGCATAGAAATCTTTTCATCTAGCTGATAGGCTATCTTAAACACTAGAAAAGATTTCATAGTTGGAACCAAAACAATCTTATCCAAACCCAAAGTTAGGTTAAGTTGTTTAGCAAGATTTCAGACTAGAGTTTCTAGTTCTGATTTCTGGGATCGGTTGAGTGAGAACTCTTTAAATATCTGTCGGTGTACTGTGTTGGACTAACACAAAAATCTAAGTCCAGTTGGTTTAGTTGGTGCCCCTTGTGATAGGGAAGAGTGGACGTAGGACTGGTTTGTCCGAACCACTATAAATCTTGTGTGCCTTTACCGCTTTGATTAACTGTTTACACAATCGCACACAACTATTAAAGCAGCATACATATTCTAAGTTAAGATCAGCTAGCACCAAGCTTCTGATCTGATCAAGTTTGACACTTTAGTCAATTGGTTAAAAGACTGACTTTAGAATCTGATTTATCAAAACTGGTTTTTCACACGGGTAAAACTTAGCTTCCGCACATCAGTTAAATTGATAGTTACCGAACTGATCTGCCTTTAGGCGATTAGTAAGTTGGTTATCAGTCCAAACTGATTCACTCGCACTCTGATCAGGCTAACTGCTCTCACACCTGATCTGCACAAAAAGTTTTTCAGAAGCCTATTCACCCCTCCCCTCTAGACTTCTGCCCTCACAAAACCCGTTCGGGACCTACAAGTGGTATCAGAGCAGTGGTTCTACAGACCACTGGTTTTGAGTATCATCGATTCTTGAGGAAGAATCTTTGTGGTCATTTGAACAGATCTTGAAAAACCGTTCTTAAAACTCATTCATTTTTCCAAAATCACTCAGCATGGATAATACCTCTAGTATGTATCATGATCTGCCGAAGTTCTCAATTGATGAGTATGCAGATTGGGCCATTTATATGTGCAACCATCTAGGTTCGATTAGTGGCAGAATGATGGAAGTCATCGAAACAGGACCCATCATCATATATCACGACAACCCTGCAGTTGGAGGAGATCTAGAACTTTCATGGGAAGTCTTGTGTACGAAAAAAGCCCAAATTTGATGGATGCAGAGGAAAGGAAATCAGATACTCGACACAATCGCCAGCATATTATCATGAAAACTATGGATAAGGTCACCAAGGAAAAGATTAAATATCTCAAAATCGCGAAAAGCAATGTGGGATACTCTAGCTTTGAGATATCGCGAGGAAATGATCGGATCAAAGACAAATAGTCTACAAGTTTAACCGGTGAAGTTCGAAAAAACGAAGATGTTTGCCCAACGAGACCATCAACAAACTCGATGGAAGGATTACTATGTCAGTGAATAAGCTACGAGAACTTGGTAGAGAGATGACAGACAAGGACATCAACTACAAGATCTTAAGATATCTTACCAAGAAATGGGATATGAAAGTCACGGTAATCAAGGATTACAAAGACATTTCAAAGATGAAACCAAGTAGCTTGTTCTTAAGCCTTAAAGCTCACGAGTTCGATTTAATCGAAAGAGGACAAGCAGATGAAGATGAGGTGCCAGCTGAAGCCTCAACTTCTAAATCAGTTGCTTTTAAGGCAACCAGCAGCAGATCGAAGGCCAATGAACCTGTTGGAAACATCATAAGTCAGGCAACAGACGCTTCCGCTTACCAGAAACTAGAAAAATCAAATATTCAACTTGGTAAGTATCAAAGATTCTATAAAGATTATCAACATAATGAGGAAGAGATAGGAGATCAGCCAACAGATCTCCAGAAAGAAACCAGATCGGATGATCAAGAGATCACAGAGAAGAAAAGAAAAGAGATAATCTAAATGATGAGAGAAGAGATAATCGATCTGAAAGAAGGAGCTCAGACTACTATCAGAAAGGGAAGTCACCTGATAGATCATACAGACGGAGTGATTCACCGGAAGAAAAAGGTTCCGGGATCAAGGAGCGTGCTTCAACCGTGGAGAAGCCAGTCACTACAAATAAGTAGACGCCTGTGCCCGACGCCAAAAGAAAAGGAAGAAAAGAGGAATGAAGAAAGCAACGTTACAGGATGTAAAAGCCATGGTTGTTTACACATCCGAATTGACGATTCCTATCGCCCCTCGAGGATTCTGGATACTCCTCTCGTAGAAGATTTACGTCCCGATAAGCAATCTTTGTTGACTTCTATGAGAATGAAGATCCGATATTCTCTTGAGATGATGATGAGATCTCACTTGATGGCCAAGGAGGACCAACTGAGGTAACCTCCAAACTCGCTTTGTTCGCTTCTACACCTGCTATCATTAGCACACCTGCTGGGGAGATTGACCTGCAGCTCTACTCTGAGTAATTGCTTGATGATCTCTCCAATGCAGTAGACACTTATGCTATAGTGGAAGCTGAAACAAACGAACCACTGAGGTCTAATTCTTCCTTGTTCAGTTCTGTAGAATTTATCCTCCTGTAGGTCCTATTCAAATCGGTCGATCACCATGCACTAGTGTAATCTCTTGGTCAAGACAAACCAATCTGAGCCTTACACTTCAACCTTTCGCGATGGGTTATTCATTTCCATCTAGGTCGTGAATGGCGTACTTTTAGTTACTAGAGACTGTTAATTTAATCTTCTGTGATCTGGTATCACTAAATTAACTGCAATGTAACACGTACGAATTATTGAACAGTTATGCAGTAAATATATGTAACATTCAATCATATTTAAAGCATCAGTGATAAACAATTTATTTCAGTAAATAAGTCTGAAAATTCAGTTTCGATTATACAAAGTAAAAAGCATACTTTTCAGTATAATCCCAACATCCTCCCACTACGACGAGGTTCCGGTTGTGTAAGTGTGTCGTTTGGTATGTCATCTTGTACAGTTGGCATTGAGGTTAGCCCCCTTAGCTCATTTAAGGTAATCTCACTTCTGGGTCTTCTTTCGTTCATATAGTCTTCTTCCAAAAATCTAAAGTGGGTGCTTATTACCACCTTTTGATCTTCGGGACCATAGAACATACACCCTTTTGTTCCCTCGGGGTATCCCACAAACAACCTTAATTCTGATCGAGGATCCAATTTACCGGCTTCCTTGTCCAACACGTAGGCCGGACACCCACAAAATCCTCATGTGTCTCAAACTAGGCTTGCACCCGGTCCACAATTCTTTAGGAGTTTTGGGATCCGATTTGGATGGCACCAAGTTCAGAATGTAGGCTGCTGTTTTCAAGGCATGACCCCAGAACGACTTGGGAAGATCCGCATAACTCATCATAGATCTAACCATTTTCAAAAAAATTCTATTTCTTAGCTCTGCAACCCCGTTTTGTTGAGGGGTTCCGGGTGCAGTTAGCTGGGATGCAATCCCTTCATCAGATAAGTAGTTCAAAAAATCATCGCTGAGGTGTTCACCTCCATGATCGGATAGTAGAGACTTGATACGTTTTTCCCTATGATTCTCTGCTTGAGCCTTAAATTCTTTGAATTTCTCAAAGGTTTCAGATTTATGCTTCATAAGGAAAATATAACCGTACCTTGAGTAGTCATCAATAAAAGTGACGAAATACTCATAACCTCCTCTTGCTTTGGTTGACATTGGACCACATACATCTGTGTGAACGATTTCTAACACTTCTTTGGCTCTATTCCCCTTGGCTCCGAATGCCCTCTTGGTCATTTTACCCTCCAAACATGATTCGCAGGTTGGAATTGGTTCAACTTGGAGAAACTCCAGTGAACCGTCTTTCACCAACCTTTGGATCCTCTTTGGATTAATATGTCCCAATCTTAGATGCCATAGAAGTGTCTCGTTCACGTCTGATGAACGTTTTCTTTTCTCGGAAACAGTTGATGTGTTATAGGATGCATTTCGTGAGTGGTGTGCACAGTTAATTCTATAGAGATTATTCGACCAATGTCCCATAATAGATACAATCATCATTTCAAGAAATGATGTCATTCTTATTAGAAGAAACTTAGTGTCCTTTAATCAAATTTTAGGAACTGAAAGTGAATTCTTTCCAAAACTGGGAACATAAAGATAATCTCAAAAAAAACTTCATCTTTAAAAGACAGGTGCACTTCTCCCACTGCTTTAACCACTACTCATGTAGCATTGCAATATTTGCTACTTGCGTAGTATTGCAATAACCGTTACTATTGTAGCATTGCAATATCTGCCACTTACGTAGCATTGCAATAATTGCTACTTTCGTAACATCGCCCAGTGTGATGAGGATCTCACTCCCACTAAGTTGCCGGATCAGTTTGAACCCATGAAGCAAACATGATTAGTGAATCTCGTATCAACCACCCACGAATGAGAAGTATACGCCGCTAAACAAGTTTCAACAACTAGTGCGTGAGAATTACCTTTCTTCCCATCCCTTTTGGGGTTGGAACAGGCAAACCTTTATTGTCCTCTTTCACCGCAGCTTAAGCACTTCCTCTTTGGATTTTCCTTGACACCACAAGCATTTCTCATCTTACCATTGCCCTTGGCAACAGTTGAGTTTTATTGCTTATGGCTTTTGGTCCTCTTCTTTTTCTTGCCTTCCCTTGGCCTAGAAAATGAAGACTTACCACTGCCATTAAAGCTTGAGTTTGGTGCCCCATCAATATCTCTCGCCGAGACCAAAGCTTGCAACAAATCATTGAGGCCAAAATGCTCCTTTTTAAGAAACTTTTGGGCGGGGAGTGAAATACCAAATTCATCTGAGTCTCCAGATTATAATCTGCACTCAGAACCTCAAGTTTGTTCAGATGGGCCATCTATTTTGAGGACGTAATCCCTTACGGGTTTGCCCTCCACCATTTTCAGCGACGACATTTCTCACAAGGTGATTTGACGAGTCCCACATTTTTGACTCGTCAGTTGGCTCATCTGATTTTGGTGTGTCAAGAATCCACTTGTGCTTTTGTGCAGTTAGGACAATCATAATTTTTCGTTTCCAATCAATATAGTTTCCATACATATTGTATTGACTTTAAGTATATTAACAAAGGATTAAAAGGTTACGACATCTTTGAATCGAATAAATAACTATGTGCATAAGCACAAGTATATCTGAGGTTCGATCACATGCATCATATTAAAATCTCAAAAATATGAACATGCATCATCAACATCTCAAAAATCAGTTTAAATAAGCCACGCGTGGGGTGGGTCATTATTTAAACACATTCAAATAAATCAGGTTTACAAACAAGAACGGTTACAAACCTTTAATATCCAGATTAATAGTTAGCTCCCACTTGACCAATATAAAATTGACAGGGACTTCGGGGAAGTATATGCATATCAATTTTATACTAAGTAATAACCATGATTAAATACAGGATTATTATTTCGCTTTGAACGAGCCTCGTGGGGAGGGTCATCGTCGCCACTAGTAATAATCCACAATCATCCATTTGGAATTCATTCATGTGAAAGCTAACTTTTGACCGTCCCGTGGGGGGAATTTCTCCAAAAGAATTCACAAATAAATAAATCATGGAGGACAAAATTAATTCAATTTTATTATCCGGGATAAAATTGTCAATTAATTATTTAAACATACTTAGTAATTTTTGATTGTGAGATTTTTAATTGGGCAACTCTCATGCAAATACATTTAAACAAATTAAATAAAGCATAAGATAACACAATAAATCAAGCAAAGCGGAAAAATAAACATATTGGGCACAAATTATCCCATTGTCATGGTTTATTTTTCTTGACTTGATTTTGAAAAAATGCCGTCTTGAATTTCTCCCACTCGATCGTCTCGAAAAAGAACTTCGTCTCGAAATGCCACGCCAAGTAGCTTTCAAAAAATAAATAAACCTAATAACTAGACAAGAATACATATTTCATTGAATGCAAAAATTCGAAAATCTACGCATCCATTTTTCATTTCGGCCAACAAAATTTATTTTATTTAAACCCGGCAATTTATATGCATGCCTTGGGGCCTTAAATTCCATTAAGATTGGATACACCAAAACCAGATCTTGAATTCTCAATATCGATTTCAATTTCGCAAATTAAAATTAATCCGACCTCGGTAATTATTAGGGGTTCGGGACCCATATTTAAATACAAATTTAACAATTATTAATTTCCGGTATCGACCCAAGAAACACAAGATCGCGAAGCCTGATATTTAAAATGATTTCGCTCATTTAATGACCTAATAAATTATCGAAAACAAATTTGAAGGGGAACTCAATTTAGATCTTCAATAAGACGATTAGAATTTCATTTGGTTTAAATATTTAAATACAAATTTAATTCTTATGGTCTTGTTGATTAATCAGATTCGATTCAAATAACTTCTCAAGTATTCTCTATAATCCTTGATTCACATAAAATCCTATGAAAAATTCTCAAATTTAAGAACAATTAATATTACTAATTTGTTATTACTCCTATAAAGAATTTACTAATTCTCCAAAGAGGAATTGTGCATAGGAATGAATTCAATAAAACCTTATATGAGCCGATTTACAATTTTTCATCGAGGTTATGTGAAAATTTTTGGGAAGAAAAAACAATGGATCTTTACTTGACTCATCCAAGAAATCTTGAATATATCTCATATTCTTTTTTCCATAATTATAATATTCCACAAAATTCCACCTACTTTCTTTGTTATGGATTAATTTTGAAAATTATAGGGCAAGAATCCAAATTTGGATCTTCTTGAATTTATGAGATATTCTTGTATTTCAAGAAATACATATCTTCCATAATATCTTTTCTACCAAGAAAATCAAAAAAAATCTTTCTTTTTATTAAATATCAAAGTTTTTCGAAATTTTCCTATGGATAACCAAAGTAGGAGATTTCTTGAATTTAATGAGATCCAATCTTGTATTCGAATATATACATATCTTCATTCCATAACAAAATTCAAAGAAAATCTTTCCGATTTTATCCATAAATTTTGAATTTCATGGAAAAATAAGGCAACAAAATTTATTTTATTTTAAACACCTTTTTCTTGATTATTGGACTATATGTTGGGCTTCTTAATATACTTTAGGAAATCAAGATTGGACGCTTCCAATGGATCTTTTTCAAGCCATATCAATATTGGAGCCACAATATTATTCAAGCCCATTAATAGATAATTAATCCCACTTCATAATTATCTTACATTCCACTATCCAAATTAACCCAAATCTTTCTCCCCATAAACATAAATATTATTTCCAACAAAATTTATTTTATTTTGAGATCAATGCTGGGATATTTTTTTGATTAATTTTAGGGGCCTTTAAATTCAAGAATGTTGAGGGGAACTCATTAAATCCTCGCAATCAAAGATGCTTGAAATTATACAATTTATTTACAAAAAATAAATAAACCTAGATCTAGACTAGTCTATTACATTGATAAAGTCAAACAAATCATAATCTACTCGTGGATTTTCTCACGAGGCAAAACGAATCCGAACGAATCGAATTAAAAACCACAATTTATATGCATGCATAAATAAACACATTAAATTCCATGACAATTGGATACCTGCAAAACAGATCTAGCAATTCTACTATCCAATTTCAAATTTAATGACAACGAATTAAATTATAATTTAAAATTCAGAGCCCGAAACTGTGGCTCTGATACCAGTTGTTGGGGAATAAGTTGCACAGATCTATTTGGGATAAATATTTAAATACAAATTTAATTCTTATAATTATTACTAGCATGAATTAATCCTATATTAATTCAAATAACAATCCAACAACAAATCATGCATATAATCAATTCACATAAAACCTACGCATGCGGAATTTCTACGAGTTTATGTGAACATACCTCTTGGGACGACAATGGTCTTGTTGATTAGACTCACCAAAAGAACTTCTCAAGTATTCTCTTAATCCTTGCTCGACTATCCGGTGGTAGGACACTTGCGAACAATTAACAAAAAGGAAAATAAACTTTGTTGCACCACCTTTGTGGATTTACTAATTTTTCCAGCACATGGAATTGTACTTAAGAATGAAAGAATCATCCCCTATTTATAGAGTAGAGGTGGTCAAAATTTTTGGGGCAAAAACAATGTGGGAAAATCTTTACTTGATCTCCAAGAAATCTTGAATATATCTCATATATTCTTTTTTCCATAATTATAATATTCCACAAAATTCCACCTACTCTTTGTTATGGATTAATTTTGAAAATTATAGGGCAAGAATCCAAGATTTGGATCTTCTTGAATTTATGAGATATTCTTGTATTTCAAGAAATACATATCTTCCATAATATCTTTTCAAGAAAATCAAAAAAATCTTTCTTTCCCTTAAATATCAAAGTTTTCGAAAATTTCCCTATGGATAACCAAGTAGGAGATTTCTTGAATTTAATGAGATAATCTTGTATTCCAAGAATACATATCTTCATTCCATAACAAAATTCAAAGAAAATCTTTCTCCCCTTTTATCCATAAATTTCGAATTTCATGGAAAAATAAGGCAACAAAATTTATTTTATTTTAAACACATTTTTCAGTTATTGGACTATATGTTGGGCTACTTAGGGGGCCTTTAGGAGAATTAAGATTGGACCTTCCAATGGATCTTGAATTATCAATATTGAGCCACAATATTATTCAAGCCCATAAATATTAATTAATCCCACTTCATAATTAATATTGCACTATCCATCTTAACCCATATTACAGTCAATATGGCTCCCGATTATTATTTCCCGTGTTTAAGATTATCTATCCCATTAATTAATTCAAGCCACTGAAATAGCTTTCCGTTAATTAATATCTTTTGTCCTTGGTCAATGAACGGTTCAACATTATTATCCATACCGAAAACTAGTTCCACTTGCAAGATTTGGTATGATAAAGCTTATGAACCTCCCAAGGGGGCAAATCGAACAAAGCGTTTTGCTTACACTGCGATTCTCCGTATTAAATCTTAGTAATCACATGTGACCAATAATATTGCCCAAGATAAAAAGTATTGAATCTCGTTGATTCTCTACCCATGATAAGTCAAAGCAATAGTTACTGTTGGGAAATGAATTTAATAAAGAGGATTTTGATTAGATCCCAAAACCCCTGAGTATGACATGTTCAGGATAATCTTGATAGATGAGTCGAGATTCAAAAGAGTTTTAGAGTGTTCGAGGATATTATACGCATGAAAAGCGTATATAGTCCATAGGAGGAATGAGTGAGTCGAAAGCGTAAGATATAAGACCAAGAAAGACGAAATTAATTTTTGCTTTTATTTCTTTTGATAAGTTCATTGTAATCTATAACTCAAACAAGAAATCGAGAAACTATCTTTATGCAAGACTCAAGAAGATATTGAGAACCGAAGGAAGACTATATGCTCGGAAAAACTCAAGACTTAGAGAACTCGAGACTCAGAGAAAAAAATCAAGACTCGAGAGAACTCGAAGACTCGAAGAAATATTTGAAGGCACAAGAATTATCAAAATGATCTTTTTAGAAAAGATTCGAAAAAGGGGAAAATTGATTGGAAATGAATATAATAAAGAGGAATGCTTAGATAGATATCCCGAATGTTCCGAGGCAAAACCCTGAAATGACAAGTTGAGGAATATAGCCGTTGGAATCCGGTGGAAGACGTGGACCAACGAAGGAAGACAAATCAAGACTCGGAGAACTTAAGACTTGAGAATATCAAGGCAGAAAGTCAAGAGAACTTCCCGATAAAGAATAGTATGGATTTGAATGTGATTCTCTCCAACGGTAACATTCAAATCCACACTATAAATACAAGTTCTTCCTTCATTATCACACTTAAATAAAGAAGTTCCTTCATTATCAGAAAAATATGGAAGTGAAAAAAGATAAGCAACGATGCTTCTGAGCCAAAGAGAGTCAAGCTTTCCCCACCCTAGAACACAAGTCCAGTAGATATACAAATATATTCAAAGAGTGTTCTAGAACCCAACCTAAGCAACCCACGATGTATCATAAGCTTAGAGAGATTTTCCCAACCTTAGCATTGAGGCTAAACCATTGTAAGGGAAAATCTCACCATAGTTGGAGACAACACCAAATCCAAACCCAGTGGTGAAGTGAGGTAGTTGTTAGGCAAACCCGAGTGAGGGTGATAAGTCCCGTTGGAGTGTGAACTCGTTAAACATCTATAGGCGATCCCGAGTGAGGGTGATAAGTCCCGAAGGAGTGTGAACTCGTTAAACATCTAAGAGTTTGAGTTAGTAAACTACGGAGGTAGTCAGAAAGCTCAGGGTCGGGTTGAGTAAGTAAACTACGTGGAGTAGTCAGAAAGCTCAGGGCCGAGTTGAGTAAGTAAACTACGTGGAGTAGTCAGAAAGCTCAAAAGTTGTTAAGGAATTTCCCTAGAGAGGGAGAGTGGATGTAGGACTGGTTGTCCGAACCACTATATATTGCTGTGTTGTTTACTGCTTTAGGTTTATACTTGTCATATGCATCTAGTTATAAGCAAAACACAACACATGAGCTCCAAAGTTTTAAAAATTGGAAACATTCTGCCCTCACCCCTGTTTTATATGCACCGAAAAGAAAAAGTCTTGCTTCCGCACGCGCAAAATGGGTTTTTAACCGGGACCAAGAGTTACCAATCACACGTGATCCTATTTAAGGAATGAAGATTAAGAAATAACGAACCACTGAGGTCTAATTCTTCCTTGTTCAGTTCTGAAGAATTTGTCCTCCTGTAGGTCCTATTCAGTGCATCAGTCATGCACTAGTGTAATCTCTTGGTCAAGAAAAGCCAATTCGAGCCTTACACTTCAACCTTTCATGATGGATTGTTCATTTCCGTCTAGGTCGTGAATGGTGTACTTTTAGTTACAAGGGACTGTTAATTTAATCTTCTGTGATCTGGTATCACTAAATTTACTACAATGTAACACGTACTATTTAATGAACAGTTATCGCAAAGAAATATATGTAACATTCGATGATATTTAAAGCATCAGTGATAAACAATTTATTTCAGTAAATAAGTCCGAAATTCAGTTTTGATTATACAAAGTAAAAGCATACTTTCCAGTATAATCCCAACAGTAACTGCTCTGGTGTTATCACAGTAAATCGTGATCGTGCTAGGAAAATTTGAAATAACGTCCAAGTCCACTAGGAAGTTCTTGAGCCAAACCGCTTAATTTCACGTTCACTAAATTTACTACAATGTAACACTTCCATTTAAGAATATCCAAAGAAATATATGCATTTATGATATTTAAAGCTTCTCCATTTCATAAGCTCCTCCCCCATGCAAAAAAAGCACACTACCCAACGAGGTTGACTTTTATCAAAGAAATCCATGTCGTCTATTGGAAATCTAAGTTCATGTAACCGATGGGGATTAGGCCGTCGATTGATAAACTAACATTCGCCCCTTGTCCTCTTAAGATACTTGAGGTTGATTTTCTTCTAAGTTCATGTAACCGATGGGGATTAGGATATCGAGTCCAATGCTCTTTCCCAGGGTTGCTTTGATATCTTGCCACCATGCCTACGGCAAAGTAGATATCCGGTCTCGTGCACAGCATTGCATGTATGAGGCTTCCTACAGCGGAAGCATAAGGAATGCCCTTCATGTCATCTATTCCTTTTGTGTCGTTGGACACATCTCCTTGGATAGATGGATTCCGTGTCTGAAAGGCACAAAGCCTTTCTTGGAATCTTGCATGCTGAATCGCTTCAAAACTGTGTCTATATATGAGGCTTGTGAGAGCCCGATCATTCTTTTCCTGCGATCTCGAGTGATCTTGATCCCTAGGACGTGACCGGCTTCTCCTAAGTCATTCATATCAAACTGTTTTGACAGCCATGCCCTTACGTCTGACAACACCTTTACATTATTCCAAATGAGCAGAATGTCGTCTACGTATAGTACCAAGAATACCAAGGCAGTTTCGTCACACTTTTTATAAACACAACTTTCAAAATTATTTTGATCAAAACCGTAGGATTTTATAACTTGATCAAAACACTGATTCCAAGCACGGGATGCTTGATTTAGCCCATAAATGGACTTCTTTAGCTTGAAAACCAGATGCTCTTGGCCTTTTTCAATGAAGTCTTCGGGTTGTTACATATAGATTTCTTCATCAAGACTTCCATTAAGGAAAGAGGTCTTGACATCCATTTGTCAGATCTCAAAGTCTAGGTGCGCAGCAATCGACAAGAGAATGCGGATGGACTTGAGCATGGCTACGGGCGAAAAGGTTTCCTCATAATCGATCCCTTCTTTATGAGTGTACCCTTTCGCCACGAGTCTTGCCTTAAAGGTTTCAATCTTTCCGTCCGGTCCCCTTTTTCTCTTGTATACCCACTTGCATCCAATGGGTTTTACCCCATTAAGTGGTTCGACTAGCTCCCACACTTTATTGTGATCCATTTAACCCATCTCGGCTTCCATTGCGGTTTGCCAATAATTTTGCATCCTTGACTTGGATCACCTCATTGTAGGACCATGGATCTGATTCTTCTCCTGAGATCAAGTCCGAGGACTCTTCTATCCCCAAGAATCGCTCGGGTTATCTGATAACCCTCCCACTACGATGAGGTTCTGGTTGTGTAGGTATGACGCTTGGTATGTCGTCTTGTACAGTTGGCAAAGGAGTCGGTCCCCTAAGTTCTTCTAAGGTAATCTCACTTCTATGATTTTTATCGTTCATATAGTCTTCTTCCAAAAATCAAAAGTGCGTACTAATTATGACCTTTTGATCTTCGGGACCATAGAACATGCATCCCTTTGTTCCCTCGGGGTACCCTATAAATAACCATAATTCCGAACGTGCGTCCAATTTACCAGCTTTCTTATCCAACACGTATGTCGGACACCCCCAAATTCTCATGTGTCCTAAGCTGGGCTTGCGCCCCGTCCACAATTTTCTAGGGGTTTTGGGAACCAATTTGGATGGCACTAAGTTTAGAATATAAGTTGTTGTTTGCAAGGCATAACCCCGGAATGATTTTGGTAAATCCGCATAACTCTTCATTGACCTTACCATTTCTAAAAGTGTTCTATTTCTTCGTACTGCAACCCCATTTTGTTGAGGGGTACCGGGTGCAGTCAACTGGGATGCAATCCCTTCATCCGATAGGTAGTTCAAAAATTCATTGCTGAGGTATTCGCCTGCACGATCAGATCGTAGAAACTTGATACTCTTTTCCTTATGATTCTCTGCTTGAGTCTTAAATTCTTTGAATTTATCAAAGGTCTCAGATTTATGCTTCATTAGGAAAATGTACCCATAACGTGAGTAATCATCGATAAACGTAATGAAAATACTCGTAGCCACCTCTAGCTTTGATTTGCATTGGACCACACACATCGGTGTGAACGATCTCCAACACTTCTTTAGCTCTAAGCCCCTTGGCTCCAAATGCCCTCTTGGTCATTTTACCCTCCAAGCATGATTCACAAGTTGGAAATGGTTCAATCCGGAGGGACTCTAATCAACCATCTTGGACCAACCTTTGGATCCTTTTTGGGTTAATATGACCTAATCTTAGGTGCCAAAGAAGTGTCTCGTTCACGTCAATCGAACGTTTCTTTTATTACTTAAAATAGTAGATGTGTTATAGGATGCATTCAGTGAGTGATGTGCACAGTCAATAATATAGAGATTGTTCTGTAAAGTTCCATGATAGATAACCACATCGTTACGAAAAAATAGTAATATGTTTATTAAAACGAACAGAATATCCATCAGCAAATAGTTTGGAAACAGAAATAAGGTTTTTTGCGAAAAACAGGAACATAAAGAACATCTCTTAAAATTAAACTCTTGTCTTCAAAAGACAGGTGCACATCTCCCAATGCTTCAGCTGCCACTCTCGTAGCATCGCCTAGCGTGATGAGGATCTCACTTCCACTAAATTTTCGGGTCCGCTTGAACCCTTGTAAAGTGCAACAAACATGATTAGTGGACCCCGTATCCATTACCCATGAATGGGTAGCATACGCCGCTAAATAAGTTTAAACAACTAGTGCGTGAGAATTACCTTTCTTTCCATTCCTTTTGGGTTTGGAACAGGCCGACTTCCAATGTCCCTTTTCACCGCAGTTGAAACACTTTCCCTTAGGATTTTCCTTGGCACCACCAGCATTCCTCATCTTACCATTGCCCTTGGCAACAGTTGAGTTTGATTGCTTATGGCTTTTGGTCCTCTTCTTCTTCTTGCATACCCTTGGCCTAGAAGATGAAGACGGACCTCTTGCCATCAAAGCTTGAGTTTGGTGCCCCATCAATATCTCTACCGAGACCAAAGCTTGCAACAAAACAGCTAGCGAGACCAAAATACACAAAACTTTTGGGCAGAGAGTGGAGTACCAAATCGATCTGGGTCTCCAGATCTTAATCTGCACCAGAACCTCAAGTTTGTTCAGATGGGCCATCAATTTTGAGGATGTAATCCCTTATGGGGTTGTCCTCCACCTATTTTCAGTGAAAACATCTCTCGCAAGGTGATCTGACGAGCCCTTCATTTTTTACTCGTCAGTTGGCTCATCTGGTTTTTGGTGTGTTAAGAACCCACTTGTGCTTTTGTACAGTTAGGACAATCATAACTTTTCATTTCCAATCAACATATTTTCCTATACAATTCTATTAACTTTAAGTATATTAACAGTGGATTAAAAGGTTGCGACCTGCTGAACTAAAATAAACACACACCTTATGTCGATATCCGGATCAACAGAAAAAAATCACATAATTCGATCACATGATTCATACTGGAATCTCAAAAATATGAACATGCATCAGCCAACATCTCAAAACAGTTTTAAATGAGCCTCTTGGGAGGATCTTCATTTAAATCACATTCAAGCAGGTTACAAACAAGAACAGTTACAAACCTTTAATTTTAAAAGGAAATTAGTAGTTGGCTCCCACTTGACCAATACAAAATTGCAGGGGCTTCGGCGAAGTATATGCATATCAATTTTATACCTAAGTAATAACCATAATTAAAAAAAAAATTACTACTTCGTTTTGATTGGGCCTCTTGAGAGGGTCGTCGTCGCCACTAATAATAATTCACAATCATCCTTTTGAGAATTTATTCATCTGAAAACTTTCTTTTGGCCGTCCCTTAAGGGAATTTCTCCAAAAGATTTCGCAAATAAATAAATCATGGAGGTCAAAATTAAATTGATTCAAAACCGAATTAATTGTTTAAAACATACTTAGTAATTTTTGAATTTGAGATTTTTCGTTGGGCAATTCTCATGCAAACACATTTAAACAAATTAAATAAAGCATAAGAAAATACAACAATAAATCAAGCAAAGCAGAAAATAAACATATTGGGCACAAATTATCCAACTGTCATGGTTTGATTTTCCTTGGCTTGATTTTGAAGAAACGCCGTCTTGAGTTTCTCCCACTCGTTCGTCTCGAAAAAAAATTCGTCTCGAAGTGCCACGCCAAGCACCTCGCAACCGGGATGCACGCCCGCATCCGGCCGGCCACTTGGCCGAGCGACCATGCCCATGCGCCAAGGCGCAACGCGCGTCGCCCCATCTCCTCGGCAGCATCGGCATGTAAAGGGCGGGTCGCGCCCATGATCGCGCCCGTGCGCGTGCGCGGGTCCGCCCATCGCTCGGCCTCGCCCCGTCTGCATCCAGCCCCACGTGCATCCGTGCCAATGCCCCAGCACGCGCGATGCCCGGCGGCCCTCGATCCCGCGTGCATCCGGCCCCTCGGCCATGCACGCGCCCATGCGCGCTAGCTTCCACATCGCACGCGTGCCTCCCTTGGCACGTTTCGCGATATGCACGCTGCTCGTGCACAGTTTTCGAATCCCGTCTTTAATCCTCGTCTTCGTCTTCGATCCGGTTACAATTTATTTAACAAAAAATAAATAACCTACGATCTAGACTAGTCTATTACATTGAACAAATAAAATAGCCTAATCTACTCGTGGATTTTCTCACGAGAAAAACAAATCCGAACGAGTCAAAAACATTCACACGCATGAATAAATAAACACATTAAATACCATGACAATTGGATACCTGCAAAACAGATCTAGCAATTCTACTATCCAATTTTCAATTTAATGGCCAACATAATTTAAATAACAATTTAAAAATCAGAGCTCGAAACCGGAGCTCTGATACCAGTTGTTGGGAAATTAGGGATGCCCGGATCTATTCGAGATAAATTTAAATACATATTTAAATTAATCAATTAATTAGTAACATGAATTAATCATAAATCAATTCAACATAATAATTAAACAAATAAATAATCAACATGCGTACACGTAATCCACGTAAATCCTAAGCATTCGGAATCTAGGAGTTACGAGATTACATGCCTCTTGTAGAGACAAACGTTGAGACGGTGGATCAATCCAAAGAGCCCTTTCCAAATATGTCTCACGTCCACGAACGTAATCTGGTGGAAGGATTCACACGAATGATTTTAATAAAGGAGAAAAATAAAATATTTTGCCACCACCTTTGTGGATTTCTAATATTTCCAACACATGGAATTGCACACTCACAATTGAAGTATTTCAAAAAAACACAATCTATCGACGTTTCAAAATATATGATATTTTATCAACACTGATATTTTTCCAAAAAAATCAATTTTTATGTTGTCTTGGAGATGAAAAAATCATCTCCTATTCATAATAAAAGGGGACGAAAATTTAGGTCAATTGGGGCATTGGGAAATTTTCTTGCTTCTTCTCCAAGAAACAATATTGAATATATTCAATATATTCTATTTCCCAAAATATCTCCCAACAAAATCTTCTCCTCCTTATTGTTAGGGAATTTTCGAAAATTTACTCAATAAATAACCAAGTGGGAGATTTCTTGAATTTAATGAGATAATCTTGTATTCCAAGAATACTTATCTTCATTCCATAACAAAATTCAAAGAAAATCTTTCTCCCATTTTATTTACTAATTTTGAAATTTAATGGAAAAATAGGCAATAATATTTTTTTCTACTTTTCATTAATTGGACTTTAATTTTGGCTATTTGAGGGGCTTTTAGGAGGATTAAGATTGGACCTCCAATGGGCTATGAAACTTTAATATTTAGCCAAAATATTATTCAAGCCCATTAATATTAATTTATTCCACTATAAAATTAACATTGAACTATCCATCTTAACCCATATTACGACTTCACAATAATATGGCTCCCGGTCATTATTTCCCGTGTGTAAGATTATCTTAGTCCACTAATTAATTAGGCCACTGAACAGGCTTTATATTAATTAATATCTTTGTCCTTAGAGTAAAGACATCTCAACATTATTATCCATACCGGAAATAAATTTCCACTTGCAAGATTTGGTATGATAAATGTTGGTCCCGGTAAAAACGAGTCTTACACGTGTATGGGGGGGATACACGTGTTCAGTGATTTTAAAACTTTTTCTTGACTGAGGTCAGCTTGGGTCAGATAATCCTGAAGATTAGGTTCTGAGAAGCACAGATCGCTCTGAGTCAAGGTCTACTGAGACAGTGATCCTGAGCTGCTTTCAGATACCTCAGATAATCCCAACTGAGTCCTGAGTGTCAGAGATCCTGAGTTGCTTGGATCAGATAACTATCTTACTGAATCCTCAGAGGAGAGTTCAGTTTGATAACTATCTGTTCTAGCTACTCAGTCGTGCGGAATGGTTGGCCCTTAGATTATACTCGTTTTAAGCTTTGCTGAAAAACAAACTTTCCCTTTATGAAATAGTGATTAGGCTGTGATTCACTTATGCAACTTCAGTGGATTGATTCCAACTGAATATCAGTGAAAAGTATGCTTTCAAAATCAGGTCAATGCAACAGATAAACAAAGATAAGGAAAGCAATAAAGAACACAGCAATTATAGTGGTTTAGAGACTCAAGCTCCTACGTCCACTCTCTCCGACTCTTCATAGAAATTCACTATCAACTTCTGAGCTTTCTGACTACCTCGTAGTTTACTTACTCAACTCGGCCCTGAGTTTTCTGACTACTCCACGTAGTTTACTTACTCAACCCGACCTTGAGTTTTCTGACTACCTCCGTAGTTTACTTACTCAATCACACACAAGCTTTCAGACTACCTCTGTAGCTTACTAACTTCTCCTCTAGAGTTTTCTGACTACTCCGCGTAGTTTACTAACTCTTTACAACTCTACTCACCAACAAACACACTCCAACTACCTTCTCAAGGGTTTGGGGTTTCTTGGTTGGTTTCCAACTAGGATGAGATATCCTTTACAATGAAGCACAATGCAAAGGGTTAGGATATCTCGACTAAGCTTTGGATATAACTTATCAAGCTAGACTTAGTAAAGTGAGCTCTCTTCAATATAGAAGCACTTGGGAAATTCAAGGTATTTCGAGTGCTTTACTTTTGCAAGAATAAGTTCGAGCTCTTGAGTTGCGTATAAATTTCCCCGTCCCCTTACAATGTAGAGGGTCACCAGTATTTATAGGCATACACCAAGGTCACTTTTTGAAAACTATCCGTTGGAGAGATAGCTTCGTGAGTTCCCTCTTATGGTGTGTGAAACGGCTATATTTAGGGTCTGAAACTCCCTAACACTTTCTAGGCAATTAGCCTTTCATGTAGCCGGTCTTCACTTTTACATCTGGAACTTTTCAGATATCGACATCTTTTTTCAAATGACTTGTCCTTTGTCGATGTCGATGGGTACAGTGTCGTCTTCCTCTTTTTGACTTTTGTCTTCAGTTAAAGGTAGACACCTTCAACGGCTCTTTTGGTTACAAACTCTGAGTTTGATATAACCTTAACAACACTTCTGACTTAGTTCCTTTTGTTTGCATTTGAATGTCTTGGCAATATCTATCTTTCTAAGGCATCGCGTTTCTCTCAATATTGCATCCTTTAGATAGATATATTCAGTGCCTCGGAACATTCAGGTTCATACTGAGCATTCAGTACATTCTTGAAGTCATCGATAATTCTTGTGCCTTGATTTCTTTTGATCTTCATTTCTCGGTCTTGCTCTTGCGTCTTCAGAGTCTTCTGAGTCTTTAGATTTATCTTGGTGATATCTTTGAGTCTTCATGCTGAGTCTTCAGTTCTCAGTTTCATACTGAATCTTCAGAGACTTGGTTTCATCTCGAAACTTCGGTTTCTTCAAACATATCTTGAGTTTCATCAGAGTCTTCAGAACCTATTCTGAACTATATCTGCTGACTATACATTTTGCAGATAACATCCTGAATACTCTAATAACTGAATCCTGACTCAACTATCAAGATCATTCTGAACATGTCATATTTTAGGGGTTTTGGGATCTTAATCAAAATCATATAATCTTTTATTAAATTCATCTCCCAACAATTTCCCCCTTTTTGATGATGCCAAAACCTATCTTGTTACAAATATATAACCTATACTCAGGTTTCAGTTTCTCCTATTACAAGATTGGTTGTCTCCCAACTATTTCTTAGATCTGAGAATCTCCCAACAATTTCAGAGTTTCTCAACTGTTTAATCATATATCAAATTTCTTCAGTAATGAATCTCTTTAACTAGTTCATTACCAAATACTTAAACAATTTCCCTCTTATCAACATACAATCAGTATAGAGACATTCATTCAGCATATCAAAATAAAGACATGTAAATAAGATAATGAGATATTATCTTTTGAGCATAATGATAAATCTTCATTGATGATAAGTATACCTTTACAGATTACAATGAATTTATCAAACAAAATCAAAAAGACAAAATTTAAAGATTACAGAGTCTTCTGAGTTCTTCTGTCTTCAGATTCGGCTCTTCAGTTTGCTTCATTTTCCACTTCATCAGCTGGTACCTCCAGGTTGAACATTCCGAAAAATCTTTTCTTCAGCTCATTCCTCTCTTTGATGATGTCCGGTTGTTCCCTGTTAATCCCAACCCACCAAAGATATTGAGCAATTTCTTTAGCGTAATGGCCTTCTCATTTACCAAGCCATTACCAAGTCTTGGAGGAGGATAGGAATATGGATCGTGGGCTACTATCTCAGACTCCACCTTCATCTCGCAAGGTTAATCCAAATTTGGAGATACTTTGGATAGAAGGTTAGAAGATATTCAATGAAAGCTTAGCTACGATCCGAGCCTTCCCTCTCCATTCCCCGAGAACATCGTAATTGAACGTAAGGTTCTCTTCACTTCTTCCCACATGTCGTTGATTTTAATGGGCATCCATTTATCAACGTGGGGCCACTTCAGCGCTTTCGATGTTCCCTTCCTCTTGCTCGCAAATCTCCTGAAATCACTCCTTCGCTTCTGCTCTTCGTCTATCTTCTTTCTGATCACAGACGCTCCCGAGATCGGCGGCGGCTTTCTTAGCTTGTTCTTTTTGGAGTGTCTTGAGCATCTCCGTGTTGAAGACTTTCTTCGAGGTTGAGACTCGATTCTTCTCGCACCTTCATCATCCGAATCGACTTTCTCTAGATTGGCTTAGAAGCCTTCGCAGACGCTTGCTTCTGGTTGAACAACGCCCAAGGCTTTCCTCTTCATAGGCAGTTCAGCACCAGCCTGGCTTGTTCCAACCTTAGTTCTAGCACTTAGTTTCTCTCTTGCAACCTCAAGCATGGTTTGCTCAGAAACTCGAGTGTAGATGGGCTTCTCCACTTGAGCAAATTTCAATTTCTCGAAAAACCGACTTCTTTTAAGGCTTTGGCTAGATTGTACATTTCAAAGATCTTTTCTGAGCCTTCTTTTCCAAGGTACGCCATGAACTTCCTGAGGTCTTCACCTTCCTTTTCCCCCTTCTTGGCACCGTAATTTGGAAGAAGTCTGGAGAGAGCTGTGTCCATGTGATACTGCTCTTTGCTCACACAGCGGATCTCTCCTGGTAACTGATCTTGCTCATCTTCCATTCTCCTAATGTGGTTCTTTGCCACAGACATTTCTTTAGATATGTGGGCAAACTGGCCAGAGAGTGCATCATTAAGCATCTCTGTCATCTTGGTCATGAGCATTGAGCTCATTTCCTCAACAGCAGATTTGATCAGCACCTCATTTTTCTTTGCTAGTTTCACCTCTAGAATTTCAGTCGATTCCTGGTGCTTCTGTTTCATTTCAGCACTTAACTCTGCGTTGACTTCCTCCAGCTTTGCATTCAGCTTTTCTTCCATGGAGGTCATCTGATTGGTCAGAGTGTTTTGTATCTGCACCAGTTCTGAAGAATGGCTAAAACCTTCCATTGTCTGAGCTTGATTGGCCAACAATTCTTCCATCTGAGCAATTTTGATCGCCATTGGCTCAATCTTCTCAAGTTTCTCCATTACGGGAGTGAGATCAATCTCAGCAGCTTTCTGCACCTTCTGTGTTGTTTGATCATCCTGAGCTTCAGCTTCATCCTGAGCTCCGGACTCCAATTGAGCCTCAGTCTGTTTATCAGACAATTCATAATTAAAGATAGTACTTTCAGTAACTTTGGCATATTTGTTAATAGTGCCAAAAGGTACCTGAAGAGTGCTAGCTTCAGTCTGAGGTTGATCGACCTTGAAGTCTCTTTTTCCATTTGAGACTGATCCTCAGCATCTCCCTGTTGGTCCCCATCTCCATCTTTGGATTTGTCTCCGCTGGCTCGGGGTACCAACTTCATTGTTCTCTTCTCAGCTAGCTTCCTCTGAACCAGCTCATCAAAATCGGAATTTTTCATCCTGAGCTTTGTCATTCCGAAACCCCGAGAGAAGTTAGGAAGAAGGTCTCCTCATTCCACCAATCTTCCCCTCGAATGCAAAGCAATGTCAAGCATCTCGGGAAGAGTCGATTGAGGATATACACTGTCGTCCTTAATCTGAAAAAACATCTTGCGGTCGGGGTATGAGTGAGCTCGAGGTATCGGTCAAGGAAGAACCGTTCCCCTTGCTCCTCCACTCTACTTCTTCACCCTCGCCCTTCTTCCATCTCGGGCTCTCTGGTTCGATGAGAAGCTTACGCTAAGGGATCAAGCGATAGATCGCTCGGAGCTCCTCAAGAATATTTTGCTCCCGATCCTTAGTAGTTATCCGAAGTTTGTGCATTCGAGGTCCTCGGTTTGCATCTGAAAGGGTTACGAGGCTGGTGGCATATCCTCGGTTTAGTCCGAGTTGGCTCTTACATCGAGCTGCACATCTTGGATCTACTCTGAGTTGGCTCTTCATGCGAGCTGCACATCTTGAGATCTGCTTTCTGGCTGGCTCTTCTGTCGAGCACTGTGGCTTCGAGGTAGGTATCTCTGAGGTCTGAGCTCCTTTAAAAATTTCGAGAGAAATTTTATCTGTACTGAGTGATGTCTCGAGCACCTCGGAGAAGACACCTCCTCGGTCGATCTGTGTCCAGGAGATAACTGAGCCAACACTTGTAATAGCGAACTTTGAGCGGTTTTGTCTTCAGGTTGTATCTCCTCAGAATCACTGCTACCTTCGTCGGTGAGAACCACCAATCTTCTGTGTTTTGGAGCAAGATTCTTCTGTTTCATCATTTTTGCTCCTTGCTCCTTTTTCGCCTCCAACAGAACCTTCCCCCTGGTTTGTTGGGTCTCTTTCACAGCAGCCGCAGAAGGTGATTCTACCTTCTTTTCTCTTTTCCCTCGAATGGCCTGCTTTTTCACAGCAGTGGGCTTGAAGAGAATTTTGGTTTTAGGGAATGGGGTTGAATTGGCGAAGATATCCTCCTCCTCTCGGCACATCTCCAAAATATAAGCAATTTTGGTGGCATGGTGGATCTTGCCTTTCATCATGATTGTCCCATTGACCCTTTTTATGACCTTGGCTTGCTCCTTCACCATCTGAATTAAGAATTTCAGCCAGTTGAAGTCAGTGGTAGGAGATGCCTCGATCGTAGCCATCAATCTGAGCTTCGGGGTACTAATCTGCTCAAAACTCCCCGCAAGACTCATGATGCACTTGCTCACAATATCCATCAGTACACGATATTGTGGCTTTAGATGCCTCTTATTCAATGTCTCCTCAAATTTCACAGGATTCTCAGCAATCCTATCAAGGTACTCCTGCTCTCAACCCGACATAAACATCGCAGGATCCTTTCCTCTATCACAGAGCTCAAACACATCATTCAGATTTTTCGGAATTATGCACAACTCCCTCTCAAAATCGACGTATTTTGACGAATGCTCTAAGTGTGATGTGATAATCGAAGAATGCATACCTTCTTCATCTATTCTCAAATTACAGATGAATTTGATTACCTCTTTTGCGAACTCTTGGTCTAGTCGGCTTGCGACTAGATGGGTGAGTTTAGCCAGTCGGATCATATGCAGAGCCTCCTCTTCTGGTTTTGAGTTGTTTGTGTTTTCGAGTGAGACAACGAACTCGTACCACGGCTTGTTGGTTATGGCTAATTTCTCGAACAAGGATGGGGCCATTTTAGAGATTGATTTAAGACTTTGAAGCTTTAGGGTTTGGAATTTTCTGGGCGAAGGGATTTTTGATTGCAGAGGATTTGGGAACGAAGGGTTTGATAAACTTTTGGCTTGAATGGCTTAAAAGAGTATATATAGCTTCGAGATCGTGGAGGATCGTGTGGGTTAGGTGAGAAACAACGGTTGAGATTATTCTCCGATTAATCGGGTATACGAACCGACGATCTCTAAAAGGTAAGCCGCCAAAGCATTCTCATTGGTCATTAATGTAGCAGAGCATTAAATGACTGTTGACCTTCTTCGAAATTTGAAACGATCCCGCCCAAAACATTCCTCGGGTGTTTTGTATTTATTGCGAATGATTACTGAGTTTTACTTAAGCAATAAATGAGTCGCATGAGTCTTTACTTCTTCAGACCAATTTCCCTCTATCAGTCTTACTGAGTACAGATCTTGATAAAATGTCAGTATAATACTGAATACTGAATGGGTTCAGCATCCTACTGAGTATTGTCCTTCAGTAAATCTGAGTTTCTTGAGACTTAGTTCAGTATTTCCATTTTATCCTGAGTTTCTCAGTAGAATTCTGAGAAACCTTCATGCATCTGAAAATCTTCAAATTTTCAGTTTTACTCTATACACCTGGTTCTAACATCCCTAATTCAACTGAAAGTTCTTGAAATCTTGATTCAGTCAAAGGTTTAGTCAAGATATCAGCTCTTTGCCTATCAGTATGAATTTTCTCCATCCTTATGTCCTTTTTCTCGACATGATCTCTGATGAAGTGATGTCTGATATCCACATGCTTGCATCTGGTGTGCAATACCGAATTTTGTGAAATAGCAATGGCACTATTGTTGTCACAAAATATTGGTACTTCATTGGCTTCAACTTTATAATCCCTCAATTGTTGTCTGAGCCAAAGAATTTGTGCACAGCAGCTTCCTGCAGCCATGTATTCAGCTTCAGTAGTACTGGTTGCTACTGAGGTCTGTTTCTTTGAAAACCAAGATATCAGCTTGCTTCCTAGAAATTGACAAGTTCCTGTTGTGGACTTCCTGTCAATTCTACAACCTCCATAATCAGCATCTGAGTAACCAGTTAATTCAAGATCGTCAGCTGGATACCATAATCCTCTATTCACTGTGCCCTTAAGATATCTTAGTATCTTTTTGGCAGCCTCCATGTGACTAGTCTTAGGATTAGCTTGGTATCTTGCACATATCCCAACAGCAAATGTTATATCTGGCCTACTTGCTGTGAGATAGAGCAATGATCCAATGATTCATCTATAATCAGTGTGATTCACTGATTTGCCTTCTGAATCAGGATCCATCTTGTAGTTAGTATTCATAGGAATCCTAACTGCATTGCAATTTTGTACACCATATTTGGCAATCAGATCTCTGGTGTACTTTGCACGTTGATGAATATTCCTTCCTTTGATTGTTTCACTTGAAGTCCTAGAAAGAAATTCATCTCTCCCATCATTGACATCTCAAACTTGCTTTTCATCAGTGTTGAAAACTTTTCACACAGCTGATGGTTTGGAGATCCAAAGATGATGTCATCAACATATATCTGAACTAGTAAGATATCTTCCCCATCCTCTATTCTGAACAGAGTTCTATCAACAGTTCCTTTGACAAAACCATGGTCAGTAAGAAACTGAGAAAGAGTATCATACCATGCTCGGGTGCTTACTTAAGACCATACAAAGCTTTTACGAGCACAGAAACTTGGTCATTCTGTTTGAAGCCGGAGGTTGTTCCACATAAACCTCTTCTTTAAGCACACAGCTTCAAAAATGCACTTTTCACATCCATTTGATAGATCGTGAACTTCATGTGGGCGAAAGATATGCAAGAAACAATCGATGGCTTCTAGTCTTGCAACAGCAAAGGTTTCATCATAATCCAAGCCTTCTTCTTGGGAATAACCTTGTGCAACTAGCCTTGCCTTTGTTTCTTACAATGTTGTTGTTTTCATCTCTTTTATTCTTGAAAACCCACTTGGTTCCAATGACATTGTGCCTTTCCGGTCTATCTACTAGCTCCCATACTTCATTCCTTGAGAATTGATTCAGCTCATCTTGCATAGCAAAGAATCCAATAAGAATCTTGTAGAGCTTCACCAATCTCGGCGGTTTCTTTCTCCGAAAGGAAGCAGCAGAATAGTGCACTCTCACCATGGAACCTTCTTGTCTTAACACCTTCGGTTAGATCACCCACAACTGATCCAGAGGATGACTATCTAACCATTTCCTTCTTGATGTTCCCCCTTCAATAATATCCTCAACATTTGAAATGTTAGGTTCGATTAAATCAACAAACTCGGGGAACAACGAAAAGGAGAAAGAGAATCATCTTCCTCAGGGGAAATTCTATTCAGAACATTGTCAGAGACATTTGTTCCCCTTTGGTCGATAGATTCGTAAATTGCCTCATTTGTGACCACATCTTCATTGGCATCACATACCGAAGTCCGAATCGGTGTCTGCTCGGATTGGTCACTTTTGGAGTGTTGGTTTTTCCGAGGCTCACCATCCCGAGTTCCATTCTCAACTTCCTTATTCGAGTCCGAGTCACTCCAATCATAGAATGTGACCGACTTCTTTCTTCTTTCGTGTTCGATGGATGATTTATCTTTACTTTTTTCAGCTTAATCTGGTGATCCTCTTAGTCAGTTCACTGCGATCATGTTCTGTTTCTTTTCCGAACACAAATAGATTCATCAAAAAAACAACATGAGGTGTTTCCTCCACAATAAGAGTCCCTACAAATGTAAACTCGAAAGCTTTATGACTTCGAATATCCTAAGAATATTCCTTCATCGACTTTTACTATCAAAAAGTTTTCAACCGATCTTTACCGTTATTGTGTATGAAACACTTGCAACCAAACACACGAAAAGAAAGAAAACAAGAGGCTTCCTTTCATTCCAAAGCTCATAAGGTGTTTTGCCTTGACTCTTGGTCAAGATGGATGCGTTACGAGAGTAGCATGCGGTGTTGATAGCTTTCACCCAAAATCTTTTAGGAATATCGACTTCAAATTATCATAGTCCTTGCGAACTTCTTTCGAGTCATGTTCCTCCTTTCGAAACACCATTTTGTTGAGGGTCCTTGCGGTGATGTTTCATGTGAAATTCCATTCTCTCGCACAATAATCGATATGATATGATTTATGAATTCGGTTCCTTTGTCGATCGATTTTGACCACACTCAGATTTTTCTCAATCTCGAGCTTTTTCAAGAACTCTGGCGAATTTTATCTCGAGTCTCTTTCTTCTTGAGTAAGAATATGACCCAAGTATATCTCGAGTAGTCATCAACTACTACCAATGTGTATTTCCCGCCATTAGTGCTTCTGGTGTGTTATAGGACCAAAAAGATCCATATGCAAAAGTCAAGTATTCTCTCAAGAGAAACTTCTACTTTGCTTTTAAATGATGCTTTAACTTGTTTTCCTTTTGACATGCATCACAAATGTGTTCCTTCTTGAACACTTCATTAGGAAACCCTCTCACAAGAGCTAATCTTGCAAGCTTGTTCGGGGTTTTGAAATTTAGGTGATTCATTCTTTTATGCCATAACCAACCGGGTATCTGTGGAACTTTTAGCAACCAAACATGTATCTTTAGGAGTTGAACTCCAATCAAAGAAGATACACATTCCCTTTTCTTGTACCAACAAGAATATTTTTACGTGATGTATCATCTTTCACAAAACATAAGTTCTTGGAGAACTCAACATTGAAACCCTTATCACGTAATTGGCTAATTGAAAGCAAATTATGCTTCAATCCGGATACATATGAAACACCATGGATATGAATCGAGTCGATCTCCAAAGTTCCATATCCTTGATCTCGTCCTTGAGTTATCTCCAAAAGTGATCTCATGGGCTCTTTTTTGTTCAACATAGTCACCGAAAGCATCTTCTTGAATCATGTCATATGTCTTGAGCATCCACCGTCAAGATACCATACTTCGGGACCTTTTTTCATCTCTGCTCATCATCGGTGCCATGTGATCTTTCATCGATTTTAGTGCCCTTGTTTTCCTCCCTCGAAAAATGATCAATTCTTAGGTACCCATTTTGTGTAGGGTCCTACAAGGTTAGATGTACCTTTCGGAATCCAAATCTGCCTGACAACTCTAATCACTTTAGAGTGGCTAATTTGTCTTCCATAAACATCAACATACACATCTACTACTCTGGGTGCCTTAGCAGCTTTCTGTGTATGTGTGCTAGCTTTAGCATGAACATGGGCTTTTGAATTCTTCTTTGGTTCAGGCCTTTTGTTCAGATGCTTGGGCTTTTGTGCAGCTGGTCTAAATCTTTGTTGACTCGGGTTCAGATAACCTTTACCTTTAGGCAAGTGAGGTTCAGGTTGTCTGTACTGAAATCTGGGTCTTTCAGTGTACTGAGGACTTGGTCTCTTCAGATGAGAATGTCTCTGCTGAGTGTTTCTTATCTGAGGATTCCTCTGATGGTTCAGTGTGGAGCCTTTCAGATTTGCATTCTTAGCCTGAGGCTTTGAAGTACTTGCCTGAAACTTTCCAACTGACTGCTCAGGTTTTCTAGCCTTCACCATGGGTTTGGGCTTTCTAACCCGATCATTCAGTTTTCTTGGCCATAGGTCCTTTTCCTTGTCTACAACCTTGGGCATAACCCGACTTGAAGTGTAGGTGCCATTTGGTTTTACAAAGATAGTCTTCTTGCTACATGATCGCAAAGATTCGGATGACCTTGTGAGGTTCCCCCTGGAATGTATCCTAATCCAGTTTTTATAGTGGCAGATCTCTGGTAACTCTGAATTTCATCTATCACATTAGATGCTTTATTCAATAGAGTAAACTTCTTCTGTGCACTATCCTCACAGTTCTGTAGAGTTTTATGCTTCTCAGAGAGGTCATTGAACTTCGGTTACGATTAATTGAATCTCTTGATGGATTTCTCTAGCTTTTTCGCCAGGGACATTATCAACTTCTCTTTCTCTCGAGAGTTGTACTTTCGTAACATCCAGTTCATCAAGTAGCTCCCATTAATTGAGAAGTGATTTCGGTTTTGCTAGAGTCTTTCCATTTTAGATTTTCACTTTTCGGTTCTTTATTCGCTCTTGGAGTTCTATTTAGCGATCCTTGTAAAAAGCAAAGATAGTCCTTCATCGATTCTCGAAAAGAATCCATCGAGTCAAAATGAGTGCTTTTTTTTGGTGGAACTAGAAAACTCTTGTGCTAGTGTAGGAGCAACAACAGAGACGAAGAGTTTACCTCCTCAATGGCCATCGACCGGATGTCATCACTTTCATTGTCTGAGAATATCTCATTTGAAGAGCTAGATTCCTCCTCAGAGTGTTCTTCTTCTGCAACCATGGCCTTTTTGCTTGAGAACTTCTGGTCTCTTATAGCTTGTCTTTCTCTTCTCTCCTTAGCACTCAACTCTGGACAATCATACTGGAAGTGACCTTTCTTCTGGCAGTTATAGCATCTGTTGGCATCATCATCCTGGTCATTTTCTTCTTTGGACTTGGAGTCCTTCTTTTGGGATGAAGATCCTTAACTTTCAAGTCCTTCTTCTTCTCAGTTGATCATCCTCGGGTTTCTTCCGGTACACATGGTTCCCGTAATAGCTTTTGTATTTTCCAAATCTACTATTAAGTCTGTCAAACCTTCTTGCCATCAATTCTTTTTTATCCTCAAGCTCATCCTGATGTTTGGCATGAGGGTTCTCAGACTCTCTAGTTTTACAGGTTTTATCTTTGGCTTTTAAAGCCACATTCTTACTCGATGAAGAATCATCTTTGCTGTCAGCCTTTTTGGATTTCTTATCAATTACAAATTCATAGGCTTTTCATTTCGAGAAGAGACTTGTTGATATGGCATTGAACTAATATTTTTGGTGTTTTCAATCACCACTGCATGAATATCCCACTTCTTAGAAATGCCTCTAAGAATTTTCAATGCCACTTCTCTTTGTGGATATCTCTTTCCAAGTGCGTTTAGATCATTCATGATGCTAGTGAATCTGACTTCCAATTTGTCTATTGATTCACCATCATCCATTTCAAAACCGCAAACTTTCCAATTGCCAATCGAAAGTTTGTTTTCTTTTATATGATCTCGCCTTGGCACATAATGAATAGTGTATCCCATATTTCCTTAGCAATATTACGGTTGAGAGATCATTCCCATCACACCATCATCAATTGTCTTTGTATAGTGTGTCTTTTGCAATGTAGTCTAGATTGACTAACTTTCTCTCCTCAGGAGTTAGTTGGTCATCAGACTTAGGAAATTCTGCTCTAGGATCAATTCTCTCTTCTTCTGTAATTATGGGATTCACCACAGTAAATTTGAATGGTCCTTGAGAAACCACTCTCCACATACGCTCATGTTTGGAATACAGATGAGTCTGCATTCTCAGTCTCCATAGATCATAGTTCTCTACTGAGAACATGGGAAGTTTTTTAGAAGACATTTTTTACGATCTTTTGAAAAGAAACAATTTCAAAAATAAGATCGATTCGGATAGACCACAAGTATTTTTTGAAAATAAAACTTTGGTCAACACAAAGAGTGGTCAAGTTGAACCAACGCTTCCGATACCACTTGTTGGTCCCGGTAAAAACGAGTCTTACACGTGTATGGGGGGGATACACGTGTTCAGTGATTTTAAAACTTTTTCTTGACTGAGGTCAGCTTGGGTCAGATAATCCTGAAGATTAGGTTCTGAGAAGCACAGATCGCTCTGAGTCAAGGTCTCATCGAGACAAGGATCCCGAGTCGCTTTTCAGATACCTCGATAATCCCAACCGAGTCCTCGAGTGTCGAGAGATCCCGAAGTTGCTTGGATCGATAACTATCTTCTTCAATCCTCGGAGGAGAGTTCAGGTTTGATAACTATCTGTCTAGCTACTCGATCGTCTTGAATGGTTGGCCCTTAGATTATACTCGTTTTAAGCTTTCTTTGAAAAACAAACTTTCCTTTATGAAATAGTGATTAGGTCAGATTCACTTATGCAACTTCAAAGGATTGATTCCAACCCAATATCGATGAAAAGTATGCTTTCAAAATCGGTCAATGCAAATGATAAACAAAGATAAGGAAAGCAATAAAGAACACAACAATTATAGTGGTTCGAGACTCAAGCTCCTACGTCCACTCTCTCCCGACTCTTGAGAGAAATTCACTATCAACTTCGAGCTTTACGACTACCTCGTGGTTTACTTACTCAACTCGCCCTCGAAGTTTTAAACTACTCCACGTGTTTACTTACTCAACCCGACCTTGAGTTTTTACGACTACCTCCGTAGTTTACTTACTCAATCACACACAAGCTTTCAGACTACCTCTGTAGCTTACTAACCTCTCCTCTAGAGTTTTCTGACTACTCCGCGTAGTTTACTAACTCTTTACAACTCTACTCACCAACAAACACACTCCAACTACCTTCTCAAGGGTTTGGGGTTTCTTGGTTGGTTTCCAACTAGGATGAGATATCCTTTACAATGAAGCACAATGCAAAGGGTTAGGATATCTCGACTAAGCTTTGGATATAACTTATCAAGCTAGGCTTAGTAAAGTGAGTTCTCTTCAATATAGAAGCACTTGGGAAATTCAAGGTATTTCGAGTGCTTTACTTTTGCAAGAATAAGTTCGAGCTCTTGAGTTGCGTATAAATTTCCCATCCCCTTACAATGTAGAGGGTCACCAGTATTTATAGGCATACACCAAGGTCACTTTTTGAAAACTATCCGTTGGAGAGATAGCTTCGTGAGTTCCCTCTTATGGTGTGTGAAACGGCTATATTTAGGGTCTGAAACTCCCTAACACTTTCTAGGCAATTAGCCTTTCATGTAGCCGGTCTTCACTTTTTACAGTCTGGAACTTTCGTATATCGACATCTTTTTCAGCGGCTTGTCACTGTCAGTGTCAGTATGGTACAGTGTCGTCTTCCTCTTTTTGACTTTTGTCTTCAGTTAAAGGTAGACACCTTCAACGGCTCTTTTGGTTACAAACTCTGAGTTTGATATAACCTTAACAACACTTCTGACTTAGTTCCTTTTATCTGCATTTGAATGTCTTGGCAATATCTATCTTTCTAAGGCATCGCGTTTCTCTCAGTATTGCATCCTTTAGATAGATATATTCAGTGCCTCGGAACATTCAGGTTCATCTTGAGCATTCAAGACATTCTTGAAATCATCGATAATTCTTATCGTGCTTTCATATTCTTTGATCTTGATTTCTCGATCTTGATCTTGCGTCTTCAGAGTCTTCTGAGTCTTTAGATTTATACTGACTGATATACTGAGTCTTCATGCTGAGTCTTCAGTTCTCAGTTTCATACTGAATCTTCAGAGACTTGATTTCATCTTCGAAACTTCGGTTTCTTGAAACATATCTTGAGTTTCATCGAGTCTTGAAACCTATTCGAACTATATCTGCTGACTATACATTTTGCAGATAACATCCTGAATACTCTAATAACTGAATCCTGACTCAACTATCAAGATCATTCTGAACATGTCATATTTTAGGGGTTTTGGGATCTTAATCAAAATCATATAATCTTTTATTAAATTCATCTCCCAACAATAAAGATTCTGAGCCCACCAAGGGGACAAATCAAGCAAGTCGTACTTACACACGATTCTCCGTATTAAATCTTAGTAATCGTCATGTAATTAATAATATTTCCCAAGATATAAGGTATCGAATCGCATTGATTCTCTTCCCATCATAAGTCAAAGCAATAGTTATTAATTTCACACGATTCTATTTAAGGGACGGAGATTAAGAAATAACGAACCATTAAGGTATAATTCTTGTATATTCAATACCGAAGAATTTATCCTCCTGTAGGTTCTATTCAGCGTATCATAATGCACTAGTGTAATCTCTTGGTCAAGACAAGTCAATCTGAGCCTTACACTTCAACCTTTCATGATGGATTGTTCATTTCCATCTGGGTTGTGAATTTGTACTTAGTCACGAGGAACTGTTAATTTGATCTTCTGTGATCTGGTATCACCAAATTAACTACAACGTAATACATACTTACTTATTGAATAGGTTTGCAACAAATATATATAACTTTCATTCATATTTAATGCAACAGTGATTAATAATTTATTTCAGTAAATAAATAAGAAATTCAATTTGGTTATACAAAGTAAAAATCATACTTTTCAGTATAACCCCAACAGTTTAGTAGTTAAGAAAGCAACTGAAACCAGTTGGTTATGGCACAAAAGACTGAATCACTTGAACTTCAAAACCCTGAATAAACTTGCAATATTAGCACTTATAAGGGGGTTACCCAATGAAGTGTTCAATAAGGATCATGTATGTGACGCTTATCAGAAAGGCAAACAAATCAGAGCGTCATTCAAAAGCAAAGTAGAAGTTTCTACTGATAGAATACTACATTTGTTACATATGGATCTATTTGGTCCAGTAACACCTGTGAGCACAAATGTCAGAAAATATACACTTGTGGTAGTTGATGACTACTCTATATATACATGGATCATATTCTTACTCTGTAAGAAAGAGACTCAAACAAAACTGCCAGAATTACTGAAATGACTCAGTAATGAAAAGAATCTGAGTGTGGTCAAAATTAGATCAGATTAAGGCACTGAGTTTATCAACCATATTATATTTGATTATTGTGCAGCAAATGGAATAGCTCATGAAACATCAACTGCAAGGACCCCACAACAGGATAGTGTTGCTGAAAGAAGAAATAGGACACTGAAAGAAGCTGCAAGAACAATGATTGCTGAAGCTGATATACCAAAGAGATTTTGGGCTGAGGCAACCAACACTGCATGCTACTCTATGAACAGATCCATGCTAATAAAGAATCAAGGAAAAACTCTATATGAACTGTGGAATGAAAGGAAGCCTCTTGTTTCTTTTTTTTCGTGTGTTTGGTTGTAAGTGTTTCATACACAATAATGGTAAAGATCAGTTGAAAACTTTTAATAGCAAAGCTGATGAAGGAATATTCTTGGGATATTCTGAAGTAAGTAAAGTCTTCAGAGTTTACAACTGTAGGACCCTTATTGTGGAAGAAACACCTCATGTTGTATTTGATGAATCTACTTGTGTTCATAAGAAACAGGAAGATGACTCAGGAGACTTGACAAAGAGAATCACCAGACTTAGCCTGAAAAAGAATATCAAATCATCATCTGAGCCTGAAAAGAAGAAGTCAATCACTTACTATGAATGGAGTGAGACTGACTCAGAGCAAGAAGAAACTCAGGATGAAAACACTTAGACTGGTGGAACTCAGAATGATAGCTCTCCACTGAAGGAAAGCCAAAACACTGAAGCTGACCCTGAGGAAGATGATTCCCTCTCTCCTTTTCTGTTGTTCCCTGAGTTTAATGAATTACATAAACCTAATATTTCTGATGTTGAGGATACTACTGAAGGGGGAACATCCAGAAGAACATGGTTAGATAGTCATCCCTCAAGTCAGATTGCGGGTAATCTATAAGAAGAAGTTAAAATAAGAAGGTTCCATGGAGAAAGTGCCTTATTCAGCTGCTTTCTATCTGAGAAAGAACCTACTGAGATTGAAGAAGCTCTTCAAGATTCATTCTGGATATCTGCTATGCAAGAAGAACTGGGTCAATTTACAAGGAATGAAGTCTGGGAGTTAGTAGATAGACCTAAGAAGCACAATGTGATTGGAACTAAATGGTTGTTCAAGAATAAGAGAGATGAGAACAACATCATTGTAAGAAACAAGGCAAGGCTAGTTGCACAAGGTTATTCCCAAGAAGAAGGCTTAGATTATGATGAAACCTTTGCACCTGTTGCAAGACTAGAAGCCATCAGATTATTTCTTGCATATGCTGCTTACATGAAGTTCACAGCCTATCAAATGGATGTGAAAAGTGCATTTCTGAATGGTGTACTTAAAGAAGAGGTTTATGTGGAACAACCTCCTGGTTTCTGTAAGAATGACCAAGTTTAGAGGCTCAGGAAAGCCTTGTATGGTCTGAAGCAAGCACCCAGAACCTGGCCTTTCTCAGTTTCTTACTGATCATGGTTTTACCAAAGGAACTGTTGATAGAACCTTGTTCAGGATAGAAGATGGGAAATATATCTTACTGCTTCAGATTTATGTAGATGACATCATATTTGGATCTCCTAATCATCAGATGTGTGAGAAGTTTTCTGCTCTGATGAAAGGAAAGTTTGAGATGTCAATGATGGGAGAGATGAATTTCTTTCTAGGACTTCAGGTGAAATAGTCTAAATAAGGAATATTCATCAATCAAGCAAACTACACCAGAGATCTGATTGCTAAATATGGTGTACAACACTGTAATGCAGTTAGGATTCCTATGAATACTAACTACAAGATGGATCCTGATCCTGAAGGCAAATCCGTTAACCACACTAATTATAGAGGGATCATTGGATCATTGCAATATCTCACAGCAAGTAGACCTGACATCACTTTTGCTGTTGGGATATGTGCAAGATACCAAACTAATCCTATGGCTAGTCACATGGAAGCTGCCGAAAAGATCCTGAGATATCTTAAAGGCACAATGAATAGAGGATTATGGTATCCAGTTGATGATAACCTTGAATTAACTGGTTATTCAGATGCTGATTATGGTGGTTGTAAAATTGACAGAAAGTCCACCTCAGGAACTTGTCAATTTCTTGGAAATAAACTAATATCATGGTTTTCAAATAAACAAACCTCGGTAGCAACTAGTACTACTGAAGAATACATGGCTGCTGGAAGTTGTTGTGCTCAGATACTTTGGCTTAGACAACAATTAAGGGACTATAAGATTATAGCCAATGAAGTACCTATATTTTGTGATAATAATAGTGTAATTGCTATATCACAAAATCCTGTACTATACACAAGATGCAAGCATGTTGACATCAGGCATCACTTCATCAGAGATCATGTAGAGAAGAAGGATATCAGAATGGAGAAGATACACACTGATAAACAGAGAGCTGATATTTTTACAAAATCTTTGGCTGAGTCAAGATTTCAGGAACTATCAGTTGAATTGGGTATGTTGGATCCAGATGAATAGCTATCTGAAAAATTGAAGGTTTTCAGTGGCATGAAGTTTTTCAGTGCACACTGAAAACTCAGGATAAAATTAAGGTTATTACCAACTGAGTCTTGAGAAACTCAGTAACCTTAGTTCAGTATAATAAATACACTAAACTCTTTATCAAGGTCATAAACTCAGTAAGACTTATATCTCTAAATTAGTCTGAAGTAGTTAATGACTCATGCACTACATTTATTATCTAAGTGATTGCTCAGAAATCATTGGACATAAATGACAAAAACACCTGAGAAAATAGATGGACGGGACATTTTGAAATTCTCGGGCAAGTCAACAGTCTGCAAAAACAGTGGTTGGGTTCTGTGCATAATCACCAATTTGGATAAAAATGCGGCTATTACTCGTACTAAGTCCTTTCACCGACCCATTTACAAACCAATAATCGTAGTTAACCCTATAATCGTCGATTAAATTGTTTTTAAATCCAATCCAAAGGTCGAGATTCCTCTCAAGAAACATATTTATACCCTTTTCTCCCTATTTTGAAGTCATTTTTCTCCATCGTCTTCAAAAATCCTTCGTCTTCAAATATTTCTCCAGAAATTCCTATTCTGCAATTACCCTACATCCAAAATGACTATCTCTATCTTCGCCAAACTCGCCGAAATCAACAAGCCTTACTATGAACATGTGGTATCCTTCGATGGAACAACCAATTCCCAACATTAGGAAGAAGCCTACACATGCTACGGCTGGCTAAACTCACCTTGCTTGTCGGAAGTCACCCGGAGGGTGAATGTCCTAGAGAGGTAATCAAATTTGTTGCCAATATGCATTTAGATCAAGAAAATTGCATAAGTTCTAAGATTACTGTTTATCAACTCTCAAAAGGACATAAGAATGTGGATTTTACTCGAGAGCTTTACATAATTCTGAACAACTTGAATATGTAATAAGGGGGAAGATCCTACTATGTACATGGTTGGTCGAGAGCAAGAGTATCTGGATAGGATTTCTGTAGGTTTTGTGAAATTTGAGGCCACTTTAAACAAGAAACACTTACAGCCTAAGTATCGAGTACTTCTGGATATTGTAAGCAAGTGTTTGATGAGTGGTTCCGGGAGCCATGAACAAGTCAGCAAACCAAAGTTGCGGTTGATGACTGCTATTGAAGATTCACCTTCAAAAGACTTCAATTGGTTGCAGTATCTGATTAATGTGATCAATGATCAAGCCAAACACATTATATGGGATGGGGATGTTGTTACTATCAAGGGAAAAATACAACATGCCACAAAAATTGCCTTCATTTTGGAAGCATGCATTGAAGAAGAGGACATGTTTTCCACAAGCAATGAATTTCCCAGGAACAATATAATGTTCAGGCAGAAATCCAAGAAAGGGCAGAGGACATTGAAAGAGAAAGATGTTGCATCTCAGGAAGAAACAACTCAGGAAGAAATAGCTGAATAAAAGACTGGAGAAGATGTTCCTTCACCGATTCAGACAAGAAGGACAAAACAAGGAAGTCAGAAAGTTGTTGAGGTCAGCTCAGTAGATAAGAAACAAGAGAAGGGAAGAACCCTTCTAAAAATGAAAAGGGAGGCTGGAGAGAAGTTGAAAACAAAGGCCTTAGCTCCTCAGAAAAGAAGAAGACTTCAAACAATTGCTAAGAAAGAGGCCAATGAAGCTGAGGAAACTCAATCTGAGGCTCGAGCAGAAATAAAATCACCTCTACAAGTTCTTGCATAGGTGGTAAAGAATATTGGAGAACAGGAAGCAGAGGAGAATGTGTTCTCAGAGGTCTTGAAAACTTCTCTTGGAACAGATAAGATTTCTCAAGAAATTTTCAAAGGTTCTAAGATCATTGCTAAAGTAAGCCAATCTCAGGCCCTAACTGCTCAAACTTCAGAACCAGCAGAGGCTCAGGAACCATTCGATCTTAATCTGGTTGAATTATTGAATGAAGCTTTTCTTGACCCCTCAGATCTTCAACTCATTCAACCTGATCTCACCATACCTGAACTTCCAAGTTCTCCAACATTGAAGAAGGGAGAAGCTAAAGAAACTGAGTGGAGAAGCAAGGGGGAACGGTTCGTTCTAGACAGATACCCTAAACTTGTAACTTACCCTGATCTTCAGGACATGTTCATCAGATTGCGAACGACTGTCTATATCCTGAACCAGACTCTTCCAGACATGTTGAACATAACATCTTTCCGAGGTGAAGAGTGGTGGAGTGCTGAAACTGCTGCCTTGACCGAGTTCTCAGGATTCAGGAAGACAAAACTCAGGATCAAGGTTGCTGGGTTTGATGAACTTGTCAAGAAGAAGATTGATGAGAGAAAGAATGTTGAGGTTGGGGAGCCAAGCTCTCAAGAAAAAGGAGGTGAAGGAGGACAGAGAGAAGAGGAAACTGAGAAGGAACCTGAGTTAGAGAAGGACACTCAGAAAGAGAAAGAGCCTGGAAAAGAGAAAGAGCTTGTAAAAGAGAAAGAAGCTGAGCAGAAAAAACTACTGATACTGATACCCTACATCCTCAGACTGAAGTTAGCACTCTTCAAGTACCTTTTGGCACTACTGTAAATTATGCCAAAGTTACTGAAGTATCTATCTTTAAATCTGTTGATTGTGGTATGCAGGCTGAGGCTCATTTGGAGCACACTACTCAGTTGGAGGAAATTGTACATACTCCAGTGATGACTTTACACCAATCCTGGATAAATTCAAAATAGTGGAGCCACTGGTAGAGAAGATGACTCAGTTGGAAACTGTACTTGCTGAACAATCTCAGAAACTGACAAGCCTGAGTTCATCTGTTGATGTACAAACTGCTCAAACTGGACTGGAAGAGAAGATTGCAGCTCTTGATACCAAAGTTGTTGAAATGGGAAAAGAGCTTGCTGAGAATCTAGAGAAGAAATACCAAGATAGGATTGCCTATCTTGAGGCCAAGCTCACTGAGAAGAACCAGGAAATGATTCAAACAACTGTTCAAGAAATGAGCTCTATGCTCATGGCCAAAATGACAGATTTAATGCATGAAACATTTTCTACTCAGTTTGCACTGGTTGCTGAAGAGGTCTCAATTACCAAAAACTACCTAAGAAGATTGGAGAATGAACATGACCATTTGGCTGGAGAAGTAAGGATACTGGGCAAGGAACAATTCCACATGAATGCTGCTCTATCTCAAATTCTCCCAAGGTATGATGTCAAAAAGGGGGAAGGACATCTCACTCTTCAAAAGGTGAGTTTGATAAATTGCTGAAGAAAACCTTGGAGAAAAAGGCTCAGGAAGAAGTTGAGGCTGAAAAGATTCTAATGGCTCTGAAACAAATTGAGACTACTGAAAAGCTAAAATTCAGGGAGCCAGAAGAAACGGAATATGTTCAGATAGATGAGCAAGCCACTCAGGAAGCACTTGATACAAAAATGCTTGAAAGAAGAAGCACTGAGACGAGCAAGACTGATGAAGCTCATGCCAGACCTGAGAAGAGAAAGGCAGTAGCCTTTATGGAAACTGAGGTGAGAAAGAAAAGGAAGGTTGCTAGGCCGGTTCAGAGAAAGTTAGTTGTGGACTTTGAAGAATCCGAAGAAGAACCTGAGGCTGAGAAAGCTTCTGAAACTGAACCAAAAGCTCAGCCAGGTGACTTTGATACAAAGAAGACTCTGAAAGCCCTTCAGATTGAGAGAGAAAATAGAATTGTTGCTTCTGTTTCAGGTGCACCTTTGATCAAAAAGAAGAAAGAAGAAGAGCAGAAAAGGAGGGGAGTGTTCAGGAAATTCATAAGCAAAAGGAGAGGAAATGTGAAAGTTCAGAAATGGCCACACATGGATAAGTGGATTCCAATCCATATCAATGATGCTTGGGAAGAAATCAAGAGAACATTCTGGTTTCACTATGAGATTCTAAGGGAATGGAGAGAAAGTAGTTCAGACAAGAATGAAGCTTTCCTAGAATATATTCTAACCTTCTGTCATGAGTATCTGCAGAAGTGGATAAATCTTGCAAATGAGCACAACACTCAGATTGTTGCTCTAGGGCCATACATGTATCCTGCTCCTAGGTTTGAAAAAGGATTTGTAAATGAGGCTGTCATCTCTCAGGAAATAGCTGGTTATGTTGTTCAGCTAGGATTGACTTGAAACAATCCTGAGATTATCAAAGCCAGAGATGAGCTGAAAAGAAGATATTTCGGGATGTTCAATCTGGAAGTCCCTGAAGATGAGATAGAAGAAAACTGAAATTTAAAAGTTCAGTTGTTTTTGTTGTTGTTGATCAGTTCTTGTTTTTATCTTTTCATTGTAACATCTAACTCTACATCTTACATCAATGAAAATGCTCCTATGTGTGTTGATCAACAAAAAGATAATATCTCATTATCTTCTATTGAACTGCTTGTCATACTAACCTGATGTTTTTGTTTGATAAAATTGAAACCAGTGATAGGTAAGGTTTTCTTAAAATTGTAATAGATGGTTTTGACATATCAAAAAGGGGGAAATTATTGGGAGATGAATTTAATAAAAGATAAAGATTTTGATTAGATCTCAAAACCCCTGAGTATGACATGTTCAGAATGATCTAAGGTAGATTGGAAAACAGGTTTCAAGTATAGTTAGTTCAGGATTTATCTACAAATTGTATAGTCAGCAGATATCTCTGAGTTTATAGGTTAGACACACACTGAGGGGGAACTCAGTAGAATGAACAAGACATCTTAAGACTCAGAAGACTTCAGAATACTCAGAAGAACCTGAGTATCCAGATCACCCTGAAGACTCAGATCAACCTGAAGACTTGAAGACCTGAAGATTATCTACCTGAGGACAATTAGACTGAGGAAGTCTTACACATTTATGAATAATAAATGTTTTCCAAATATTTGATTGTAGACAAAAGGAACTAAAACTAAGTGTCTTTTAAGGTTGTCTCATTCAGAGAGATTGACCTAAAAGAGCCATTTTGTTTGTCTCTATTCACTGAAGTTAAGAACCAATCAGAGAGAGACAACACTGTACTTCACTGACACAGAAAGTGACGTGGCACTGAGGATGTCAGATGTACTGAGTTCCAGACTTCAAAAACTTGGTGATTTGCTGCATTGGTTACTTGTTACCCAAACCATGCAAGGGCTTGTTCAAACCCTAATATAGTCGTTCATCACTAACCAAATAAGGAAACCCTTGATACTATCTCTTCCAACGGATTTCAAGAGTGACCTTGATGAGTTGCCTATAAATACCAGTGACCTTCACCATTGCAAGGTTATGGGAAATCAAGCAACTCAAGAGCTCATTCGTATTCAAGTTTATAATGTGAAGCACTCGAAACCCTAAGAATTTCCCAAGTGTTTCATCTTTGAAGAGAGCTCATTCACTAAGCCTAGATTCAAGCATATTCAAAGCTTAGTTAGAGATATCCTGACCATTTACCTTATGTTTTTCTTGTAAAAGTATATCTCACATAAGTTGAAAACCAACCCAAACCCAAACCCTTTTTGTTAGGTAGTTTGAGTGTGTAGTTGTTGGAAAGTAAGAGTTGTAAAGAGTGAGTAAGTTGCAGGAGTTCAGCTTGAAAGCTATAGAGAAGAAGTTAGTAAGCTGCTTGTGTTCAGTCTGAAAGCTTGTGTGTGTTGAGTTAGTAAGCTGCAGTTTAGTTCAGCCTGAAAACTCATAGTGGGAAGTTAGTAAGTTACTGAGTTCAGTCTGAAAGCTTAAGGTAGTAGTAGTAGTTTGGTAAGGAATTTCTCTGAGGATCAGAGAGAGTGGACGTAGGAGCTTGAGTCTCTGAACCACTATAACTTGCTTTGTTGTTTGCTTTCTGCTTTGCATATTATCTGTTGCATATTTTCACTGAAAGCATACTGAGGTTTCTAATATTCAGTTGGAATCAATCCACTGAGATTGTATTAAATTGATCACAGCCTTAACCACTATTTTACTGAGTAACAAAGATTTTCAGCAAAGTAAAACGATTATAAACCTAGGGCCTACACATTCCGCACTCTAGATAAGCTAGTATAGATAATTATCAAACTGATTAACTCATCTGAGTAGTCAGTAAGATTGTTATCTACTCCAAGCTTATTTGGACTCTGTTTTTAAAACTCAGATCAGTTGGGCTAATCTAAAGTCTCTGAAAGTCGCTCAGTGTTATTGTCTCAGTAGATTTTGACTCAGAGCATCTTGTGCTTCTCAGGAAACCTGACTCACTGATCACAATTTTGGTGAAAAGTTTAAAAATCACAATACACGTGTATTCCTCCCCCCATACACGTGTGAGACTCATTTTCCCGGGACCAACAAGCATGTTATGCAGCTCGGGCATAGTCGATTCCATCTCATTCATATTATAGTTTACCATGAAACTCGAATATGAATCGAGAAGTGACTGAAGAATGGCATAAACAGCAACATTGGTCTTGAGCTCAATGCCCAAACGGCCAAGCTTCTCGATTAGCCTAAACGGCCAAACGAACGTTTCGGTGCCAGTTAAGAAAATTTGGCCCAACCAATTTGTTCGTTTCCAAAACGCTTCTCAATGACAAGTTATTCATTTCAACAATCCTAGAGAAATAAAATAAAACTGGAATTAAAACACATAATTCCTACGATCAATATTTAGCAATCAAAATAAATATGGCCTTTATATTTATTTTGTTTTCATTATTTTCACATACTTAACGACCTCATCGGAAAAGTGCGAATTTATATCTAATATAAGTCATAATGGACTAGGATCCACATTACTACTATCATAATCCCAGCGAGGGCTGATCATTACAATATCATAACTGGTAGGTCTTTAAACCAATTGCAAACTGCAATTCCTAGTTTGTCGAACCTACTTCGACTGATGTCCCTTACCCTTTGTTCCCCGCGAGGGCTAGTGAAACAAAGTTAAGTTGGTTTACAACCATCAAACGGCGACATTACATGTCCCTATAAAAGTCTCATTAGATGTAGATCCGAGCAAAAGACGAGGGTCTTTAAGTACTCATTGGAACTAAATCTTCGGTTTACTTTTAACTTTGATGGAATACATCTTATCAAATTGGTGAGAAAATCATATTTTAGTGAGGAACATTTTTAAAGGAGGGGTATTAATTGTTTAATCGAGATCCATCATGATATCTAAGTCAAATTTGAGCAATTACAGGCGCCGCCTACCCAAACATGACATATACGGACTAACAAATATTTGGGTGTCGTCTACCCAAGCATTTAATACGGTCCAATAAATATTGGGCACTGCCTACCCAAATAATTATAATGCGGACTTAAATTGCAATAACTAATTCAAACGAGTAAACAAGTTAACAGTGGGTTTTAATAAACCTTTTAGAAAAACCGAATTTTAAATTCATTAAAAATTCAATTTCAAGATTATTAAATTTTGATTAATCCACTTAATCGTCTTGGTCCAACCAATTTAATTTCAGAATTTAAACTCAGGTGCAATTTCTAAAATTTGCATGGGAAGGCCTGTCTCAAACCGAATTTGCAAAACAGCCCTCCTACATCATCACCCTCTCTGTATCAAATCCAATCTGAAAACCAACACCAAAATTAGCCAAACTTTTAGATTAATCAGTATCATCAATCATCGAATCAACATCAAATTAATCCAAACAATCATGTCCCAATTAATCGAATAAAATCAAAACAACTAAATTGTCCTAATAGGGCATCAAAATGGAGGCAAAGTAATGCGATGAACACGGTCGGCTGACAGGCGCGAGTCGCCACCTCCACATACCGTGTGCGGGTGACTCACAGCCGTTTACGAGCGTGGAGCGAAAGGGCGTGCGCGCGGAGCCGCAGCCCTTTGCTCGGGATGGTTCGAAACCAGAGCACATCAAGGAAGACGATCGTATCAGCGGCGTGCCTCCACTGGTTCATCTCGATTCCGGTGGCACGCCGCTTTGAAGCGCATCGAGACGGACACACCGGTCAGGTCTCGAAAACACCCAAGCGCACCGCCGCGAAAAGATACGGCAACAGGAAGACGAATCGCGATGGAGAATCGCAAATCACGATGGAGCACCACGAGCCACGCCGCGGGCTTTCGCTCTCATCGCGAGGCACAGCGCCTAGCCCCGGCCTACAACGACGCAGCGTAGCATTGCCGGCTATGGAACTAACAAGGTGCATCGGCGGAATCCCCAAGGTGGGAAACCCTAATTTTGGGGAGGACGAAAAAGGGGGAGCCTATGGAACCAAAATAAGGGAGACATGGGGTGCGGTTTCAATAAAAGAACCGTGCCCCCTCGATTTTAATAAAAAAAATTATTAAAAGAGATTTTTAATTATGCAATTAAAAACAAAAGAGCCTGAAGCTCTAATACCACTGTTGGAATTTAGAGGCACATAAACACGTAATACATGTGCAGCAGAATTAAATAGTTCACCAACAACGAACAATTAATTGCATAAAAGATTACAATAATCATAATGAGAAACCTTACAGTAATTCGATAGCAGATTTCTCAACTATGGTATCCACGTAATCCCCGTGAACAGATCTGCACAGATTTGCCAGTGTTGAATTTGAGACGGAATTTGCTAGGAAAATTCATATTCTAGATTTTATGGAGAAACTAGGTTTTCTTGTTGTAGTAAAATAATGAATCCCGGGAAGTCATATATATAGGGAGAGACTAGCTTAATCTTAAGTCATCTTTATTAGGAAGATAATTCCTAATCTTGCAAAACATATCTCAAAGATATGTTTTTCCCTACGGATATTTTCCTACAACAATATTCCATAATATTATTTGGGATTCCTATTTAATTTAATCTAATTTAATTAAATAGTAATAATAATTAATTCTAAATTAATATATTATTAATTCTCCATAAATTAAATATTAAATCTAATTTAATACTTAATCAACCAACTATAATCTGTACACTGGAGTTACTTGTTGTGTGGACCATAGGCCCTCATATATTGAGCGATTAGTCAAACTAACAGTCTTAATTGAACCCTAGACAATAAATCAGACATTCTCAATATATGAGGTACGTTGCGAGAAACGTGCAACTACATGTAACTGTAACATGGGCTATTACGATTTCCTCCTTTCATTCACGAATACTCGATTAGTCTTGAACATGATGAAGTGTTAATTCAAATAACTTAATCACTTTATCTCCAATCACTAATTGATCACTTATGTCACACTTGGTCACAAAGTCCAAGTTGACGTGCATTGGCCAATGACTTTGATCCAATTATGATGAGAAGGTGAGTATTCTCTCTAAATCCACTTTGAGGAATGAATCATTTTCTTGGCTCAACTACCACGCGCATGCACTTCGTGATGAACCCAATCCAAGCCATATCTACCCATGGAAGGGTGCAAGCGTCGGTCATGGTCAAAGTTCATCACTCCACACATGTCGTGCGTATTGACCTCAAGTCAAAGGAGTATCGCATCGCTCCCACTAACCGAGACACCCGTAGACACATATAGTGGAGCTACATCAAACGGTTTCTCGGATGGGTATACCAATACCCTCTAAGGTATTTGTTCATCCATCATGAGATACCTAGTATCTCGTAGTAAATTAGGTCTTACTACACTCTCTAAGAGTATGATGCAGATCGCACACCAATCTCCATTGCATCATCAATATCCCTTTCTTGATGATCCTTGATCGGGGCTATTTGAGAATCATGCTTAAGTCATCTGAGTTCTCACACACTCAATGACAGCAGTGATTCAGGGGAACACAGATAAGAACAAATGAAAACAATCAAATATAATATTCTAATAAGTGTAATGCCATACATTTAATATTAAATAAACAATAATATTAAACCAACACTGAATATTATCTTAGTATTATGTCCATACAAAGGATTGTCTCTAGGACACTAACACTAATAGACGAAACTCTGGAGAACCTGGAGTGTGCTTCAACTGTCAGAAACCAGGTCACTACAGTGCTGATTGCTCTGACCTGACCCCAAAGGAAAGAGAAGAGAAGCGCAACAGAAGAGAGCAACGGTAACGGGACAAAAAAGCCACGGTTGCTGATACATCAGGTATCGATGACTCTTATCTGCATTCGGATGATTCTGGTTACTCATCTGTCGAAGACTTCTGCCTGATGACCACAACTGATGACGTCGATGACTTCAACGATTTGATATTCTCATCTGATGACGACATCTGTCTCATGGCCAAGAAAGTTACTCAATCTGATGTAATTTCTAAACCTGTTTCTGTGTCTTTTGTTTCTGCTTCCACACCTGTTGTGCTCAGCACACCTGTGGGAGAGATTGACCTGCAGCTCATCAATGAGCGATTGATTGATGATCTCTCTAATGCAATAGACGCTTATACTGTAGTGGAAGTTGAGAATGATAAGCTACGGGCTGAGAACACCAGTCTTGCTAATAATGCCTTAAGAAGAGCAGCTGAACTGAAATCAGTTGAGACTGTTCAGAAGATGACAATAGAACTGGAGTTTCTGAAAGTCAGCTCTTCTGATCAGGGTAAACTGGTTAAGAAACAACAAGCTATCAACAAACAGCAATCTGATTATCTCAAAGTCATCCAAGCTAAGTTTGATGAACTCTTCTGACAACATGAGAGTTTGAAACAAAGTGAGGACATTTTGCGAAAGAAAGTAGAGGTTTTTGAAAAGCTTCTAGAAATGTTGATGAAATAACAAGCTACTTTCGAAAGGCAATTGATAAGAAGGGTATTGGGTTTGAAAGCCCTTCTGGATCCTCACATGTCCAACTTGGTTCACATTCCAAAAGTGAACTTAGGAAGATTTCTGGACAAGATACACGAAATGCCAAATATGTATCAAAGAAGGGAAAAAGATCTGCTGAATAGGAAAGGCGAGTGCCTGATCAGAAATGGACCTCAACAGATCAAGCATCAGCTGAGGAATCAATAGAAGAACCCTATTCTTCTGAAGAGACCTCAGCTTAATCAGCAAATCAGGAATCAGAAAGGAAAATCTCTCAAGGGAAAGTCCAATCTGAGACCTGATCAGGTCAAGCTGCCTAACCAGCATGCTAAGGGTAAACTGCAGAAACCACTTGTGCAAAAGAGATATGAATCTTTTGATGGTAGCAGTCGTACTATATCTCTTCAACCAGAAATTCAGGACATCTGCACCCGAACCCCACTGGATTAAAAGAAAACAGACCCATCAGGAAAATCCCAAGTCTTCTGATTCATCCAAGGTTCATACTCGTAATCATACTGATCAAAAAGCATATGAAGAGATGTATGATTATGTAGATGCTTATGAGAGACAAATCAGGCCTTCTAATCTTGATGATTACCATAGAAGTGCCCTGTTTGTTTGGATCCCGAAAGGTAACACTAACCCCTCAGGACCCAATCCTACAGGGTTACCTAACGCCTGATTTGATTGCAATTTTGCGTGGGTTTGGCCAATAAGAGAGGTGTACAAGCAACTATCTGGTACATCGATAGTGGATGCTCAAGGCACATAACTGGAAGTCAACATCTCCTTAGTTCTTATGTTGAAAAAGAAGGCCCACGTGTACTCTTTGGTGACGACAACTTTGGTTTTACTAGAGGAGTTAGAACCTTAGTGAATGATGATGTACAAGTTACTAGAGTCTCGTATGTCGGTGGTTTGAAGCATAACTTGTTATCAATTTCACAATTCTGCGATAACGGATTCAGCGTTGAGTTCTCGACTGATCAGTGTACTATAAAGAATCGAGCTACTCAACAGATTTTACTAACTGGTTCTAGGAAAGGAACGATCTACAGTGCAGATTGGGACAATTGTCCAAGAAACGTGTGCCTGATTGTTAAGAGTTCCAAAAGCAACAGTTGGCTCTGGCTGAGCCATCTGAACTTTAAGACTCTTAATAAGATAGCAAAGATGTCCTTGGTTGAGGGACTCCCGAATGAAGTTCTCTCTAAGGATCAGACATTTGCCGCATGTCAGAAGGGAAAGCAAGTTAAGGCTTCATTCAAAGGGATTCCTTCACCTCCATCCAGCAGAGTATTGCAACAGCTCCATATGGATTTATTCGGACCAGTTACACCACTTAGTTTCAGCGGACGCAAATACACTCTTGTGATTGTGGATGATTTCTCCAAGTTCACCTGGGTTGTATTCTTGTATAAGAAGAATGAAACTACTACAAAGATATCTGAGCTGCTCAAGAGATTACAGAATGAGAAAGGTGCCAGTGTTGTGAAAATCAGATCAGATAAGAGAACAAAATTCTTGAATTCATTCATAGCTGATTTTTGCAAGGAGTTTGGGATACAGCATGAGACATCAGCCCCCAGAACGCCTCAATAGAATGGTGTAGCAGAAAGGAGGAACAAAACACTCAAAGAAGTTGCTCGCACAATGTTGGCTGAACATGCAACTCCAAACCGTTTACAAGGTAAGCAATCAACACCGTGCATGTCACACTTCGGAAACAGATGTTCTCGACTAAGACTCACTTCAAAAACACCACAGAATCGTGGAAGGGCAGAAAACCTTGTGTTTCTTACTTCCATGTTTTTGGGTGCAAGTGTTTTATTCACAACAATGGGAAGAGTCAGTTGAAAACCTTTGAAGCTAAGTCATATGAGGGTATATTCTTGGGATATTCCTCAACCAGCAAAGCTTTTAGGGTGTTCAACAGGCGAACCCTAGTTGTGGAGGAAACACCTCATGTGGTCTTTGATGAGACATCTTTGAACAAGAGAAATCTGCCGCAGAACAAGCCGTGCCAGATCAACCAATACTTGATGCTCAGAAAATGGATCAGTTGAGTATCAAAGAAAAGGAATCAGATCACGTCATTGTGTATGTTCCTAACTTTGATCTTGATGATTAACTAGGTCAGTTAGACCCTAAGGTACGTACAACTGTCAATGAAGAAGCTGGTACATCTGAGATAGTAACAACAGAACCATCTGGTTCAGGGGGAACACATGTTATTCCGGCGGACAGACTTCAGCACATGATGAGTCCAACATCAGCTGAGATATGTCCATGCCAAGCGGATCCTACTAAAGTACCTCTCCCAGTCTCTAGTGACGAATCACTATCAGAAGAGGAGGATGATCTCCAAACTGATGAAAATCAGGGAAGAAGGACCTAGATAACCAGTCATCCAACTGACTTGATCATCGGAGACCCATCTGATAGAGTTCAAACTAGATGTCAGATTGGTGAAAGTGCCATGTATTGTTGCTATCTGTCTTTGAAGGAACCCCTCGCAGTTGAAGAAGCTCTAGATGATGCAAGCTGGATTCTAGCCATGCAAGATGAACTAGAGCAGTTTGAAAAGAATCAAGTTTGGGAACTTGTAGGCAGACCAACTCACCAAGATGTGATTGACACTAAGTGGGTTTTCAAGAACAAGAAGGATGAGCACAATGTGATAACCAGAAATAAGGCAAGACTTGTTGCTAAGGGATATTCACAATCAGAAGGGATTGATTATGATGAAACCTTTGCACCAGTCGCTCGTCTTGAAGTTATTCGGCTGTTTCTGGCTTATGCTGCTCATAAAGGATTTATTGTGTTTCAGATGGATGTAATGAGTGCATTCTTAAACGGGGTATTAGCTGAGGAATTTTATGTTGAACAACCTCCTGTCTTTGAAATGAGCAACCAGGTGTACCGTTTAAGAAAAGCTCTTTATGGACTGAAACAGGCTCCCAGAGCTTGGTATGATACACGATCTTAGCTCTTGCTAGACAGAGGGTTCACTAAGGGACTGTAGACAGAACTTTGTTCAGAATTGAAGACGGAGAAGATATTCTAATGGTTCAGATCTATGTGGACGATATTATCTACTGATCTCCCAATAAGAACTTATGTAAGAAGTTCAGCAAGCTGATGCAAGGGAAATTTGAGATGTCCAAGATGGGTCAAATGAACTACTTTCTAGGTCTTCAGATAAGACAAAGTACTGAAGGAATATTCATCTGCCAGGCCAAGTATACAAGAAATCTGTTGGCCAAATATGGAGTTCAAAACTGCAAGACTGCCAGAATTCCAATGATGACTTCCTTCAGAATGGATCCAGATGAGAATGGTCAGAAAACTAATCAGAAAGAGTATATGGCTCTTATTGGATCAATATTGTACCTGACTGCCAGCAGACCAGATATAACATTTGCAGTAGGTGTATGTGCCAGATTTCAGGCAAATCCAATGCAAAGCCAGATGGAAGCAGCTAAGCGGATTCTTAAGTATCTGAAGGGGACAGTTAACCTTGGGTTATACTACTCTTCAGATGATAATCTAGAGCTTAGTGGGTACTCTGATTCTGATTATGGAGGTTGCAGAATAGACAGGAAATCAACCTCAGGTACATGTCAGTTTTTGGGAAATAAGCTGGTTCTTGGATTTCAAAGAAACAGACATCTATTGCCACATCTACTACTGAAGTAGAATATATGGCCGCAGGAAGCTGTTGCTCCCAACTGCTCTAGCTTTGTCAGCAGCTGAGGGATTATAACATTATAACTACGAATGTGCTTATCTTCTGTGACAGTAACAATGTTATTGCAATCACTCAGAACCCAGATCTACATACTAGATGCAAGCACGTGGACATCAGACATCACTTTATCAGAGACCATGTGGAAAAGAATAACATCAAAATGGAAAAGATCCATATTGATAAGCAGAAAACTGATATCTTAACCAAGCCACTAGCTGAAGTCAAATTCAGATAACTATGTAATGAGCTAGGACTTCTGGACTTAGGAGAAGATGCACAAGAATTCTTCGGTAGATTGGTCTCCAAGACCAGTTGGTTAAGGAACTGACCAGAAAAGGAAATTAGTCAGACAGATCAAACTTCTTGTGGTATTGACTGGTTACGATTGTTGTAGCTTGGATAAACCCGACCTCCCACCTGGGCACGAAGGATCATAAACAATCCAACAAAAACTGCATGAAGCAACCTCGGCAAGGGGACCAAGGGATTAGCCCACGCAATTCCTACAAGACCAAACCTTCAAGTCCGCAAAATGGCGATTTTTGGCTTCGGGTAGTCGGGCATTCGGGAAATCGCGATGCAATTTAAATAAGGCTTTATATCCTCAAGTCGGGAGGCGACACACTAGCCATAACTATCTGATTCACATAATTTCATAATAATGACCCCGACCCACTAATCCTCCCTCCACATCCAAATTTCAACTCCACGATTGGCAAAATGGCAACTAACTAGGCGAAGATGGGCGATTTTTGGCTGTCAAGGCGAGATTAATGGTTCCCGATATTGTAGCCCTTTCATAGGCATTATTCATATGTAAATTCCCACCCAAAGGGTAGGAGTCATAGTATAAATAGGCCACCCGGCCACCTCGTAAGGTCGAACAACTTAGACTTCTAGGCATATACATACATCCTCTCCTGGCTTGGGCGCCCGGGGGCGTGACGTCTGATTCAAAAACGAACCCGGGTTACCAACTTCTTTATCTTTTTTCCACTGATTCGATTGCCTTTAGCATCGCGTTTCATAATAATTATTATTTAAGCGAGTAGATAAAAACCCGGTTACAACAATTGGTGTAAATGCAGTAGGAACACATTTCTTGAAAATTTCAACAATTCTCGAGGAGACCTCCCCTTCAAACTCTAAGAAAAAAAATGGCAAAATGGCAACTAACTAAGCGTTAAAATGGTGTCAAGTCGGGAGGTCTCAACCCTCATCAAGGCGTTAAGTGATGGTGTCGAATCTTGTCAATGTCGAGGATGCCTCTACGGTCATGGGCGTTCTCAACAAAAGCGTCTCATTTCGTTGAGGATGGCAAGCCCATTGGTGGAATCCTCAAAAAATGCACGAGGATCATGGCGTGGCGTGATGGACGTCCTCATGCCAAGTTAAGTCTCAATTTCGGCATTGAGGAGAGATCGGGCCCCCGTTAGCCCGCCCTCATCCGAACCTCCAATGCACTAAATGTCGTTATAGCCCAGGAAAAAAGGGCATTCCCTTACGATGGCATGTTTAGCTGTCTGGTTCATAGTAAACATGCCATCGATGGCATGGAACCCCACGGGCCCGGACCGCCCTTTTTTTTCCGCTATAACGATTTACCTTTGGAGGTTCCGCCGGCCGTGCATGTCGAGGCCATGGCTATTTTTCGTCATCATGGGGTTGTTCTCCCTCAAAGCCGAAATTGAGACGATATTTGTTTTGAGGATGGCCCGTCATCATCTTTTGGCATCCTCCGGTGTTGGACAAGATTCCACCATCGTAATGGGGAACCAAATGGGTCAAACCCCTGCCCGATGAGTGGGTTGAGAACTCTGAAAACCTCGACGCCATCACGAACATCTGCTTTCATTCCCGACATGACTTTCCCCCGTTGGTTTCCATTTTGTTTTTCTTAGAGTTTGAAGGTGAGGTCTCCTTGAGAATTGTTGAAATTTCTCAAGAAATGTGTTCCCACAGACGGCGCCAATTGTTGTAACCGGGTTTTTATCTACCGGTTAAATAATAATTATTATGAAATGCATATGCTAAAGGCAATCGAATCGTGGAAAGAGACAAAGAAGTTGGTGACCCGTTCGTCTTTTGAATCGACCACGTCCCCGGCGCCCAAGCCGAGGAGAGATGTATGTATATGCCTAGAAGTCTAAGTTGTTCGACCGTTATTCTGAGGTGGCCGTGGTGGCCTATTTATATTATGACTCCCACCCTTTTTGGGTGGGAATTTACATATGAATAATGCCTATGAAAGGGCTACAATATCGGGACCATTAATCTCGCCTTTGACCGCCGAAATCGTCCATCTTCGGGCAGTTGGCACCAATCATGGGGGCTGGATGTGGGCTCCAGAAATGTGATAATTTATGGCGGTTTCGGGGTCGCATATATTGACCACGTGAATCGAGATAGTTACGGGCATGTGCGGTCGCTTCCCGACTTGAGGATATAAAGCAAAAATCGTGATCGCGATTTCCCGAATCGCCGACTACCCGAAAGGCCGACCTTTGTGACTTGAAGGTTTGGTCTTGTGGGAATTACGTGGGCTGATCCCTTGTTCCCCTTGCCGAGGTTGCTTCATGCAGTCTTTGTTGGATTGTTTATGATCCTTCGTGCCCAGATGGGAGGTCAGGTTTATTCATGCTACAACAGTGGGGAACATGTATTAAATTGTATTTATTAAGAATTTTTAAATCCAAAAGCTGCCGCGATAAAATCCTTGACCTCACTATTTGATTTTAAACAAACCGCCTAATCTCAATTGTTTATTTAGATTAGACGCTTGGTTTTCTTTCTCGATTTTCCAAAATCTTTTCCCTCCAATTCTATATATAGATGCTTGTTCATTCTAAAAGGCCTTCTTTGCCCTAAAATTCACAAAACACTTCTGCACAAATTTACTCAAGAACACTTAAACGCCTTTCAACTTATTCTTAAAACATTTCGAATCAATTATCTGGTAAAATTTCTTTTCAAACATTAGTTTATTCGTATAAGTGAATATTTTGTGGTGCATAATTTATATCTTGTTCTAAACAAGACAAAGGTGTTTATAAATGTTTCTTGTGCTTATTTATGTGTTTTTGTTCCATTTAAACATATTTGCCATACGAATTTTAATATGATAATATGTCTTACAGATGGCTAAACACGCAATGGGTAAAATTATGTGCAACTATGCTTCCCTAATGAAGAAGGTGGTTGAGGATAAGTATATTGTGTTTGGAGTAACTCAAGATCTCGAATCCATGGAAGTTGAACAAATTCTACGAGATAATAATCTGGAAAGATTCTGCTCCAAATATTCAAACTCCGTGATGCAATATGAGGCATTGGAATTCCTTCGGAATCTTGAAGTCATTAAACTATGAGATGAACTGAAGTCCATAGTGAATGGTGAAGAATTCACTGTCTCCAACGCCGATCTAAAAAGGCTCTTTGCCCTGCCCAAAGGAAAAATCTCTCCGGCTCATTACCGAGAAGATGAAGATGAAAGTATTCGTGTCGAACTGTTCAGAGAAGCAGACAAGAGTCACACTTCAGAGTTTGTTAAACCCATGCTCAAGAGATGGTACCGATTGCTGTTCGAAATCCTGTCCAAGACCATTCAGGGGATATCTTTTAGCCATGATGGGCTAACTGCTGTAAAGCTACACTGCTTGGCTGCTTTGGTGGATAGAGCCAAGAAACTGGATTGGGACTTTGAAAGTTGTTCTAGTACAAGAACATGATAAATTTGGTATCAATGACAAGAGAGAGGTTTGTTTACCCAAGAGATTGAGCAATCTGGGCAAAGTAGTTGTTATCTTGAGAGATAAGTTTCCGAACATGGATTGGGAGCAGAAAGGGCTGGAACACTACAAGGCCTTCCTCACAGATTCATCTGCCATATATGGACCATTCGATGAGGACCCACAGAAGACTGAGAGGAAGAGGAAAAAGAAGAAGGTTGTAGGATTTGAGGATTCCGAGTCTCCATCGGCCCCTAAGCGAAAGGGATTGTCTGTTGGTCATGCAGCAAAGACGAAGAAACTCAGACAAACCCCATGACACTCTTCTTGGACAAGGATTCAGATGAGGAAGAATCAGATGAAGAACGCGAAACAGTCAGAAGTGGTGCAGGAAGCAAATCTGCGGGTTCGGGCAAGAAAGCATCTGAACCATCAGAGAAGCAGATGTCTCAGGCTGCCAGTTCACCTGAACAGTATGGTGGAGATAAAAGCAAGGGAGTAGGAAGAACCAGATCCCCTTCGCCACAATCCAGAGTTCAATCTCTAATCAGATCTCCACCTACTGCGCAACAACAGATGATACCCTCTCCATCTCCTTCTCCAAGGGCTGAAAAGATCAGATCTTCTTCTGCTCCACCCCCACCTGAAATTTCATCCACTCAGCAGGCAGAAGATCAGCAAGCTGCACTGATCACTTCTACAGCTGATCAACCCACTGTTGAGGTTGCACAACCTAGTCCCTCCACTATCTATATTCAATCAGTAGAACCACCTGTTTCCCAAGCCATTCCGAAACCCAGAGCTAGTAAACTATATCTGGAGCAATGATGCGGATTGAGCGGGACCTGGATGAAATCTACCCAGAGCTGAGTGCATATCCAAGAATCAAAGATGAAGTCATGGAGATTCTTACATGGAGAGAACTGCGGTTGAAGAATTTTTCAGACTTCATAATTCTAATGGAGCATATGGGAGGTTCTGATGAGTTTGCAGATTTGACTTTGATATGAAGAAAGCAGCTGAAGTAAGCTCCCCGGCTGAGTTAATATCTGATGAGGCAGTAAAGGCATTAGTTTATAGGAAGTTGGGTAAACCAATGGACAAGGAAGCTGAACCGTTGAAGAAGGATGCCGAGATGATGGAAGCAGAAGCTGCCGATGATAGTGGTCTCGGTGTCACTGGTCTGGACCAGCCACTGGAGGCAAAAACGACTGAGGCAACTGTTGGAGTAACTACTGAATTTCAAGTTCCAACAGGTCAGGCCACTTAAATCATCCCTGCAACTCACATATCCACAGATCAGTTGAGGGAAATCAGATTCTGTTTCAAGGATTTGTTGAAGGAGGAAGTTGAAGGAGTCTTAGCAAACTCTGTGAGCAACACAATCACCGAACAATGTCAGGCGTGTGTTCGAGATATGAAAGAATAGAGGGAGTTTGCTATCTTCCAGATTGAATGAATGAAAGAACAGTTCAAAAAGACCTTGGACGAATTGGTTGAAGGTTTCAACAAATCATTCGATGAGAAGATCAACCAAGTAAACCAGCTCCAACTCTCCCTCCTGCAGGCCACAAAAAAAATTGAAAAGACAGAGGAGAAACTTGATAAGCTGATCCTAACCTTCTCCACTACCATTGAAACTGCCAAATCTGAACTGGTAAGCAAGATTCAGGAACAAACCGTTCAATCTGCCGGGCTCACAGTTCATGATCTCAATCAAGCCATTGCGGTCAGTTTTGGCTCTCTGACTTCCCACGTCAATGATCTTTTTGATAAAACCAAAAAGGGGGAAGGACAAATTGAGAAACCAACTGATCTCATCACGACAACAAAAGAGCTGATTCAAGCTGTGGAATCACATGGGAAAAGACTTGACAGTCTTGATCTGACGGCTGTTGAAGTGAATGCAAGGTTAGAGAGGTCCAGGTAAAAGGCTGCTACATGAATAGCTGGACCTTCAATCATTGCACCTCTTCCTCAAACGGCTCAGACCCAATCTAAGAGGGTGACTAGGAGTGCCTCTGCCCAGATTGAAGCTGATAAAAATCTGGCAATCAGACTATCTCGAGAGCAACTGGCTGAGGAAGCTCGTCTGAATGAGGAAGAAATGAGGGCTGGTAAATTAGCTGACTCTGAAGGTCTGAAGAAGAAATATGCTGCCAAAGAAAGGAGGGGTCAGGTTGGCAAGAAGATTGTTGAGCTACTGATCCCTGCTAAGGTTGAGGACATAATCATCTGGGATGCAAGGCATTCGGACATGATGGAAGAATGGCAGAAGATCAAAGCTGAATGGCTTCTAGATGCATTTGTTCTGGAGATTGTCACCACTGAAGTATCTCCAGATGAGAAGTTCTTGAACTGGATGGAGAACAAGCTTCCAGACTTTCTGAAAGGACTGGAGCAGGATGCCAAAGCAATCAATGCAAAGATCTCACATCTTCCATATGATGTGATGAACTACAAGAAGAAGGCAGATGACTCGTTGACAGAATAGCCTTTCAGAGGTTCTACTTTGATCTGATGGGAAAAGCTGGCATAATAGATCCACAACAGGTAAATGATGTCAAGTGGAAGCTCTACCGGATCTTCAATGTTCCTCAAAGCCTACTAGAAATGCCAGAGGGATATATTCCCAAGATATGATGATCAGAAGAGAGTCTAGATAGGATCAGTCATTTTGTTTACTTAAACCTTTCATGTAATCTGTAATGAAAAATCTAAATGAATGAAAAGTTTAAATTTACTGATCCTAAGACAAACTCTCATTATCTTCTGATTATCTGGGTTTACTGTGTTATTCTTATCAACTGATTTTGGTTTCTAAAATGTTTTGGTTTCATCAAAAAGGGGGAAATTGTTGGGAAATTTATAGTTTTGATGAAAGTTCCAAAACAGTTGTGATAGGACCAGTCAGACCTGTTAGTTGACTGATGATCTAGTAATAGGACTAAGATGACCAGTTGATAATTGTTATATAGAGCAACTGATGTAAAGGTAGATAGGTCACACATTGAGGGGGAACTCAATGTGAGTAGTCTAAGTCTTGAAATCTTGAAGATCAGAATTCATCTGAGAAGAAGAAGAAGAAGAAGACTAGAAGGTCAGAAGATCAGCTAGTCAGATAACCAGGTGAAGATCAGAAGATCAAGTAACACGCTGAAGAATCAGAAGACCTGAAGATCAGATGACCAGCAGGTAACAAAACTCAGAAGACCTACATCAAAAGAAGTAAAGAAGAGTTTGCAAGTTGTGCTAAGACAGCCTGCATCGGAAGACTCAATCAGACAGACTGATCAGTTTGGACTGATCAGGTCAGCTCAAATCGGGTGACAACCAAAAGTTCACCAAGTCATACGAGTTCATCAGACATGAAGAATGTTAACGTAAGTTGGTAAATCAAACACTGAATAAGTTTACTTGATAACTAATGAGAGCAAGACATGTATGTACGGAGTTGAAATTGCAGGCCGAGGCGCTTCAGAGTTCAACGGCTAGAAAGGAAAAGCTTATACGCTTTCGGCCATGCCGTCTCTGATCACATCAAATCAAGTCTGCAGTCCTACCTAAAATAGACCGAAATTCGAATTGCTCTCCAACGTCTAGTTCGATTTCATGCCTATATATATGGGATCAAACCTTCATAGTAAGATTACTGAAATAATCTACAAGCTCAAAGCAAGCCAAATTTCCGCACGAAGAACACAAATTGAAGAATATTTCTAAGTGTTCATCCCATAATTCTTAGCATAGAAATCTTATCCTTCAGCCTTAGGCTACTCAAATACTATGATAGATTTTCAGTTGGAACATAACAAATCTTATACCCAAACCAAAAGTTAGGTTAAGTTTGTTTAGCAAGATTTCAGATTAGGATTTTTAGTTCTGATCTCTGGGATTGGTTGAGTGAGAACTCTTAAAACATCTGTTGTACTGTGTTGGACTAACACATAAAACTAAGTCCAGTTGGTTAGTTGATGCCCCTGTTGATAGGGAAGAGTGGACGGTAGGACAAGTTGTCTTAACCATTATAAAAAGCTGGTGTGCATTATTTGATTTACCTACTTTACACTATCTGCACACTACTTGTTTGTATACTGCATGCATATTCTAAGTCTGAATCAGATTTGCATCAAGCAACTGATCTGATCAGTTTGGCACTTTGTCATCTGATTCAAAACAGATAACTTAAAAATCTGATTTGAGAAAATAGGTTTTTCACACGGGTAAAACTTAGCTTCCGCACATCAGTTAAACTGATAGACACCGAACTAGTCTGACCCCAGGTGGCTTCAGAGTAGCAAGATCATGGATATCTTTGATCACAGTTACATTCATGTCCCATTTCTTCGGCAGGGACCTCAGAATCTTATAATTAATGTCCTTGTCTAACATAACTCGGCCCAGATCACGAAGTCTGTTGACTCCCATCGTGATCCTTCCATCGGACTGATTGATGGTGTCATTTGGTAGCATTCTGAGTTTCTCGAAGTTAACCATCTCAACTTGCAATGTGCTTTCCTTGATCAGATCATTCCCTTTACATATTTCAGCCAATGTATCCCATACTTCCTTAGCAGTCTGCAGGTACTTGACTTTTTCCTTTGTTATCGCGTCCATTGTCTTCATGATGAGATGTTTGGCTACTGTATCCAGATTGGATAATTTTCTCTCTTCAGCATCCATCAGCGAAGGACTCTTTCTGACACGTGCACCAACAGCATGATCTGGATCTCTGTTATCATCATTTGGATTCTTATGATAAATGATAATTGGTCTCGTTCAAGAACTTCCATCATTCTATTACTGATTGAACCCAGATAGTTCCCCATGAAGATCTTCTAGTCGGCATACTCATCGACATTGAACTTGGGCAGGTCATGATACATACCCGAAGTGTTATCCATGCTGAATGTGAGTTTTGAAAACAGATGAGCTTTAAAACAGGTTTTTCAAGATCTGTTCAAGTGACAACGATGGTTATTCCTCAAGAACCAATGATACTCAAAGTCAGTGGTCCGTAGAACCACTGCTCTGATACCACTTGTAGGTCCCGAACGGGTTTTCGTGAGGGCAGAAGTCTAGAGGGGAGGGGTGAATAGACTGTTAGTGTTAGTGTCCTAGAGATAATCTATTGTAAGGACATAATACTCGATGATATTCAGTCTGATTTAATATTATAATTCACTTAATATTAGTGTATGACAATACACTTGTTTGAATATTATGTTTGATTGTTTGCATTTATTCATACAAGTGTTCCCATGAGTCATTGTTGTCATTGATGTTGTGAGAACTCAGATGACTTAAGCATGATTCTCAAATAGCCCCGATCAAGGATCATCAAGAATGAGATATTGATGATGCAATTGAGATTGGTGTGCGATCTACATCATACTCTTAGAGAGTGTAGTAGGATCTCACTTACTACGAGATACTAGGTATCTCATGATCGATACACAAATACCTTAGAGGGTATTGGTATACCCCTCTGAGAAACCTTTTGATGTAAGTCCACAATATGTATCTACGGGTGTCTCGGTTAGTGGGAGCGATGCGATACTCCATTGACTTGAGGTCAATACGCACGACATGTGTGGATTGATGAACTTTGACCATGACTGACGCTTGCACCCTTCTATGGGTAGATATGGTTTGGATTGAGTTCATCACGAAATGCATGTGCGTGGTAGTTGAGCCAAGAATAGGATTTATTCCTCAATGTGGATTTAGAGAGAATACTCATCTTCTCATCATAATTGGATCAAAGTCATCGGCCGATGCACGTCAACTTAGACTTTGTGGCTAAGTGTGACATAAATGATCAATTAGTGATTAGAGATAATATGATTAAGTTATTTGAATAGTCACTTCATCATGTTCAAGACTTAATCGAGTATTCGCGAATGAAATGAAGAAATCGAAATAGCCCATATTTTAGTTATAGGTAGTTGCACATTTCCTCAGGAATTCATAATACGTGAGTTCATATTTTCTCCAAAAAAATCTACAAGTTAAAATTTTTCTAAAGAAATTAAATCTCGATTCAACGCCTGGCGATCTCATGCAATTTAGTAAACGACTTTTACGTTGATACCATTGTTGAGGAATCCGTGTACGAATTGTTGTAAGAATTTTGTTTATGTTTACTCGTATTTAATTATGCAATTAATTGTTCGTTGTTGGTGAACTGTTAATTTTCGTTGCGCATGTATTACGTGTTTACGTGCCTCTAAATTTCAACGGTGGTATCAAAGCTCATACTCTTGATTAATTGCTAATTGAATAGAATTTATTGATTTATATAAATTCTGGGTATAGGAGATTTAATCACAAACACACCGATTGTTTAATTCTGTTATATGCTACAATTGTTAAAAATTAAATGGTGCGTTTTTTGTGTTTTGTTCGCTTATTTTGGGTATTGAACCACATATGTTGGCTACCTGAAATCAAAAGCTTTGGAATTCAAACATTGGTTAAAATTGCCATAATAAAGTTTTGAAGTCCGCTGACCAAATTGATATTTTTCATACTTGCTTGGTTTTTGTTATCTCGTCCCATGGGTCGTCTCTCTCCTTGCATCACTTTTCCAAAACCAGGGTTTTGAAAACTTTAACAGCCAAGCGATTTGACGCAGCCCACCAGCGGCGGAGACCAGCGGCACGACGCTTGAAGCGGCGGCTTACCGCTGTGCTTCGCAATGGCCGCGCGGACCCGCAGCGCTGCGTGCGATGGCGGCGTGCTCCACCTTCACTCGATTGATTCGCGTTCGCGTAACAATGATTCGTTGCGTCTTGGCTCCAGCAACGACGATTCACGCTATATGATGACTTGGTGGTGGCGCTGCGCCGCTATCTGGGTCTCGCGGTGGTGATTCGCGCGTGGATGACTCGGCGAGAATGATTCACCATTTTTTGGGCCCTTTTGGCGATGGGTTTCAAGTCTTGCTGTGGCGAATCGACCACTGGGCGGCGATTTGAAGAGCTTGCGACTAGCGATGGCGAATCGAGCCGCTGGGCGCCGATTCGCAACGCTCGCGTCTCGCGGCGGTGATTCAAAGCCCGAGGCGAAGATCGTTGCACTCGAGATTGATGACGCCTCTGTAGCAGAGACATTGATCTTCACGGTCTTTGGGTTTTTCCGTCGAAGTTCTTGTGACGAATTTTTTTTTCGATAAATCTGTGATGAATATTGCAGATCTGGTGTGAATTTTAGTCTGGATTTGGGCTGATGGATTTGGGTCTGGAAGGTTTGTCCCGATAAACAGAATTGTTGCTGTGAAATTGGGCGGTGATGAAGAAAGGGCTGGATTGAAAATTTGATTTTCACCAGGCCTTCTGAGTAATTTTGGAAATTGTTTCTGAGTCCCTGACAAGATTAAGACAAACCTTAATAAAAGTTAATTTTTTGAATTAAAAGATTTGGTTGGACCAAATAATGATCGACTATAATTAATAGATTTTAATTAAGTTAATTAGATTTTTAATAATTGATTGAATTTGTTGAATTAAAATTAAAATTGAATTTTAAATTTAGTTTAATAATTTTGACAATTATTAAATCCCACTTCAATGACATGTTGATGTTATTTTTCGTTATAATTATAATTGTTTGGGTAAACACAATTCGATATTTGTTTTAATAGTATTAAATATTTGGGTAGACTACGCCCATAAGTGTTAATCCGTATAAAATCATGTTTTTTTGGTAGGCCAAATAATTCTTTCAAATGTGATGTAGATTAAAATGTTGGATTTCGATTAAGAATTAATACCCCGCCTTTCTGAAACGTTCTCACTAAAATATGGTTTTTCATTAATTTGATAAGATGTCTTCCATCAAAATTAAAAATAAATCGGAGATTTCGTTCTAAATAAGTCTTAAAAGACCCTAAATCTTTTTTTCTGGATCTACATCTAATGAAACTTTTATAGGGACATGTAATGTCGCCAAAACGATGGTTGTAAACCAAACTTAACTTTTGTTTAGATTAGCCTTGTAACAAAGGGTAAGGGACATCGGTCGAACTAGGTTCGACAAACTAAAATGCGATTTTGCAATTGGTTTAGAAACCTACCATTTATCTTTTGTAATGATCGGCCCTCATTTGGGATTATGATAGTAGTAATGTGGATCCTAGTCCATTATAATTTATATTTGATATAAATTAAATGCTTTTCCCGTTAATTAGATAAGTATGCAAAAAATAATGGAGACAAAATAAACACAAAAAAAAAAGGTCATGTTTATTTTGGTTCTTTGAATATTGATCATAGAAATTATGTGTTTAATTCTCGTTTTATTTTATTTCTCTTGGTTAGTTGAAATGTATAAGCTGTTATTGAGATGTGTTTTGGAAACAAACAAATTGGGTTTGGGCCAAATTTTACGGGCCGCACCAAAGCGTGTCGTTTGGTGCTAAAAGCGAAAAAAGATTGAGTATGTGTTGGACATGCGAATCCGGTTACCCACGAATCTGGTTCTCGAGGCGACCACGTTTGACGAATGGCGTTTCGGAAGAAGCAACAAAAGGATCTTCCTGGGCTCGGTGTGTGATGTTCTTTCGGCATGACTCGATATACATAAAAACATGAGAAAATGGGTCCCTTCGAAATGCTCAAGCATCTAAAGGATCTCTTTGATTCTGAATCTCGTTTTGAGTTTTATGAAGTGATGAGAGATCTGTTCAAATGCCGGTTAGCTGAAAAGGGGAATGTTTCACCTCATGTGCTTAAGATGATAGACCTAATTGAGAAACTTGGTAATTTAGGCTTTGAGCTAAAAGACCGACGTTTTCATTTATCTTTATCCTCCAGGTCATTCTCGGATTCATATTTTAGCTTCATTGTGAACTACAATATAAACAAAAGCAGGTGCGACCATGCCCGGTTCTAGCGTGCTCAAGACTTTTGAGTTCACTATCACTAAGATGGTGTTCAAAAGAAGGAAATGGGTAAACGATGATGTGTCTTGCTCTAAGTATAAGTAGAAGAGGGCACTGGAAGAAGGATTATAAGGTTCTGGTTGCTAAAAGGAAGGCACTAGGTGCTTCTGGCACTAGAACATCTATGTTTGTTATTAAGATAAACATGTTCATTAATAACGCTAACTGCTTGGTATTAGATACCGGATGTGGCTCTCGCATTTGTGCGAATGTGAAGGGGAGCATGTGTCTTAGTATTGTTAGGGCGGGTGAAGTCGTCTTACACGTGGAAATGAAGCAAGAGTTGCTGACTGAACGTGTAGGGACTTATGTGTTAGACTTATCCTTTAGTTGTAGGGACTTATGTGTTAGACTTACCCTTTGGTTTTAGATTAGAACTTAATGATTGTCATCTAGTTCTTTCTATTACTCGCAACATGCATTTGTTGCATTGTGGATATGATGTTCTTAATATACAAAGTAAAAGACTCAAACTTAGTAATCATGAAAACCCGACTTACTTATGGCATTGTAGAACTTGATCATGTAAACGAGAAAAGAATTACAAGGTTAAGAAAGTTAGACTACTTAACCACATTCGACTGTGAGTCTTATGGAGATTTTGAATCTTATCTCATGGGCAAGATGATCAACAGACCCTTTTCTAGTAAATGGGTGCATGCCAAAGAAGTTCTAGAGTTGATCTACAACGATGTTCGTTGACCATTGCCCACTCTAGCTAGGGGTCACTTTGGATACTTCACCACTTTTGCTAATGATTTATCAAGATACGGATACGTGTATCTTATGAAACACAAATTCGAATCTTTTGAGAAATTCAAAGAGTTTAAGGCTGAAGTAAAGAAGTAACTTGGTAAGAGCATCAAGACTCTTAGATCAGATTGAGAAGGTGAATACCTTAGCCATGAATTCACTGATTACTTGAAGTTACATGGAATCCAATCACAATGGACTCCTCCTGGAACACCTCACATGAACTGTGTATCCGAGAGGAGAAATCGAACCCTGTTAGACATGGTGAGGTCCATGATGAGGATACTTGTTACAAACCTCAATTTACATTTTGAATAGAATTCCATCTAGATCGGTTGAGCATACATCATATGAACTATGGTGTGGCAAGAAGCTAACTTTTACACATATCAAACATGGGGTTGTCCCGTGATTGTGAAAAAGATGCTTACCGACAAGTTGGAATTCAAAGGTGAAAAGGGTTACTTTGTGGGATATCCTAAGGAAACTAAAGGATATTACTTCTATCTACCTGAGATATAATCAGTGATTGTTTCTAGGCAGACCAAGTTCCTCGAAGAAAACTATGTCTTTAAGGAATAAGGTCGTAAGCTGATGGAACTTGAAGAAATTCAAGAACCACAAATTAACAAAGAGACTGATATCTTTTCAAAGCAACATGACAAGGAATCAGTGGGAGTCTTTCACTAGGTGATTGTCTTTCAGCCAGTGGGAGCGTAATTGGAGTATGCTTGCCAGTGCAAGAAGCTCCAAGTAGGCTGAATGAGAACATCATAGTTCAAACTCTCGCCCAAGAGGCATCTGAAAGTGTAGCTCTTGAAGACTCTCCGAACATTGATGAAATCGATGAACCACAAAATTTTCAGGATCAGAATGTACAACCTGCACAACCACAGCTCCGTAAGCCAATTAGGAATTGTAATTCGCCCATTAGATATGGTTACCTCTTGGAGGAACTCGATAATATGGACATACCGGATAAGAACGATCCTAGTATTTTTTCTGAAGCAATATCAGATATTGATTCAGGGAAGTGGCATGAAGCCATGAAATCTGAGATGGACTCGATGTACACCAATCAAGTTTGGGACTTGGTTGAGTTGCCTAAAGGGGTTAGACCCATATGTTGCGATTGGGTCTTCAAGCGCAAGACCGATGCAAATGACAAAGTACAAACCTACAAAGCTAGGTTGGTAACGAAGGGTTATGGCCAATGTGAAAGCACTAACTGTGAAGAGACCTTCTGACTAGTTGCAAAGATCAAGTCCATTCGAATTTTACTTGTGATAGCAGCACACTTTGATTATGAGATTTGACAAATGGATGTCAAAACAGCTTTCCTCATTAGAAACATTGATAAGGAACTGTGTATGACTCAACCGAAAGGTTTTACATCTAAGTCAAATTCTAATCTAGTATGCAAGCTAAAGATATCCATTTATGGATTGAAGCAAGCCTCTAGGAGTTGGAATATCCGATTTGATGAAGCTATCAAGCCCTTTTGACTTCATCAGAAATTCGGAAGATCCTTGCGTTTGTTGTAAATGCAGCGGAAAGAATATTGTTTTCATAATCGTAAATGTCGACGACATAGTGATTTTGGCAAACAATATCCCATTAATGCGACCGTTAAAGATTTGTTGTTAAAGACCTTCATGATGAAGGGTCTTGGTGAAGCCTGCTAAATCCTAGGGATCAAGATCCACAAGGATAGATCCAAGAGGATGTTGGAGCTATCACAGTCCACCTATGTAGACAAGGTGTTGAAGTGTTTTGCGATGGAGAACTCTAAGAGAGGATCTCTATCAGCAAATCATGGGATAAAACTACCAAAGAATGATTGTTCTTCTGTTGAAGCTGATATTCAAGCACATGAAAGATGTCCCATATGCATATGCAATTGGGTCAATCATGTACGTGATGACTTGCACTAGGCCAAATGTGGCTCACGCTATCAACATCACTGGTAGATACCAACATAATCCAGTTGAGTGTCACTGGATTGTTGTCAAGGCCATTCTGAAGTATCTTAGACTAACTAATGAATGTTTCCTTGTCTATGGTGGACAGTCAGAACTAATAGTGACTGGTTAAGCTGACACAAGTTTCCAATCCGACTGTGATGATTATAAATCACAGTCAGGTTTCGTTTCACTCTCAACAATGAGGCGGTCAGTTGGAATAGTTCCAAGCAAAACGACCGCAGATTCAACAACCGAAGTTGAGTACATTGTTGTATCAGAAGCATCAAGGAGGTTATCTGGATTTTATAGTTCTTAGGAGAACTAGGGGTAGTTTCGAGTGTCAGTTGTCTAATAAAGTTGTATTGAGACAACGTTGGTGCGATTGCGCAAGCAAAGGAACCGAGATCAACAAGCATAAATGAGCATGTACCTAAACTTATCATTTGATCCGGTAGATCATAACGATAGGAGAAATAGAATTAAAATGTATTCTCACATATTTAATTTGACACATTCTTTCACCAAAACACTGAGTGTTCATGTACACACTAGGCATTTGATGGTCTAGGGGTTAGACATATAGGTGATTGACTCTAGTCCAAGTGGGAGATTGTTAGTGTTAGTGTCCTAGAGATAATCTATTGTAAGGACATAATACTCGATGATATTCAGTTTGATTTAATATTATAGTTCACTTAATATTAGTGTATGACAATACACTTGTTTGAATATTATGCTTGATTGTTTGCATTTATTCATACACGTGTTCCCATGAGTCATTGTTGTCATTGAGGTTGTGAGAACTCAGATGACTTAAGCATGATTCTCAAATAGCCCCGATCAAGGATCATCAAGAATGAGATATTGATGATGTAATTGAGATTGGCGTGCGATCTGCATCATACTCTTAGAGAGTGTAGTAAGATCTCAATTATTACGAGATACTAGGTATCTCATGATGGATGCACAAATACCTTAGAGGGTATTAATATACCCATCCGAGAAACCGTTTGATGTAAGTCCACAATATGTGTCTACGGGTGTCTCGGTTAGTGGGAGCGACACGATACTCCTTTGACTTGAGGTCAATACGCACCCTTTCATGGGTAGATATGACTTGAATTAACCAGGTGGCTTAGCCCACCTGGCCACTGGGCTCCTCAATTGAGTGGGAGACCCATGTTTGATTCCCCTTGGGAACGAATTGGAGTATGGGAGTTATAAGGTGGCTTGGTGAATTTGTGGAGTGTTTGAGTGCTTGGTGTACTAACTACTAACATCTAACAACTTAATTTTTTGTCCGATCAAAAAAAAAGATATGGCTTGGATTGAGTTCATCACGAAATGCATGTGCGTGGTAGTTGAACCATTAATATGATTCATTCCTCAATGAGGATTTAGAGAGAAAACTCATCTTCTTATCATAATTAGATCAAAGTCATCGACCGATGCACGTCAACTTAGACTTTGTGGCTAAGTGTGACGTATATGATCAATTAGTGATTATAGATAATATGATTAAGTTATTTGAATAGACACTTCATCATGTTCAAGACTTAATCGAGTATTCGCTAATGAAAGGAGGAAATCATAATAGCCTATGTTTCAGTTACAGGTAGTTGCACATTTCCGCGCAACGTACCTCATATATTGAGAATGTCTGATTTATTGTCTAAGGTTCAATTAAGACCGTTAGTTTGACTAATCGCTCGATTTATGAGGGCCTATGAGTCACACAACAAGTAACGGTTATTTACTAATTATAGTTGGTTGATTAAATATTATATTGGATATTAATATTTAATTTATGGAGAATATAATAATAATTATATTTTAAATTAATTATTATTACTAGTTCAAACTGATTCACTCGCACTTTGATCAGGTAACTTGCTTATCACACCCTATCTCACTAAAAAGTTTTCGGAAGTCTATTCACCCCCCACCTCTAAACTTCTGCCCTCACGAAAACCCGTTCGGGGCCTACACAGTCCCAATTTTAGAACCCCAAAACACAACCAAGATTCAAACTTTTCAAAGACCCATTTCAAAAAAGATAAAATTTAGCCATAAAAATGTTGAGGATACCCTTTTAACATACAAAGATGACCCTCATGTTAGCTCTTGAGTACTTCAAATGGGCAGAGAAACAGCGTTGTTTCGTGCGAGGAATTGGGGACTCCTTCGTGCTACTTTACATTCTTGTATGATTCCCTAATTATCATAATGCAGCTAGAAATTTGATTTACGATTACTTGTCCGGGGTTTCACCCCCTTCTTGTGTTGATCACTTGATTGATTGTGTAGAAAGGTTTGGTTTTGGGTTAAAGCCGCATCTTTTTTATTATTTCTTGCATGGATATGTTAAAGCAGGACGATATAAAGATGTAGAGTATTGTTTTCATACATTGGTTCATCGTGGCACAATGCCCTCTCAGAAGATTTTGAATAATTTTCTGAAGTCATTGATTAGGGCAAATATGATTGAAAATGCACGCGGCTTGTTTAAGGTCGTAATTTTGAAGAAAATTAGTTATGATAGTGACACTGTTAACACAATGATGGAGGCAAGAAATAGTGGAATTAAGCTCGATCCTCGTGTTTATAGTACTGCAGTTGGGGCTGCTTTTATGAACTATGAAGCAGGAAAGCAATGTGGGATGTGTCTTGTTGAGTGAGATGAAGGAGAAGGGGTGGGTGGGTCCCTTCTGAGAGTAGATACACTAATGCAATTTGTACATGAGTGAAGCAAACGAATATGATGGAGGCATTAAGGCAGAAAGATGAGATGATTAGTAGTAGGCATTGGATGAATCTAGTGTGGCGTTTTTTTTACCTTTTGTCTTTAGAGTTCTCTGAAAGAATATGTAGAAATCTCTGGTTGTTAGAAGAGATTTTAGAGAATACACTAATGCAATTTGTACATTAGTGAAGCAAACGAATATGATGGAGGCATTAAGGCAGAAAGATGAGATGATTAATAGTAGGCATTGGATGAATCTAGTGTGGCGTTTTTTTTACCTTTTGTCTTCAGAGTTCTCTGAAAGAATATGTAGAAATCTCTGGTTGTTAGAAGAGATTTTAGAGAGTGAAATTTATTTGTATTTTTGGAAGAGAATAAAAAAAAATTCCATAGACTGTTGAATACCTAAATTTTTTTTAAAACTTTTTAAAATTTGTATTGAATACCTCAGGATTTTTAAAAACTTTTGAAAATTCGGATTGAATATCCATAAATTTAAAAGTCTAAAAAAATTCTATAGACTCAAGAACCAAATTACTAACCGGCACGGGAGAAGATCTAGTAAAAAGAAAAGGTTGTAAAGTCACTGGAAACATGGCCCAACCCGCGCTAATCAGCCCAAATGTCAGGGACAAACCAGGAGAGTCTTAACTCAATCATGTATGGGCTTTCATCAGATCTACTATTATTTTAATTTCAGCATCTCACGAAAAAAGAAAAAAACAAACTCTATCGTATCATAATATTTATTTATATAAAAATATAATAAAATTTTTATTTATACATATGTAAATGTGATGGTATTTGGTGTAGCCAAATTCTCTGTGCATCATTTCAATTGGAATTTTTTTTAGTTTTTTTTTTCTTTCAATTTTTTACTATATCGGACCCAACTGACTCGAACTCGACCCGATTGGTTCATGATTCATCCGATCTGAATGAGTTTAGAATATATATATATATATATATATATATATATATATATATATATCTAGTTTTTTTTTTTACCCGGTCCGAATCCAACCTGACCCGATCTGAACCTGACCTAAGTGGTTCATGGTTCACCCAATCTGAATGATTAATAGTTTAAGGTTTATAGTTTAAATTTAGAGTTCATGATTATTTAAATTAAAATTGAATTCAATTTTTATAATTATCTAAATTAAAATTGAATCCAATTACACCTCACTCGTTGCCATAAACAATTTTTATCTGATATAGGGAAAAAAAAACCATAATGAAAATGAAGAAAACAGTAGAAAGAAGGTCTCGGGTTGAAGAATTCCCCCCATTTTCATTCTTGTACCACCTCTAATTCTCTCACAACACACAGTTGGCAGGCTACAGAGCAGAGTTAGAGAGCTTACAGTCACCGCCTTCCGCCGCGACTGGTGAGTAAATACAACTATTAAGCTTTGCTATTTCCCCCCTTGTCAAAATCATGAACCCTAGACTTCACTTTCTGCTCCATGATACACTTTTTTTACCCCTTTTTCTACATTTAATTTCAATTTCATCTCTGGTATGGTTGGTCTGTTTCAATTTAATTGTTTTTCTGCGTTGCCGAGTTTAGTTCTGGATATTTGATGTCTTGCTTTTTCAACGGGGGTTTTCGCTGGATTAAGTCTTCTCTTAACTGTCTGAGTTTTTTAAACCCTTAATTCTTCACTCTTGCTGTTGTCCTCCCCCAATTTGCAGAGGAGTCGCAAACTGTCCTGGAATTTCATCATGTACATTAAGCAGGTAATGGACCATCCACTTTATTTGATCAGCGCTTATTTCCTGTAAGAAATGCTGACTTATCTTTCAATTGTGCGTGTATCTCCATCGTAGGTTGTAATTGAAGGGTTTAAGAGTTACAGGGAACAAATTGCAACTGACACATTCAGTCCTAAAGTTAACTGTGTTGGTATATATTTTTTCCCTACTATATCAATTCTTTAATTCTCTTCCTCATTTTCGTAACCTTGTTTCTCATTTTATGAGTCTTGAATTTACAATATCTATATATTTTATGAATGTTCTGCAGTTGGTGCTAATGGATCTGGCAAATCTAACTTTTTCCATGGTATGTTGATTTTGAATATTTGAGATCTTGTTGTTCTATTCTTTAGGGTTAGTTTAATGGTAAATCTACTTATCCTTGCAGCTATACGCTTTGTGATAAGTGATCTATTCCATAACTTGCGTAATGAAGAAAGGCAAGCATTGCTGCATGTAAGTTTTAGACTGAAATATTGGAGCTCTCTGATTCCAACTTACCAGCTCACTAATTTCTTATGCAATATGAACTTAATTCTTTCCTTTTCTGCTTTCCAGGAAGGTGCAGGCCACCAGGTGCTATCAGCATTTGTGGAAATTGTGTTCGACAACTCTGACAATCGTATCCCAGTAAATTTCTGAGAAGTGCTGTTACATGAAAATCATTCCGCATGCACTTTACATTTTGCCACAGGATTACCTGCCATATATCTCTTTGCACTCTCGCATGATTTTAATTTACGATTTGTTTGAGAATCTCTTCTGAATTTACGATACATGAAAAATAACTGAACCTTTAGAGAATCACATGTAATTCTAGTAGAAATATGCTCAAGGCTAAGAGTATTACAGATAATATAACTGTATATTGGCGTAATACTGGTACTTGCTGTTGCATTATGAGCATTGAAGTTGAAGTCATAGAGAAACTGTTTTAGGTCAGAAAGTTAGTGTTGTCATTGGACTTTGTGTTAGTTACTTAGTTTTCATTGTTCAGAAGTAGCTCTCAGAACTTCCTTTTTCCGTTTTTCGTATGAAATCCAAAAGTCGATGACTACTATAGATGGCATGGAAAGAGATTTAAGAATGGAGGTAAAATGATACATAATGGGACAGTTGTAAAAATTTCTTTTAATTTAGATGTAGGAGCAGGAAAATAATGAGGTGGATGTCAGAGATACGATCTGTGTTAAAACATGTCAATACCTCGTTCTTCTAACTTCAAATGCAGTTTATAGTAGGCAGCCAACAAACAAATGGGTTCATGTAATGTTAAAATTGTTTCTACTGGCTTGACTAATATAGTAACTGTACATCAGAGAGTTTCTAGTTTTTTTTTTTAACTGTACATACCTACATGCTTCTGGTGAAGATTTTCTTGCAAGGAATGTATCTGCTAACCAATAAGGCCGCTCTGCATTATGGTTCATCTTTTATCTTGCTTGATCTAGGTTTTCACACATCTTTGACAGGTTGACAAAGAGGAAGTGCGGCTGAGGAGAACAATTGGTGTTAAGAAAGATGAATATTTCTTGGACGGGAAACATATCACGTATGTATACACTTGTATAATGCAGAATCATGATATTTATTGTTTTCTTTTATTTATCCAGAGTTTATTTTTGGTTCTTCCCCCTAGTCATTGGTCCATTGATCCCACACCCTTGTTGATAATCACATTGCATGTAATAGCTTTTGATTTTTCAGGAAGACAGAAGTCATGAATCTTCTTGAAAGTGCGGGATTCTCTCGTTCTAATCCTTACTATGTTGTGCAGCAGGGAAAAGTATGTGAATTTTAAATTGTTTCCTTCCTTTTCATTATTTTTTCCTCTCATTTTCTGACAAACGTTTCTTCTCAGATTGCATCATTGACGTTAATGAAGGATTCTGAGCGATTGGACCTGCTGAAGGAAATTGGTGGGACCCGAGTATATGAGGAGAGACGTCGTGAAAGCTTGAAAATCATGCAGGAGACAGGCAAGTGTTACTCTGCTTTTTGGTGTATGTTATTTTGCTTTTTTTTTCTAACAACCATGTGTTGCAGGTAATAAGAGAAAGCAAATTATTCAAGTCGTGCAATACTTGAATGACAGACTTCAGGAGCTTGATGAAGAGAAAGAGGAATTGAAAAAATATCAGCAGCTTGATCGGCAGAGGAAGTCTTTGGAGTACACTATTTATGACAAAGAACTTCATGATGCGAAGCAGCAATTAATGAAGGCATATATTTTTCTTTTTAATGCAACCCTTGCCTTGTTCGCTCCTCTTAATTATGTTTTGACTTGCTGCTGTATTTCATGAATATGGATATTATTTATTTACTTTGTGTATGAGAATTATTCTGAAAACCTAGAGAAATAGGCATGCATGTTATCAAAGGATTTTCTGCAAAGGTAATTAATTGAGAAACAAAAAACATAATTAAATTAATATGTACACTCTTTGTTAACTAAAAACTAAACTAATACATAATATGAGAAAACTATAGATACATTATATGAATAAATTTATTAATCTAATAAATGATCGAAGTTAGAGTGTTAAAACTTTTATGTGAAAACATATGTGGTTTTACTATAATAAATTATTACTAACAACAAAAACATCATGCATATGAAACGCCTCCCACGTGCCCTTATGTGAATAACTATCTAAATTGTTCCATTTGTAATTCAGTCGTGCTGCATTGAAATTGTGGGAACTATGGTTATCATTTATTTATGAAAATAGCATATATTCTAAGCCATTTTCGAGACTACAAAAAATAAAATTCTAGCGGCTCTCACAATAAAAGCATTATGCCTTATAAATATAAGATCCATCTTTTGAAATATTTGCATCTTGTTTTTAAAATGTATGAAGATTTTTTTAATTTTTTGCATGAGGTTTCGTATTGACCCCAAATGTACAAGAGCAGCTATACAATAGGGGCAAACCAAGGTGAGTTTGATGTGTGACAATATAAGTGTATATAGATGCAGATAAACTGTTTTTTACTAGATCATACTTGGGACACAATTCACTGACTAGTTTTAGGAGCTTATTCTGCTCATGTCTTTTTAGAACGAAGACTACAGACTACTTGATTTTGCTATTTGTAACTGTACAGCATTAGATATTTCTGCACAGGCACGTGAGATTTTGAAAAATTATGCCAACATACATAGTACTTTAAGCATGACTATTTATAACTTTGCCTATTTGCAGATTGATGAGGATAGATACAAGGTTTCTGAGAAATCTGCCACAATGTACAATAAAGTTTCTGATGCCCATGAGAAATGCAAGGAGTTGGATAAGTCACTTAAAGATCTTTCTAAAGATGCTCAGAGTTTAAGCAGAGAGAAAGAAACCATAGAGAAACAAAGGACAGAAGCTATAAAGAAACGTGCAAAACTTGAGCTAGATGATAAAGACTTGCAAGATAAGATCAGAGGGAATATTAGAACTAAGGTACCGTTAATAGGACCACTTAGTAACTTTAGACTCCTTTTGAGGTTTTGAATGTTTAGAAGTAGCCTATGTCTTGAAGCTTTTATTGATATGTGGTTTCATGCTCCAGGAAGATGCAGTTGAACAACTTGCGCTGTTGGAGAAAGAGATCCAAGAATCCAATTCTGAGCTGAGTAAGATCAATAAGTCGTATGATAAGCAGGTCAGGGAGGAGGAGAATCTGGCTCGAGGGTATTTTTCCAATTCTCTGATGAGGGCCATAATTTCTTATGTTTTTGTTTGCCATCTATTTGCTGTTATGAGATAAGAACTATCATTTTCAGTATTTTGCTGTCGAGTGAAAACAAAGTAAATTCTTCATTTATTTGGCGCCTGAAGGATCTTAAGATTGTCATTCATTTTGAATAACTTGGATCTCTATGATTTACTCACAAATATTTAGTCAAATACCAGCCTTATTTTTCTTTTTATTTCATTTTTCTGGTCAACTATAGGTAAATATTGCAACTGCATGGTTGAGACATATCTGTTGATTTCATTTTTTGCAATTTGTATTATCCCCGTTTGAGTGTAAGCTCACGGTTATGTCTCTGGCGAAGCTATGTAAGATAACTAATATTTTATCTTTCTGCATATGCACACTGTTACTGCATTAAAGTTCCTGGGATATCAAAAAAGTTACAACAATCATCATATATTTTTATATACGTAAATTCTCTAACCTTATTTGAATTCAATAAAAGTAAATCCTCTACTTGCTGATTTTAGCTTTCATTCTGTATTCAATGTGATGATTTAATGGTAGTATCTTGAATTTCATGATGTAAATTGTGTAGGATTATGGAGCGTGAAAAACAGCTTAGCATTCTGTATCAGAAACAGGGTCGTGCGACACAGTTTGCTGATAAAGCAGCTCGTGACCAGTGGCTAAAAAAAGAAATTAAAGACTACATTCAAGTTTTGTCCTCAAACCAAGTACAGGTAATTTCCATGTCCACAGTGCTGATTGCATGGGCTTTTACAAATGTTCTATTAGTCTGTTGGAAGTATAGTGGCTTAGGCGCAAGTACTTTATGTCAAATGTTAAGTGTTGGTGGCCAAGATGTGATTCCATGCTGTTCCTTAATTCTTGATTTATTATCTGGCCTGCTTTTTGAGTCGACATAATCTATATTTTATTAAAATTAGTAGCCTCTTTCCTTTTCTCTAACCTTTATGTATTTTTTTATTCTTTAATGAGATTGCCAAAGTGAAAATACCATGTTGAATCCATTATCTTTGTTGTTTCACAAAACAGGATGATAACTTTGGATTCCAGCATGAATTATTGTGTTAAGTTTCATTGTTGCCCATTCCAAAACCCTCTTTATTTTGAAGAAAGTTATTCTTAATATTGGTTGTGGTGGCAGTTGGAACTTGGGAGGGTTCATTTTGTAACCGAACTAGGACAGAAATCTGAAGGTTTAAATTCAGAATAAATTCGTTGACACCCTCTTGAAGGGACAGTTGTGTATCTAAATTCTGCATTTTCGCTGTTATATGTGACAATAGTGACAGAGCTTTTTGTTAGCAACTGTGACAAAGAATATACCGCAGCAACTTTACTAAAGCTCCTTTTGCTCCGAAAATTCCCAATCTTGATTTACTAGGCATCAATTCAAATTTATGACTTTATCTTTGTAAAATATAACAAGCTTTGCAGTATATGGATCTCCCATTATATGATCATCCTCATTGCATTATTTCTAACATGCTTAGTGTTGCAACAATGCTGATCAATATCTATGAAATAATGAATCTGCTCACTTAATTGCTGTTCAGTTTTCTTCGAATTCCCTGCCATGATGCAGCACATTTTCCACTCTGTATCTTGTTTTGTGGAAAAGTTGTATGAGAATCGTTTTCCTGTGTATTGCTTATTTCAGGAGAAAAAACTTAGGGATGAAATTGAGCAGCTGAAGAAAGACATCAGAGAGCAGGATGCCTATATAAAGGGACGAAGAGATGAATCAGCAAAATTAGAATCTTTAATTTTGGGATACAGAGAAAGCTACAGCCAGTTTAAATTGGAGAGAGATAAACTACATGATGAGCGGAAGTATGAATGTCATCTTAGTCATTTTGGCTGAATATTTTTGTTTGTGTGGAGCCTAATCAGTATACCAATATTTAGGTCCTTGTGGGGAAGAGAAAGTGAGCTATCTTCTGAAATTGATAGGCTCAAGTCAGAAGTTGTTAAAGCAGAGAAAAGCCTCGATCACGCGACTCCCGGTGTGAGTGCCTGATTTGCTAATATTTTATGGATTCTCTTTATAATTTCTTCAAACTAGACGTATTGTTATTGTTCTTTACTTTTGGAACCATTGATCTTATGATGAGTTAGAGTTATTGTTTGAGAAATGCGCTAGAAGTTGGTGAGATGTGTGCTGGACAAACAATTTGGATGGGGTGAGATGTTGAGGTTTGTTTCTGGTGATGAGGAAAATAAACAATAGCAATTTGAGAACCTGATTTTAACTTCACCACCCTATTTTTGACGAACTTAAAATTCATACTTAAATTTGGATCCAAAACATGACATGATTGTAGCGCTCAAGAATCTACATTTGGGCTAATGGTGAAGACACATAATCTTGAAAATAATAGCATAGATTTATTTAGAGAAAGTAGTGTTGTTTTCTCGTGCTGCCTAGATATTCAAGAAATAAACTTCATCGATGGGACTGAAATGGCAAGTCAAGTTCTTTGGGAAGAAAGATCGCGTCAAAATATAAAAGTATTAGTATTTTTTTTTTTTAATTTCCTTGGTTTTAAGAGTGTAGAATTCTTCCTTTTCCCCATTTCTTTTTTGGTAGTTATTAGTTAAAAATATATGTGTTGGGTTCTAGTTTAAAAAGTGGTTCTGCATGCATCCTAACCGCTTATAGTTCAAAGTCTGGTTGAAGTATTGACAGTGCTGTATAACTGACTATACGGTCCAACTATTGACATCCTCATAACATTCCTGTTATCGGATTCTCTCCTCTTATCCTTTTGCTCTTATTTCTGATTTAGGTCCTTGTGAATTTAATTTGGGACACCTGTTACCTACCCAAAGGGGATAAAACATTGTCTTTTACTTTTCGGCTTTATATTCTTTCCTTTCCGCATTGCTCAGGATATAAGAAGAGGAATGCAATCTGTGAGGAGGATATGTGATCAAAATCGTATTGATGGAGTATATGGACCTATTATTGAGTTGCTAGATTGTGATGAAAAATATTTCACAGCTGTCGAAGTTACTGCTGGAAACAGGTAACAATAATTCTTCTTGTAGTTCACTGGTGTCCAATTAATTTAAAGTTTAAACTATCATTGTTCTCCGGAATTCCTTCTTGCTCTGGTATGTTCTACTCTATTAACCAAGAGAATTGATGGCACACTATTATTAATTTTTTTTTTTATGTCTATTCTGTTTTTGGTTTGCCTAAATACTAATATGTTAATTTTTACAGCTTGTTTCATGTGGTGGTTGAAAATGATGATATATCAACCAAAATAATTGGGCACCTTAATGCACAGAAAGGTGGGCGAGTGACATTCGTACCCCTGAACAGGGTGAAAGCTCCGCATGTTACATATCCACAGAGTTCTGATGTGATACCTCTTTTAAGAAAAATGAAATTCCTAGAGAAATATCGCTCAGCATTTGGTCAGGTCAGCCTTATGTATATTTACTTGCATAACAACTTACAGTCTGTTGGAATTTATTGAAAAGTCATGATTGAATTCGTTAACGCTCTTTTTGGTCATCAGTTTTGGCATTATATGGAAGTGTTCTTGTTGCTAAATGCTAAGACAGGTTTTCTGGGCAAATTGTATCATACTTTTACCATTTTCTGTTTTTAAGTGGTTGTAATTACCAGCATGTGCTTTTTCCTAAGATAGACATGCATATGTTGACCTATATAGTCGAACATGTATACTAATTGTTAAGGAGGACATGGTACCATACTGCTATCTGACCTATATCTGCTTGCTATGCACATTTTGATATATACAACTAAAATGGGTAAGGATCTTTGCTTTATTTCTGAAGGTTTGCCATTTAAATTTGCGGATGTATTGCATCCTGGTATTTACTTTTATACGGTGTCATTATTTCTCTGTGAGTTTTGTTTTTCCTTTGCAAATTGCTAGGTGTTTGCAAAGACTGTAATCTGCCGAGATTTAGATGTTGCTACAAGGGTCGCCCGTACAGATGGTCTAGATTGCATCACATTGGAAGGTTAAATTAACTTCATCTTGTTTTCCTATCAAATTTTTTGTTTCTTCATTAATATAAGTCTCTACATCAATAAAATTTTAGTTCTCTTATATGTATAAAAAAAGGTTTGACTCCCTTTGTTTGGTTTGAGTTTAGGGCTATATTTGTTCCATTGCTGTTTGCATTGACCAGTTCACTAGTTTTGCTACAGGCGATCAAGTGAACAAAAAAGGTGGCATGACTGGTGGATTTTATGACTATAGACGCTCCAAACTGAAGTTTATTAGCACCATTAGAGAAAATATGAAGTCTGTTAGGATGAACGAAGAGGACCTGCATAAAATCAGAGAAGAACTTCAAAATATCCTTCTTAAATTTCTTCTGGTTTTTTCTTTATTTGACAGTATGTCTTCATGCTTGTTGTTTTTTGTTCCTTGGTTCTTAATTGCATGGCATTAGTTACTGACAACTATATTTTGACTTAAAATCTGCTCACAAGACATTATTAAATAAGCATTTTTTCTCTTACCATCATTATATGATCAGAGATAGGTGCTTTTAGTTAAAATCTACTGAATTTTCTTGTTCAACTTTTGCCATTTTGTTTTCACTGAACTTGACTCACAGACTGACCAGAAAATCAATGAGCTAGTTGCAGAGCAGCAAAAGAATGATGCCAAGATGGCTCATGAAAAATCTTTACTGGAACAACTGAAGCAGGACTCAATGAATGCTGAGAAGCAAAAACATTCCATCTCAAAGTCACTTGAGAAGAAAGTGAGTCAACCATAGGAAATGATTTTGCTGGATTTCAAAATATTCCACTCTTAAATTACATGTTCTTTTCCTCCCCCAGGAGAAGTTGCTTGCCAGCATATTGAGTCAAATAGATCAGAACAGAGCTAATATTGCTACAAAAGAAGCTGAAATGGGAACTGAACTTGTTGATCACTTGACTAAGGAAGAGAAAGAGTCACTCTCTCGGTTGAATCCTGAAATAACTGATATGAAAAAGCAGCTAATTACCTGCAGGAGTAATCGAATGGAGGTTAGAAGTTGGTATTTAAGATCTTTCATAGATGCTCAACTTTTAAAGGATTTTTTAAATGTACATTGTTTGGCATTGTGCATTGACAGACTGAAACAAGAAAATCAGAGCTGGAGATGAATCTATCTACCAATCTTGTTAGGAGGAAAGAAGAGTTGGAGGCTGTAAAGCTATCTACAGAGACTGAAATGTTGCAGGAAGAAGCTGGTTTGAAAAAGCAGGAATTAAAGGATGCAAATTTATTAGTTGATCAGTTGACTCAACAGCTTAAGAGTTAGGCATCTGTTTTTTATTCTCAAACTTCTACATTTGGTCAGTTCATTATACTTTATTCTCATGTTTATATCTTTTACAGAAGTAACTGAGTCTGTAAATCAGAGGAATAAGGATTTGGAGAGCATTAAAGCTGAAAAAGATAAACTAAAGGTATATTATATTGGGTTTAATTTTCTGTTATTTTGGTATTAGGCCATTGTAATATAAGGCTTTCTCATCCAAGACTTTTTCTCTCTCACTCTGTATTGTGTGTTGTTTTGTCTGAATTTACTCTCTAAGATGCGTCCTTGTCTATGTAGAAATTAGAAGACGAGTACCAAACCACGCTGCAGGATGAAGAAAGAGAACTGGAGCAGTTATTGAGTAAGAAGAATATTTATCTGGCCAAGCAAGAAGAGTACTCAAAGAAAATTCGGGAATTGGGTCCTCTATCATCTGATGCTTTTGAAACGTAATCTTCATATCTGAATCTCACCATTCCACCAGATACGCATATCTTTCTGCCTATTTTATTTTTATCTCTTGTTGGGAATATGCTTTCCAACTTATGCTTGACATGTGAATTTCATCTGAGTGAATATGTGTAAAATACATTGATAGAATTGAGAATTCTAAATTTGGTTTGCAGTTCAACAGATTGATAATCTTTATCGATATTGGGTATAGAGGAAACTAACAGATAGTACCTTGTTTGTATTATCGTTGTTAGTCACAAAGTCACCTTTACACAAAGGTCAAAGATGAAAATACCACTCCAGTCAATCCCCTGCCCTCCCTCCCCCAAACCACACACTATCAAGAGCCTATGACTTTGTTGGAACACAGGGAAAAATCATGTCTTGCTCACCTATAAGTGAATAACAAAAAACACTTTGGAACTTTACATGCTTGATTTAACACTCGTGTCCACACAGCTAGAACTTCTTTAGTCATTTCTGTAGAACAAAATCTTATGCTGAATTTTGGACATTATTGCAGTTCTAAATTGTATTAAGATTCTGCTATGTTACTGGCTTTTAAGGTATATTAGTATTTTTTTGTTAAATGTGAATAAAATGTTATTTTGTGATTTGACAAAATTATAAACATTGATTAGGCTATTTAGTTATGATGAGAAATTGACACTATTATCTTCACCATTTTCTAACATATTCTATTTCATTGGATAACTGTAGTTAGATCAATGCATAGATAAATATATGCCGAGGAAAAACAAAAAAAGTTATGTATATGTGTATGGTTGAAGTATCCAATATGCAAACATAAATATTTCCTATTTGGCACCTTCCCCCGAACAGCAACATACATTTAGCTCTATTAAGAGCTTGCTTGCAAACCCTAAAAAGTAGGCAAGAAGCACTTATTTTAAAATCTGTTGGACACAACTTTTTTTAAAAGCAAGTGCTTCTACTCATGTAATAGAGTTCGCAAACAGGCACTAAGTACTTTCTGGAAGTAGGAGAAAAGCATGTGTAAATTGCCCCCTTTGCTTCTGGCATACGGTGGTCGATCTATTCCAGTTAAGTCATGTAACACTGGAACTGCCTTATGGACCTCATTGGCCAGTATAAAATGTCATCCATTCCTACTCTTGACTATTCCTCTACCCGTTGCTATTAGTATAAGATAAGTAGATGCTCACTATTGGGCCGTTAGGGTTCCATTTACTATTTGTTTTTGCTCAAGTTTCTATCTGTATCAAACCACTTAATTGTTTTTGTGAAATATTTAGGGGGTGTTTTAGAAAAGTTATAAGTGATTATAATCACTTAGAATTGTGTCCAGAAGCAATGTGGAGTGTTTTATTACTCTTTCATTAGATTAAATAAGCTGCCAAAAGCTATAAGCTAAAAGCTGAAAAGGGGGTGCTTTTGGTAGCTTATAAGCCTTTTTTAAATACTGTTACCTTTTTTTGCAAACACTATCAACTCCTCTTTGATTTTTTTACAAACACTATTAACTTCTACTAAATCAATTTTTCCGTCATCACTAATTTTAATCAATTCTTCAGAAGTATAATATTTTGCACACACTTAATGAAGATCTTTCTGATGATTTGTTTTTCTGTGTGACTTATTCTAGGTATAAACGCAAAAACATTAAAGAATTGTATAAACAGCTTCATAGGTGTAATGAGCAACTGCAACAATTCAGCCATGTCAATAAAAAGGCTCTGGATCAGTATGTAAATTTCCAGGAGCAAAAAGAAGAGCTCCAGAAAAGACAAGCTGAGTTGGATGCTGGTGATGAGGTAAACTGATTCATCTTGCTTGTATTTTTCCTCCTGTAATGTCTGGATAGCTTATATGGATAGACTTTGCTGAAATTTCTGATTTGAATTTCTTCTCATCTTCGATAGAAAATCAAAGAACTTATATCAGTTTTGGATATGAGGAAGGATGAATCAATTGAGCGTACATTTAAAGGGGTTGCTAAACATTTCCGAGAAGTATTTTCTGAACTTGTGCAAGGAGGTCATGGGTTTCTGGTTATGATGAAGAAAAAGGTTTGTTATTTCATCATCATAGGTTAAATTGACAGATTTTACTTGGTGATATTTCTATTTCATTATCTAGGCTTACATTATATAGCAAGGTTTTTGATGAAATGATAGAACAGAGGGATTGGGTATATAAAGGACGGGAATTTAATATAAATAACACTGAATTTTATTGGTAAACGAAAAGAACGGAATCCTCAAAAGAGGCCACAAGGAAATAAATCCTTGCCACAGAGAAATCTCTGGCACAAGCCAAACGGCTGCTCAATAATATGATACAAAGATAATCTGAAATCTGGAGAAAACATTACTTAAATAGACTCAAACCTAACCCTAACTTATGCCCTAAGAAAGAAAGCCCATGGCCCATTTATTTATTCTAGACTTAATTAAAAGACTCTAACAACAATTAAAAAGCCCAACTAATACTAATACTAGATAATAAGGAGGCGTATCAATACTCCCCCCTCCGAACAGCCTTGTCCTCAAGGCTGGGACAAGGAACTAAGGCTGAAACAGCTTCAACCGCCCACCAAGGTAGTCAAAGGAGAAAAGCGCACCCAAAGCGATAGGGTTCCCTAACGCTTTAAGCGCAAAGCGCAAAAAAAAAGCGCGCTTCACCGAAGTAAAGCACACCATGCCAAAAACATTATTTATACTAAATAAGATAATATCTTAAGCACAAAATGAGACAATATACCCTCGTTATAGTAAATATAAGGACTTTTGCATGCCTTTTATATGAACAAATTTGAGATGAGAGGCAAAGAAAGAAGTAAGTAGAGTGTAAGGGAAAAAATCGGATATAATATGCATGGGCAGTTATATAGTTCCACATTAGTTTATCACGTAACAGCTTCTAAGAACAGAACATGGGCTTTTTTATTATTTTAATTTTAATGGGCTTTAGGTATATTAAACCCTAGGATTTAAATAAAATTAGCGGTCATGCTATATTTCACCAGGCGCAATTTTGACCGCTTCTAGTTTCATGAATTAAGCGAGAAAAGCGGCGACAGGCGCGCGCTTCACTGAAAATCGGTAAGATGGTTTAGCGCCTCGCTTTATGCGCTTAAGCGCTCAGGCGAGCGCTTTTAACTACCTTGCCGCCCACGTACTGCTCCACCGTAGGAAACACTGAACTTTCTGGGCCGTGTGGGATATCCATGTACAACCTGGTATCCAAGACTTGCGTCTCTAATTCATCCTCCACTGCCCCGATTAGGACACTCAGAAATTTGGCGTCGCACTTGTGCAAAGGACCATACGGTTGGCTACAACGATAACACTTTCCCTTGGCACGGTACTCATGAGCCTCCTCGGCAGAAAGGTGGCGGGTATTCCGGGTTTGGATAGGACCGGAAGGGCCCGTGGATGATGACTGCGGTGTGGAACCTTGCGAGCCCGGTGAAGGCGTCGAACCCCCCTGTACTCCACTTCGGGCTGCTGAAGGGGAACCCCCGAAGGTGCCCTGTTGGAAAGCCGGCCTAGAGAACCGACTCGGGTAGTCAGACGAGCGGGTTACTCGCCTCGCTGCCCGGATGGCAGAGTGCACGTCGCCTGTCTCCGCATCTGAAATCTGGTCCCGTACGGATGGTTTGAGCGCCCCCAGAAACATGCCCAAATACTGATCAGCCGGTAGGTTAGGAAGTTGTGCCACCCGTTCTTCAAAGAGTGCCAGATAGTCTTCGAGCGACCCAGTTTGACGCGTCGCGTGCATGGCTTCGTACGCGTTTTTGGCGGAGCTGTCGCCAAAACGCTCGATCAATTTCCGTGAGAGTTGTTCCCACGGCATAGCAGGAGCACGTCGCATAGCCCACTGGGCCCAAAACATGGCTCGGCCCGACATCGCGATTAGCTCCAACTGAACCCTATCTCCAGCGGCCGTCTTGTGAACCAAAAAGTACTGCTCGGCCTGGGCCAACCAAGCAAGTGGGTCAGAGCCGTCGAACAGGGGTAATTCCCTGCTATTCACCGCAATGTACCCGGGCGGTAGGGTTTGCCCCAGTGTACCTGTCGATTCCCCCCTAATGAAGGGCGAACCTGTTGCTGTATCACTGAATAGCGATCCCTGATCGCGAGAGCCGGAACTCCCATCCATGATGTCCAACATCTTTGACATGAATTTGTCGAGTTTCTTTGCTAAATCTGTCTGCGCCGCGGCCTGATCAGCCACCGCCAATTGAAGTTCGCTCAATGATTTCTCCACTGATTCGAGGTGCTCCTTCTCAGACCCTGTACGAGTTTGCGTCATATTGAAGGAGGTTGGCAGGTCGGACCAATTGATAGAACAGAGGGATTGGGTATATAAAGGACGGGAATTTAATATAAATAACACTGAATTTTATTGGTAAACGAAAAGAACGGAATCCTCAAAAGAGGCCACAAGGAAATAAATCCTTGTCACAGAGAAATCTCTGCCACAAGCCAAACGGCTGCTCAATAATATGATCCAAAGATAATCTGAAATCTGGAGAAAACATTACTTCAATAGACTCAAACCTAACCCTAACTTATGCCCTAAGAAAGAAAGCCCACGACCCATTTATTTATTCTAGACTTAATTAAAAGACTCTAACAATAATTAAAAAGCCCAACTAATACTAATACTAGATAATAAGGAGGCGTATCATGAAATGATTTTAGAGAAAGGATATTATCTATATTTACTCTTTGAAGGGTGCTAGTAAAACGTGATGCATGCAAAAGAGTAAAATGCATTTGAAGAACTAATGATCTAGTCGATCAACTTGATCTACCTTCTTCCAGTATCAATTGAGGACTTTCTATTCCCACTTCTACGACCCCAAAATTGGAGTCAAATTTCCAATAAGTTATCTACTGGATAGTGTGACACTAAACTTGGTGTAACAATATCCACAAGTATCATATATTATGGCTTTGCATAATCTCTAAGTTGCCCTAGATCTCTTCAAATTTGAATTCGATGAATTTCCAAATTTATTATCTAATTTATTGTTAATTTAATTTAATTATGTATAAAAAAATGACTAAATTGTGAATTCGATTAAATTATAATTTTTACTAGTCCTGCACAAATTGAAGTGACTAAACTATGATAATTAAAACACCAAAATTATAACTAATTATATATTTATAACTCTTAATAGCAATGTATATAATTTTCAAATGACTATAATTATCAATAGATTGGTAACTATTTGTAATTAAATAAATTCAGGACAAACTTCATTTGGTGGGTCGGAAATGTACTTTCCTTCTGGTTAAAAGACTTGGAACAGACCTTGGAATTCAAGGCGGTGACAATTGAAGTAAAATAGAGATGAAAGAAGATTTTGGTTCTTACATCAATTGCAGATAGTTACTTTGTTTAGTACATAGCTGCTAACAATAAATATCAGGTTTAGAAGAAATTGTGTATATGAGGAAAGCATCGTGTGTTGAAGTTCATAATAGTCTTATTAAGTTAACAAAGTTAGGTTTTCATCTTATATTGATAGTTAAAATTGCCTTCCAATAGAATTAATTGCCTTCCAATAGAATCAAAGGTGTGAGTAAAAAAAAAAAAGATTCTTCATTTAATTATTAAATAAGAGATCTTTTAGGGATATATATGAGGTAAAATGGGAAGAAATGTGGAGAAATTTTAGATTAGATTATAACATCTTGTAATTTTGCTCTAAGAAGTTTTCGAGTTAGTAGCATAGTAATATAGTTTATCTAAATGGAAGCTGTTATATTATTCTCTTTTTCTTTCTTCTGATATCTATGTTATTCATTCTCAAGAGCTCTTCTGCATGATAATTTATACAATTTAAATGATTTACAGGATAACAATGATGATGTTGATAATGATCTAGATGATGATGAACCTCGACCAGCGGAAGCAGAGGGCAGGGTCGAGAAATACATTGGTGTCAAAGTGAAGGCATGCTATTCATTTCTTATGCCCATGTTTTATTCTTAATCAAGAGTACAACTGTCATTATTTTATACATCTTGCACATCAGTCTGTTTCTTTTAGCTCTTTATTTTCTGCATAAGATTCAGCAGATGCTGTTGCAATTTAGAATCAATTTGGAAACATTTGTGCCTTTAGAATGGGTGCTGACCGATGTTGTACTCTCTATTTACTTCTAGATCTGGTTTTCTATTTCACTTTTATCCTTTTTATTGTAGGTTTCTTTTACTGGGCTAGGGGAGACACAATCGATGAAACAGTTATCTGGGGGTCAGAAAACTGTGGTGGCTTTGGCATTAATCTTCGCCATACAGCGATGTGATCCTGCTCCATTTTATCTCTTTGATGAAATCGATGCAGCACTCGATCCTCAGTACAGAACAGCTGTTGGAAGTATCCTTTGTATATGCTGGTTCTCTTTGTTTCTGTTTTATTGCCATATTTATTTAAAATATTTAGGTGGCGCTTTGTTCAAATTCTTCAACGGGAATGGTAATGGGAATCATCATATAGAGAATTACAATGTGAATGATGTTTACATTGCTAGTATATTGTTCTAATCTTGGAATAAATTGGGACAAGAAAAGACTGTTGGTTGAAAAATAATGATTATAGTGGCGGGGTAGTTAATCACAATGTGGTAGCAATTAACTTAGGGTCATGGTGAATTGATCATCTTTTATTCTCATTAACCAATACAATACCCTATATTTGTTTCTAGTATCATTCCCATTGAAGAATTGTGAACCAAATGCCACCTTAGATATTATTTCTGGAATAGCATTTGATGCTCTCTGTATCTGCGCTGATCACCCATGATCCAAAAGTTACATAAAACTATGTGTTCCTAATTATGTTTCCATAAGCAACGAGAAACTTCGATATGGTGATCTAATTTTCAATCTTCCATTGGTAACCTAAATTTCGTCGTTCTTATGATAACTTTCCTTTTCTTGTGTTGTCTAGATCCTTAACTTGTTATTTGTAGATATGGTTCGTCGTCTAGCTGACATGGCCAACACTCAGTTTATAACTACCACATTTCGCTCAGAACTTGTTAAAGTTGCTGACAAAATATATGGTGTAGAACACAAAAACAGAGTCAGCCGCGTTAAGATAATCACCACAGAAGATGCTTTAGATTTTATCGAACGTGATCAATCCCACAATGAGGTTAGCTTTCCTTCTTTCTCCATACCTCCTTTCTAATAGAGAGTGTTAGGTGTGGGGTGTAAATGAGCCTAGTTGAGTAGTGTCAAAGCTTGAACTCGACTCAATTAAAAAACACGAAGCTTGAAATTCGTCTTGAACTCGATCGAGCTCAATTCTTTTGAACTCGAGCTCGACTCGATAACTTACATAACATTAATTAGAGATCTTTATTTTATTTATAACTAGAGTATATTAGTAAACAATTGACATATGGTCTGCTAAAAATAGAAATATCATTTTCCAACCAATGGTCCAAAACTACTTTCAGGATATAGAAATTTTAACTTATTCCTGTTAAATTTAAATTGCATACATTTTTTCATTTCAAGTCCATTTTCAACAAAAAAATAATAATATAAATTTAACGATTTTTTTTACTATCTTCAATTTGACATCCATGTGTAAAAATACTTTTTCACACTTAAGTTATGAATTCATTTTGGTTTGAAGAATGGATGTCAACGAGTCAAGTACTTGAACATCCGGACCCACCCCATTGTCTGAATGGGGCAACCACGACCTGTTCAAAATATATTATTAGAAGCGTGTTATGAATTTATTTCCACATTTTAAAGATGTTATCAATAGGAAATTTTAGTTGTAGTACCATATTGTATTTCTTATTTACCTAAAAAAATATTTATGAAGTTGAATTATTGTATGTGTATGCTATATATTTATTAAATATGAAAAATATAGAAATATATTACTCCTGTCCAATGCGGGACTCTCGAATACAGGATGGGCCGGCCCAAACCCCGCACATCAGAGCGGGGTGGGTTGAAATTTCCATTCCTAATTTGAAGTATTTTTTATTGAATTTAAATGTGTATCTTTTACGTATATCTCACATTACGCAATCCACATAAAATAATTATTAATTTACTAATCGTGCATTGTATGGGAGAATTTCTAGTCATAGGTAAAATGGGAAAATTATGTTTGCTCGACTAGGCTCGCGTGCGATGAGCCTTGTATTATTGAGCTCGACTTAAACTCAATATCGATTTCGAGCGTTTCTCGAGTCGAACACAAGTAGTTCATGAGCTGGCTCGACTCATTTACACCCCTAGTTAGATGCAATCTCTTCTAATATGATGTGGGTTAGCATTGCTTGATACGGTGAGACTTAGTTGCGTTTTAAAGGTAACCTAAATTGTTTGTTTTGATCAATTGCAGTGACATGTTGATACCTGACCAGGATGAACATCCAACAAGTCTGTGTTAGATATATCACTGATTTGCCAGGCTCTGTAGTTTCTGTGTATTCATTCTAATATGTGGTGATGTTTTATGAGTTAGTACTATGTGGATCTTGCGTGAAGAAGAAGTAGAACCCTCTCATGTAATTATGGATTAGCTATCCTGTCCACTCTTTTGGTTCTCATTGCTTGCTCTATTCTCGACGTATATGGGACTATTATATACTACCCCGGTAACTTGTTTACCCCTTTTAAAAAATACTCCGTCAATCTCATGTCATTACTTTTACTAAAAATAATCATCTACTTTAGTACTCCGTCCTAATTCTGTTGCCCATTTCACTATTCATCTTGTGTTTTAGCGAGCGAATTGTTTATTAGTATTTGAAATGATAAAGAGATTTTTAAGGCGGAGTATGATAATCATACCCCTCATCTATTGTACACTTTAAAAGTCACTTTCTCATTTTAAAATGCTCGTTAAAACACGAGTCAAATATGAAATGAACAAACAAAATTAGGAAGGAGGGAGTAATAAAATAAAAAGAACTAAAATACCCTTAATTAAAAATTATTTTATTATTTTAAATACTACTTCCTCTGTCTCAGCCAAAGATTCGTGCTGAAAGAATAGGGGCAAATAAGCACTCTTTTGAAATTCCTAGACGTATCAAAATTAATCATTTAGTTAGAATTTTTGTTACATTAATATTGATACATTTTACAGTTCTATAATATTAAAGGCAAAGTCTTATATAAATCAATTTTATGTAACATATTTGGCTGGTGTGTATGTTTAAACAATATTAATTGTTTCATTAGTTTTTACAATTTTTTCTTATAAGTAGTACCCCAGACGATGGGATTTGAGAGAGTTTTTCGTTGTACATTTGAGAAAGAGTGAGCAACTTGTAGGTCCAAAATGAGTCATTATAGTATTAATAGGTCTAACCAATTCAACTTAATACTCTTAGGTTCAAAATGGATAAGTAAAAGTCATATATGCCCTTCAATTTTGTAAACCCCCTTCTTTTCAGCATTTTGTACAACAGATGATGGGACAGCGTCACAGTTTTCAATGCACTGAATTTTTACTTCCTCCGCCAACTATTCTTCTTTTTACATATCTAATAACAACTCCAACTTGCAAAAATGAAACATGACAGAGCTATGGAGATTAAAACTAGAGTAATTGTAACTCCAAATAGAGCAAAGTAGGAGAAATAGAAGCAAAATCAATTATTCTTCATTTTACATATCTAAAAATCCAGAATATTTACATACATCCATCTTCAAAAAATGCATAAAAAAATTACATATCTAAATTCAAAAAATTACAATCTCAAAATTTACGTGTCATCGTCTGCTTTACGACATGAACATATTCATCCAACATATGCACGAAACACATGCATATGTTCATCAATTGATGCATATGTTCACCAATTGATGAAAACGTATGCATCTCCCAATCCAGCAAATAATAAACCCCGATCTTAGAAAATGAATTTGAAAAGCTTCCAGATCCGCAAATATTTCTGCAAAACCCCAGTCTTCAAAAAACTTCAAATAACAAATCTTCAAGTAGTAATCAAACTTCAAATCTTCAAGAAGAAGCCCAACAAAATCAAACACCCACAAACCCACAAAAATCAAAACAAACAAAACAAAAACCAATCACCACAAACCCCCACAAAATCAAAACAAAACATTTTGTTAACAAGAATGAGATCTGCAAAACAGATTCAAAAGACTATCTTAAAAAAAATTCACAAACCCACCGTCTTCAGTGGCGTCTCTGCCGCGCCGCCCTCTTCTCTGCGGCAACGTGAGGATGACTCTGAAAATGGGCCCAGTCCCCGTCCAATCTGCTTCCATCACCACAACCTCCACCCTAGAACTGCCGCCCTCGTCCTCGTGAAGATGCTTCCACCGCCGCCGCCATCATGAAGGTGCTTCAGAGTTCAACCGCCACAAACGCTGGCTAAAAGTTAGATCTGCCGTCGCCCCCCCACCACGCCACAATCGCCGGCCAAAATGCCCCCACCGCCGCACCCCACCACATATCAGCCGTCGCCTCCATCGCCATCGCCCAAAAAACCCTGCCTCCACCACAGTTCTGAAAACACACCATTCGTGGTGGTGTAATTATTTTGGGAGAGAGAGGAGAAGTCAGAGAGAGAAAATAGATAGAAGAAAATGAGAAATGAAATAACGACGTCTGATTGATTGAGGGTGGGGTGATTATTTAATATGGGGGTATTTTAGGTTTTTTGTGTAGGAGTTTACACTTGGGAGTAATTTTTTTTTCTCTTTGGACCTAAGAGTTATTATGGGCTGAAAGTTGAGTCTTTATTTCTTTGAGAAATACATGACCTTAGGATCTTCTGAGATTTATAATGTTAGGAAAATTAAATAAACGAATCAATTTCACAACTCTCTACAAGTTCGGACCTTTAAATGAGACAGAATTCTTTCATACAGGCTATAGGATTTTGGGTGATTTCAAGATAACACGTCACTAGTGGCTTATCCTCCTTCATTGTGAAAGCACGTCCCCGTTTTGATGAACTCATATTCAAAAAAAAAAAAAAAAAATTGAGGAGGATTTAGATGTTGGCAAAATGAGTATGCATGTTTTAAAATTTATAGACAGAGATGAAAATGGTGAAGTAATTGGGTGTTGTGTGAATTAGAGTAGATTAAGAGTGAATATTCATTTCTTTTGGCAAATATAAAAGATAAAAACTCATATGAGACGGACTCATGCATGAGATGGGGTACAACTTATCACAAATCACACCCACCTCTTCTAAAATGTTAAAGCGTCAATGCCCAACTTATGCCTCATCTCATCGTGAGACCGTCTCATTCAAGTGTGTCTTGTTATAAAATAGTGCAGTCTAATGCCATATTTTTGGCATTGTATTGTCATGTCTTGGATAGTGTAATGTCATGTAGAGATAATATCATGTAGTGTGTAGAGAAAATAGATGAGAGTGAATTATTTCGGCCATGTAGGGGTGGAGTGATCTTGATAAGAATGATGTATTTGAGAATTGTATATGTATAACAAAAGCTTATCATTTAGTGAGAATTTGATAAAGACAATCAATTCTACTTTTAAGCCTAGTGACTTGCCTATTAACTTTCTATTTTCTCATATCCACATAGTTTCTCTATTTACAAGAGAAAATTGACAGACATTCAATTCAATTCAATATGAATTTTCATAAGGGACCTCTTTGGATGAAGATGAGGCATTTCATTGTCATATTTAAAGATACATAAACTCTATCACTGTTATGTGCAAAAACTTTCACTGTTTAAAAATATTTAACTTTTTCTTGAACATTGATAATTTTTTTTTATAACAGTGATAATTTTTGTGCATAATAGTGCTAATTTTTATACATAACAACGATATTAAAAAAATCGTGTTCATGGTGAACTCGGGTTCACACAAATTTTTGTCTGTAAAGAATAACTAAACATCATTAATCAACAAGAACAAATGATTCTTACCCAATTTCAAATCAATGATGATGTTGTCTCACGTCACTTTTAAAAATGTCGTGAAGAATTATGCAGAGGCTTTATCTATGGTCGAATGGTAATCAGTTGTGATTAAAGCTGCTAATCAACATTTATATAGGAACTATTTTTCAGATTCTGAAATATATAATGATGGGATGTTCAAGAGGTGTTGACGAATGTTTTGTGTCTTACTTGTAAAAATCGTGGAGGGCGTTCAAGCACACGATGATTACTTTATGCAAAAAACAGATGCCCTAGGCCGAGTTGGGTTTTGCCCGTACCAAAAAACACGTGTTAGCGTTTCAGATCCTAGCATATAGTGTACCTGCAAATACGACTGATGAGTACATCAAGATTGGGGAGTCCAAGCGTAAAGAGAGTTTGTTCATGTTGTGGTTGAAGTATTTGGTGAGTGCAGTAGTGGTATCTTCAGTCACCTAATGCCGATGACAAATAAGCAGTACCTAAAATAGAAAAGCAAACCTAGAGCCATAAGTACACAAATCGTACCAGAGGCCGGAGCCCCACTAAAAACCTTGCCAGGGTAAAACCCCCCTTTGAGCAAAACCCCTAGCGAAGGGAAAAAAGAGCAAGGTAAAACCCCCTTTTGGGCAAAACTCCTAGCGAAGGGAAAAAGAGAAACTCCTCTACAACAAAGAATTACTTCGAGAGGTGGAAGTAATCCTTATTCATATCAGAATAGAGCAGATGAACTAGGAAGTCGGGACAAACCCCGATCCATAAATCATCCCTATGAAGTTTCGCTAATCTATCAGCCATGGAATTTCCCTCTCGAAAAATATGCGATGTGGAAAACAACATGGATTTCTAGAAGTGCTAATGACATTACAAGACTTCATATTGGAAAACAACGTGGATTTCCAGAAGTGCTAGGAAGTCTCGATTTGTATGCATTGAAGGTCAAAAATTTGTCCAACAACATGGACATGCCAATATTTTCGAACAAGTAAAAAACCAACACTAATTTTTGAGTTGGATACGACCAATGGGGTTGCCCAGATCGAACAATGACATTAATGTGCCATAAAAAATTCATATATTTGAAAACTCAGCCAATGGGTAGCTCCTGCTGCCAATTATGAGATTCAAGGAGATAATATTTGGGTAGTGAAAATTTTCACCCTATACTTCGCTATTTTAGACTAGAGGGAATATTAATTTAAGGAAATGCGTTTTATATCAATCAATTTATAGATCAGAATGATCCCTTACTTATATGACGTTTATTAATTGTGTTATTCCTTGCTTGTAATATGTCATGTTTATAAAAGAAAATTGATTAATATGTATAAATTATCTTCTAATTTTGTGTTAAAATAAATTTGAAAATATCACTATAGTTTGATTTCGGAGAAAGTCTAGTATGAAAATTTTCATACGTGAAAAAACTTTAATTTACAACCAAATTCTGTAATTGGTGAAGGTAAGACAAAATTGAGTTGTTCATGGTTCCCTCGGCTCCAGGGACGGACCCAGGAATTCCGCCAAGGGGGGCCCAATATATATTAAAGAGTGAGACCTTCTCATGATGAGACAAAATGTAATTTGCGCATTGACGCTTTAACATTTTTTGAGGGGTGGGTGTTGATTATGCTAAGTTGTACTCCGTCTCATGCGAGTTATTGTCATAATTAAATGCACTTTCACTAATACACATTTGGGCTTGGACAGCTATTAAAAAAGCCCTTAGAGAGCGGTTATAACAGCTGTCCAAGTAACAGCTGTCCAAGCTTGGACAACTATTAAAAAACCGCTGTCCAAAAGTTGAGCTTGGACAACGGTTTTCAACCGCATTGCAAAGAGGGGCTTGGACAACGGTTAATAACCACTATCCAAGCCAAAGGCTAATAAATATTCAAATTTAGACTAATTTTTTTTTAAAATATTTCAAATTTTTAGACTAAATTCAAAAATATTTAGACTAATTTTTTTTATATTAACCGAATCAAATATATTTATATATAAATATTTAAAATCAGAATTATACATATTTCTTTATCTTCGCTCCCTCTTCCCCACAAGGATAATAAAATAATTTATATAAAAAAAGAATGTATACTTTAAAATTATCAATAAATCTAACCTCGTCGAGTTAACAACAAATACCGTCTCATATATAAGATAAGGTACAAATTAATAAAAATCAATACCCTTCCTTCTAAAGTGTTAAAACGACAATATTCAAATTATACTCCGTCCAACCGCGAGACCGTTTCACACAAGCGTATTTTTAACAATAAATATATATACAAAAAATCAAGTGGGGCCAGGTGGGCCCAGTGACCCCCTTGTCCCCTATGTACGTCCGTCATTGCTCGGTCCAAGTGGTTCATGGTTCACCCGGTTCGAATAGGTCATAATTTAAGATTCATTATTTAGTATTTAGGGTGTAGATGATTGATTTAGACAATTTTATAGATTTTCATACATAATTTTTTTTACACTAGACCTACTCTTTGATTTCGTATGCCTAAGGACGAGGAAGAAATACAAACTTCATCTTGGATGATCATTGACCTATCCCACAAAATATATTATTTTGTACTTTAGTTGATATGAATCTCTATTTTTAACATCACATGTATACTTTATTGCACCGGTGTACATTAGTAGCTATGATAAATTCACGTTAAATTAGCAATATTCATTCATTATATATTGAAGTTTAATTTATGCTAGCATTTGTTCATGTTTTGAATTGTGATTAATTAATTACTCTTTATTCTGTCAAAAAAATAAAAATTAATTACTCTTTATTATCGTACGTTCTTTTTGAATTACAATCCCTTTGTGCATATAAAATTAATTTTCTTTTGCACATGATAACAAATAAGTATAACATAATAAAATATCAAATATGACTAAAAAAACTTCACCACACTCTTTTTTGTTGAAGCTTAATTTTTTTTCACCATACTTAAATTGTATTAATAGAATAGAAAAGTATTTTAAGTATTTAACTATAAACTAGTAATTGAACCCGTATGATTGCACAATGAATTTTAAAGGCGTAGTAATATAGATTTCGAAAAACTCTGTAATGATAAATTTATAAAAAATTAAATGAAAGAAGCTAATAGGTTAGAATTCATATTAAAAAACGCAGTTTAAAAATAATTAAAATAAAAATCTCCCTTAACACAACATTTATTGTCGTTGTTATCGATTGTTCATCATCGCCGCATACCAAAATTTTAAATTGTTGCGATTGGTAACTCTCGAAACAACCACATATAACTAATCGCCGAAACTTGAAAATCTCGAGTCGGACGGAGTTAGGAAAAGTTTGGGGGATCAAACTAGCTCATCGGAATTGCTTCCAGTTATGACCTTACTTTCTAGAACACTGTCACGCGCGTGGTGGATATATATATATATATATATATATATATATATATATTGGTTCAAGTTAGTCCTATATGTATAGTTATCCACCATAACAATAAAGTTGCAGATGATGTATAGTCGACCCTTATTTTTTCTTGCTGATCTTAACCTCTTTATTCTTTATAGTTACATGAATTTATTCGCTCTTTAATCAAGGAAGGTTGATAGTAAAAACAATAAAAGTATGACAAATATCATGTAATAGAAGAACAAATCCAACGCTCGTAATTCGAAGAACAAAACGGCTTCTTAATGAAAACATAAAGTAGTGATTATATAGGAAAAATGAGGCATTACTTGAAAAAAAAAAGGTAATGCGATTCGTAAATTTGAAGAAATTGAAAATAAATTAAAGATTTTTGAATTATGTTTCTCAAATTAGTTAATTTCTAATCGAATTATTAAAATATTGCCTATTATCAATAGATTAGGACTCACCTATATAATGAATAATACTTAATCTAAATAATTTATTAATATTCTTCTTCTTTTGATAATATTTTTTTCCTTTTTTCTTGTAAAAGATGTTATCGATTATGTTTTCAAATTAAATAATAATAAATTTTAACCAATTTTTTAATATTTTTTTCTTTTTTTTTTCCGGTCCATTATTATATATATTAATATTTTTTTCAAAAAATATTTTTCAATTTGACAATAATAATTTTTAAATTTGGGCCAATTTTTGCTATTATGACAAACTATATAAAATAATCAATTGTTATTATAAAATCAAATTTAATATTTATTTCATATATTAGTTTCCTAATTTAATGTTAGAGTTTGTGAAAATATTCTACATATTTTTTTCAAAGATTTTTCTCAATCTTCTAGATATTTTTTTCAAATCCGATATAATTTATTAATATTTATTTTAAAGATTTATTTATTTTATATATTATTTTCAATGATTTTTTGTCAGGCGTCTAGATATTTTTTCCAAATCTTTTTTTAAATTCGTTATAATTTTTTTCCATAGATATGTCTCCCGATTTAGCAATAATTTTTTGTGGAAAAATTCAATGGTTTCCAAACTTAGGGCAGTTTCTGCTATTATAAATAGATATATAGATTAATAATTTTGTTTTAAAATTCTCGTATCTATATATATATATAAAAGCAGAAACCGTTCCAAATTTGGAAATCATTGGATTTTGTACAAATTTAATATAAATTAATTGTGCAATTGTAACCGTGCATCGCATGGGTACCTTTACTAGTTGCATGTTTTCGTATTATATAATTGTATGTTTATGTATTAGGTAGTTGCATGTTTCTATTGCAAGTAGTTGCACCTTTTTCTTTTAGGAAGTTGCACGCTGCTATTATAGGTAGTTGGACGTTTTTCTTATAGAAAGTTGCACGCTTCTATTATAGGTAGTTGCACGCTTCTGTTATAGGTAGTTGTACGAATCTGTTATAAGTAGTTGCTTGTTTGTATATAAGTAGTTGCACACTTTTCTGTTATAGGTAGTTGCATGTTTGTATATAAGTAGTTGCACGTTTTTGTTATAAATAGTTATTATTTTTTTTTAAAAGAAGACAAGAAAGGCCATAAAAAAAAAAGACTTAACTGGAAATTGAACCCCACACATTCAGCTTCCCCCACACAAAAAAAGAAAAAAAATGAAAACAGAGATAGAAGTCGAACCCTGTACCTATTGCCTCCAAGAGGAGGCACTTAACCACTAAGCCATATCCCCTTATTGCTAAATTTTATAGAATATCGTATTAATAAGTCATCTGACCCGTTTTCTTAAACGGGTCACTCATTTGCGTGAGTGCACGGTGCACTTGGGTGCACAAGAGACCCACTCATATATATATGCAGAAATTGGCCCAAATTTAAAAATCATTGGATTTTTCCGCCAAAAATTATTATCAAATTGAGAAACAAATTTTTGAAAAAAATATTAACAATTAATAATGATTTGGAAAAAAATCTTTAGAACATGTATATAGTAATTTACAAATAATAATTTATTGGGTAAAAATCTCTGTAATATACAATATATTTTCATATAATGGATTGGAAAAAATCTTTGGAATAATTAAATTGGGTATGGGAAAAGTCTTTGGAATAAATATGTATGGAATAAATATTAACAAATTATAACGGATTGGGAAAAATCTTTGGAAAAATATGTACAACATCTCTGAAAAAAATATTATATATAATAGCCAAATTTAGAAATCATTAGATTTTCCGTAAAAAATGATTGCCAAATTGAGAAACAAAATTTTTGAAAAAAAAATTAACAAATAATAATGATTTGGAAAAAAAATCTTTAGAACATGTATATAATAATTATAAAATAATAATTGATTGAGCAAAAATCTTTGCAATATCTCTTATCTACTAAAGACGAATCACCCCCAATTCATATGGTTACTTTATTTTAAATTTCTGAATCTCTGTGAGAGGTTATTTATAGTATTATTATTAGTATTTTAATTTTAATTTTTTAATTTCAGTAATTCATTATTTAATTATGATATTTACCTTCCATTTATCTCTTATTTATTAATCTCCTGTCTACTAAAGACGAATCACCCCCAATTCATATGGTGACTTTATTTCAAATCTCTGAATTTCCGTGAGAAGTTATTTATAGTATTATTATTAGTTTTTTAATTTTGATTTTTTATTCATTATTTAATTTTGATATTTACCTTCCATTTATCTCTTATCTATTAATTATGAATCACCTCCTATTTATGTGGTTGCTATATTTAAAATACTCAATCTTCAAAACATATACATTAATTTATATTAAATACATACACCATAATTTATAAATTTATACTCTATCTTATTTTTTTTAAATACCACTAGCATGTAACCCGACGTACTACATCTACACGAGATTAAAATGAGTTTTTTATATCATTAATTTTAGATTAAATATTTAATTAGTTTGATTAATTAAATTATATACATAATTTTTTTTTCTAATATTATATGTGCATATTTTCATTCATTTCATATTCTAAATTACTCCCTCCCATTCTTCTTAGAGTAGGTCTACTGTACAAATTTATATACATACAAATCAATCAATTTAGGAAGGGTTAGCGGGTCAGGTGGTAAAAAATGGGTCAAAGCGGGTCAATGATAGGTTGGGTAAAGTGAAATTGAGTCTCAATTGAGATTTGTATATATACAAATTTGTATCCTAAACTTTGTCTTCTTCTTAATGTCTTTTTAGTTAATAATATATTTTATATAATAAATGTCGTTCTGATATTTTCTCCCATCGTTATATCATATATACCCATAATCATTTAAATTTTCTTATGCCAACATTAACCTTAATTTTTTTTATAATTAAATATTTATAATAATAAATATTATTGGCTCGAAAAATTATTCACATAATATATTTATAGAAATACTAAAAATTTTAATAACCATAAAAAGTAATCATTAGGGACATTTATGAGATAATGATGGGTGAAAATGTCAAAACAACATGTATTATGCAAATAATATATAAGACTGAAATGAGTATGACATCTAATTTTAATGGGAGGAAGTAATTTAAAAAAATAAATGAATGAAAATATGCACAAATAATATTAAATATAAAAACTATACATGTAATTAAATTAATTAAATATTAAAAATATTTAAGTTAAAATTAATAAAAAAATTATTTTAAAATCCGCGTATTACGCAGGGTTACGTGCTAGTATATTATATTTTCATATAAAGGGTTTAAAAAAATCTTTTGAATAATTAAATTGGGAAACAATCTTTGGAATATGAGAAAAATCTTTGGAAAAATATGTAGAATATCTTTAGAAAAATATAATGTACATTTACACAAACTCTAATGTTTAATTGAAAAAATAATTTATTAGGTAAAAATCTTTGTAATATATAGTATATTTTCATATAATGAATTGAGAAAAATCTTTAGAATAATTAAATTTGGAAACAAAATTTTGAAATATGTGAAAAATCTTTGGAATAAACGGGTTCAGTTACTAGTGTGTATAAGATAATGGAATATTTATGGGATAGTATCTTTGCGTGTAAAATTAATATTGGGAAAAGTGAACTTAAATAATGCACAACATTAAAACACTTTTACATTCCCAATTAATATGACAAATCATAAATAAATTATAAACAGTAGAGGTATATAAATAGATCATAATTTAGCTCGATTAACAAAAATAAATGAAAGATCACACACACATATATAGTTTTGATATCAAGACCACGAATGGTCACTTTATGAAATCAAATAATGATATGTTATTCCACCTCATTTTCCAACTCATTATTTAGTTAATTGGTAATCTTTTATACTCCTATAATATCGAATTAATCTCATTATTTAGTTAATTGGCAATCTTTTATGTAATATAATATCACACACAGACATATATATATGTATATATAATATGCACATTTGATATTAGAATCTTTAATTATCATTATATTACCAATCAATTATATCATGGTATAGTGTTTCAAATATAAAATAAAATTATATCATGGTATAGAAAATTCCCCATTCATATTTTATATGAGGCACACTTGTATGAGACGGTCTCACAATTAGGCAGAGTATAGTTTGGGCATTATTGTTTTAACATTTTAGAAGTGATGTGTGTGATTTGTGCTAAGTTGTACTCAGTCTCATATGAATTTTTCCACTTTTTATTTGTCTTTAATTTTTTTTTTAATGTATGTAAAGAATTGTGTCTATATCTTTTTTTTTTGAGCGCAAGAATTGTGTCTATATCTAGAAAATTTAAACATATACATTCAACGAATGTATATATAAAATATACATTCTTATCATTAAAAAAAAGGGTATGAATCTCTTTGTGGCATGAGTTCGAAGAAAAAGTTCCTCCAACAGATGATGGTAGCGGAGTTATTACCACTGTCGCCATGAATGACGACGCCTGTATGAAAATTCTTCAAAATGGTATCCAAATGGTGGCTCTTGTTTTTCTCCACCCATTAATTCCATCATCTCCACATGCTACGCCGCCGCCCTCTTTCATCTTCGCATCCAAAACCTATACTTTCCTTTACCGCAATCGAATTATCGATACTCATGAAAAACCAAAAATTATACCTTTTACCATCAACCTTCTAAATAATCTCAAAATTTTGACTTCTTGCAATGACTTGCTATTGTGTCCAATCATTCAAATGATTACAAGAATTTATACAATCCCACCACCAAGCAATCAAGAAAATTAAGTCTCGCATGTAATGATAGTGTATTCACGTTGTGCAACTTCATTTAGTATTTGATCAACTATATCCATTCATTACAAGATTTTTTGCATTCAGGCCGATAAGAATCTGAACTTCCCTCCAACTTATTGTCATAGGATGGCTTTCAACCCGGAGAGTGGAATGTTTTACAAATTATCTCCCTGGAAACTGGAAGTCAATTTTGCAAACATTCCGCCATCTGAGTTGAAAACCTTCGTCTGACAAGACTTGAAATGAGTTGAAGGGAAGTAAAGCTTCTTATCGCACCGAACACAGATAATCTTGTAATGAGTGGATATGGAAGGATCAAATACTAAATGAAGCTACACAACATTGACACACTTGTCATTACGTGCGAGAGTTAGTTTTCTTGATTGCTTGGTGGTGGTATTGTAAACGTACAAATCATTATAATCTTAGTAAAGATTGGATAGCAACAAGTGATTGATATCCTTTTTTAACGATAAAAATATATAATTTAGATTTATTAGGATTTATAAGGAATAGAGATGGAGATATGTGGAGTAATTTTATTATATGATTTATGTTTGTTTTTAATCTTATAAATAAAAGGAAACAAATCAAAGATCCAACTACTAATATAAGGTAATGTCTAGTATGCATTAGGTGCATCGTGCAACTAAAATGCATTTTTTAAACATGCAACTTGTTCCATTAAACCTTGCAACTTATTTATACTTAAACATGCAACTTATTTATAATGAAACATGCAATTTATTTTTTCACATACAAAAATTTTATGTTTCATTATAAACAAGTTGCATTTTCATTGCATACTAAAATACATTTGAGTTGCACAGTGCACCTGATGCACATGACACCCACTCCTCGTACAAATGTTTATTCTTAGACGCTCACCACAAAATATATTTTTTTTGTGGAAAAATGGAGAATAGAAAAAATAGGCTTAAATTTTATGGTGCTAGATATGTATATATATAGCACGCATGCATGTAACTTTTATAACATGCATGTTAATACTTAATTTACGTGCCTAGTAAATGCGTGCATGGAAACCTAGTATCTAGAAATTATATGAAATAATATGCGACGTGTAAATGCATGCATGCCAAAAATACTAATACCTATACTTATTGTAGGTCCCGAACAGGTTAGTGAGGGTAGAAGTCTAGAGGGGAGGGGTGTATAGACTTCTAAAACTTTTCGTGAGATCAGGTGTGTATATGCAAGTTTCTTGATCAGAGTGCGTGTGAATCAGTACGAACTGATATCCAACTTACTGATCGCCTGAAGACAGATTAGTTAGGCGTCTATCAGTTTAACTAATGGTGCGGAAGATAAGTTAACCTGTGTGAAAAACCATTTCTCAAATCAGATACTTAGTAATCTGGTTTTTGATCAGATGACAAAGAGTCAATGATTAGATCAGTTGCTTGATGCAAATCTGATCCAGACTAAGTAAATGCATGCAGATTTAAACAAGTAGTGTATAAGTGTAAAACAGATAAATCACACAAGATTTATAGTGGTTCAGACAACTTGTCCTACTTCCACTCTTCCCTTCAGACGGGGCACCAACTAAACCAACTGGACTTAGTTTAATGTGTCAGTCCAACACAATACAACCAACAAATGTTTCAAGAGTTCTCACTCAACCAATCTCAGAAATCAGATCTAGAAACCCTAGACTGAAATCTCGCTATAACAAACTTAACCTAACTTTTATTTAGGTATAAGATTTGTAATGTTCCAACTGGAATACTATCCTGATATCTGAGTAGCCTAAAGCTAAAGGATAAATATTCAAAGCTAAGAACAAAGGGGATGAACACTTAGAAAATTAATCTTCGTTTGAGTGTTCTTCGTGCGGAAATCTGCTTGAGCTTGAGCTTGTGTATAATTTCCGTAACCTTACTATGAAGGTTGATCCCATACTTATAGGCACAAAATCGAACTAGCCGTTGGAGAGCAATTCAAATTTTGGTCTATTTAAGGTAGGTTTGCAGGCGGATGAGACGTGCTTCAGGGGCGGCATGGCCGAAAGCATGCAAGCTTGTCCTTTCTAGCCATTATACTCTAAAACGCTAGTCCTGCACTTTTCAGTTCCGTATGTGCGTGTCTTTTCTCATTGGTTCACAAGTACACAGAGTTGGCACTTGATTTTCTAACAAGTTTGACATTCTTCTTGTCTGAGTGACTTGGCTCGTACTAGGTAGCTTGAACTAGTTACCTGATGGATCTCACCAGATCAGATAAAGACTGATCTGTCTACCTTGTATGAATCTTTTGATGTAAGTTGTCTTAGCCTAACTTATCGATTCTTCTTCTTGTTATCTGATGTCGGTCTTTTGATCTTCTGCATATCTGATCTTCTGATCTTCTTCAAGACTAGACCTATTCTTATCTAATACATTAGCTGTCTATACATCTCAACTGGTCACCCTATCTGATATTTAAATCATCAGTCAGCTAACAGGTCTGACTGGTCCTATTACAATCTGTTTTGGAACTTCCATCAAAACTAACTACAAATTTTCCAACAATTTCCCCTTTTTAGATGGAACCAAAACAATTAATCAGAAAAACAGATGACACGAATGAAAGACAAATATTAAAGATAGCATACAGTTCAGAAGACAATGAGATGTTGTCTTAGAATCAGAAAGATAGAGTACTTCATTAATGATGAATAGTTTACACGTACAGAAGATACCTATCATCTGATACCATTCTAGTCTTCTGATTCTGCAGCATCCCTTGAACTTCTAGAGCTCTTTCGGAATACCAAACACCTTATACATTCTCTGCATCATAGCAGCCAGACGTATCTTCTCTATGATTCCTCACATCTTGGCAAAATCATAGTACAACTTCTTGAAGCAAATGGGATCAAGAGTCTTATCTGCTCTGAGTGGTGGCAAGATGATCTCAAATGGAGGTGCTTCAGGAATCAGTCCCATCTCCTCACCTTCTAACATGACAACGTCGAAGAATTGAGGATACTTCATCTCAAGCCAGTTCCTGAATTCTTCATTAAACTCTCCTTGATCAGTAGACACTGGAATCTTCTACAAGATGTAGACGTCAACTAGCCAGTCTCCTCTGATCTTATCCCATTCTGGCCACCAATTCTTGTTCAGAACAAGGATATCTTTTACAGGAGCAGGTAGGGCCTTTTCTTCCCAGGCAACATCTTTAGCTGCAGCAGCATTCTTTCTCTTTCTTCTGACATATCTAATTGCAAGGCCTTTGCTGTCAGCCAGTTTCTTCTTTCTGATAGCAGCATCGATCACAGACTGCCTAGCCTTCATTTCTTCTTGTTGTGCAGGGGCCAGCTGCATTCTGGACCGTGTCTGCCTCTGGGGTTGAGAAGGAGCCATGATCTGCTTTCCCTTGGCCTGTTCCTTCTTCTTGGCTTCAGTCTCTGCAGATTCGTCTTCTTTGATCAACTGCTTTACTAACTCAAGGCTCTTGGCCTGATCTTCAGCTTCATATCTTTTCTGAAAAGTTGAGGAGAAGTCCTCAATCTGATCTACTCTTTGAACAACATCAGATAAGACGGACTTCTGTTCAGAAATAGCCTTTCCCTGAGCAGCAATGTCCTCTCCATGCTTTTCAACTGTTTGAAAAAGTTCCACAAGTTCAGTGTCAGACACATCAACTGTTGGTACAACAGTTTCTGGCATGGCAACAGCAGATGGTGCAGGTTGAGTTGGTACAAATGTCCCAGCAGCTGACATAGAAGTGATCATCTGCATCTATTTTTCCTGCTCTTCTTCCACTTTTTTGGTTGCATCAAAAAGTTTCGTCAATCTGACGTTAAGAGCGTTGAATTGATGCATCATCTCGTCTTTAAGCTCCTCAACTGCGAGCGGGGTGATCTGCACTGTGGAAGATGTTGGTGTAGGGCCCAGCAACCTGTTCAGACCATCTTCGATGAATTTTCCTACCCTTTTAACAGATGCCTCGAACCTCTTCCACCCGGCGTCTAAGCATGTTTCTATCCTCTCCAGAGAGGACCAGACACTCTCCAATAACCTGCCTAGATCGGAAAGCATTGAGATGTGCAGACTTAGCTTCTCTGTGACTGGATCTACATGTTTCATCACAGATTCGGTGATTACGTCATGTAGGTGTAGCATTCTGTCCACAGTCGCTTTCCTCTCAGCTTCCACAAGATCCTGTTGCTCTTCTCTGAATCTCTTCATCAGGTCAGTTTCCAGAGTGTTGAACTGAGCTTCAACAGATGACTTCACCCCATCTTGAATAGTCTTTGAAAGATGATCTAGGGTATCTGCATCAATGGCAACAGACCTGCCAAATGTTGATGCCTCTCCAGGTAGGGTCACATCTGCAGCACCAACACCTGGTTCATCGGCTGCTTGCTCAAAATTTTCACCTGTTTGAGCCCAAGCATCTTCTTCCACCTCTTCTCTGGCAATCCCAAATCGTTCATGAATTAACCATCTAATGTCATCATCAGATGCCAATTCAGCCGCACTGTCGACTCCAGCATTCTCCAAGCATCTCATCTCAAGATCCACAAAATAATCAGAGTCGAGAGCTTCCATAAGGATCAGAAATTCCTCGATGTTTTTCAAGCGAATATCCCTCCAGAAAACGATTTTCTCAAGCTTGTACTGGATGCCAGGATGATTGATCAAGTCAGGGCATAAATCAAGCAGATACTCCTTCACCTGCCGTTTCAAGATAAACAACACAGGGCTTTCTGACTCTGGAGATTCAAAGAGAGTCTTGGTCTTGAAGGGATTATGAGAAATGGAGACATATCTGTCATCTACAGGAGCAGTTTCTTCAACAGCTTGTTCCACAACCCTTTCTGTTTCATCTGCAGGTTGTTCAGCTGGTTCTTCCGGTGTGGGGATTGAGATTTGTGGTTCGGGAGTCAGAATAGGAGTTGGTTGAGATAGGGTTGATGTTGGCTCAGGAACGGGTTGAAGATGCAGTTCTGGAACAAATAAGGGTTGTTCTGGAACGTGAGATAGTGGTTTGGGTGAAGGTGAGGGTGATTTAGAATTGGGAGTGGGTGATCTGTCTCTTTGGAAGACTGAGCTGAGGTGCACCGAATCAGATGGTGATTGCTTCCCAGTTGGTTCACCAGCTGCTTCTCCTTCAGCCTCTCCTTCTCCTTCTGCTTCTCCTCACTCCATGTGCTCAACTGTCTCTTCTTGGCCTGGACTTGCTGTTCTCTCAGAACTCACAACAACCTCCTCTTCTGATTCCAGATGAACCAGCTCCTCCATTCTCTCCACTCTCTCTACTGGTCCCGGATCCTTCTTCAGAAGACTAGTGATCCTCTTCTGGCGCTTCTCTGGTTTCTTGGCCAGAACCTTTCTCTTTAGCTTCTTCGGGGGGCAGCTTTCTCTTACGTTTTTGATTGAACAGAAGACGCAGTGCCCTTGGTTTCCTTGCCCTTGCCTTCTCCTCGTTGCCTGGGCACGTAGGGAGCTGGATCATCATCTGATTGTCCAGGTAAGGGTTCATCCTTACCCAGAATAACTTTAAACTTGGCCAGATAGGCCTTTTTCCCGTCCTCGTTCCACTAATAATTAGGCATTAGGTATGACAGAAGGATAGAGACCTTGTGAATGTAAGAACATTTGGATGTCAGATAGACCTCATTCCGATTATTAAGAGCAAATTTCACTGTTTCTTTCAGTAATCTGGCTTTGAACATTCCCAACCAGTCGACATCTTCAGCTTTCTTAATAATGGCTGTCATCACACTCTGCTTCTGAGAAGTTACAGCATCAAGACTTTAGGTAATGCACATGATGACTTTGGACACTATCTCGAAAAGCAATCTTAGGAGCTCAGCCTAAAGAAATTCTTTCTCGCTTAAATCAGATGTGAATTTCTCTGGAGATATACTCCCTTTCAAAGGCCGAATATCCTTCTGAGGTCATTATCAGTCACAATAACCTCTGTCCCTCCAACCAAAGAAAACAACTTCTCATCATCGTCATCTTCCTTCCTCAAATTGTACAGGAACTCCAGTGCTTCATAAGTGTGTACTATCTCTTGATGTCGATAGCAGTATTGATCAAGACCACAAGCACGGAGACATTCCAAGATCTCGATAGATTCAGGATCCTAAGTGACGGTAAATATCACAAACTTTTCATCAATGATGTCCTTCTTCATCGATGCGAAGTTGCAAATTTTCTTTCCCTGTCCTGCGCGAGCAATGAGTTGTGCCATATTTCTAAAAAAAACGAAAGAATTTAGGAAGGGTTTGAAATAATCATGTCAATACGTATTGTCAAAACACACAATCCTAATTCCTACTTTAGTATTGCACGCACAAACTCATACAAAAACATATAGGCATTAAGCAAAAAAAAAATCATTATCGCAACAAGGACAATTTTTTAGAAAATTAGTACCAAAGTTTGTAAGGATAAACATTTTAATTATCAAACAGTAGATACCACGCGAATAGAAATTAGACATTCAGAAAAATTACCAGTAATCGATTCAAGAGTTTGAAATAGGGAGGTGAATCGATTTGAGAGTTCAAAAAGTTGTAAATTTTATGTCTCAAAGCTTTGATAATGTTCGAAAATGTAGAAAGGTTTTATGGAAAACAAGTTAGGGTTTATATAGAGCGAGGGAAAAACTTTTTGCACAACTTCCCATAAATACTTGAGTATTTTTGTTTTGAAATTTACGGCTGAGATTAAGCGGCCGTAAAGTATTTTAATCGTGAGGCTGAGAAAATAGCCCGCTCGTATTTTGGATGCAAAAAATCGCAATAAATGCTATTAAATACATATTCCCCACGTCTGCATTTAATGTTTGCAGAGCTTGCGTAATAAAGTGCGGCAAACAATAATTATAACCTTTAAAAAGATAAGCTCAGATAACTTAAATCAGATAGGGCAAAACATATAATAAAAAGAGAAACGTATCTGACTGATTGATATCGTAATCAATCAGTTACCACTTGATCTGCTCTTACTTCTCTGATTTTTGTCGATCTTACTGTGTAGCCTAAACTTTAGCAAATTTTCCCAACAATGTTTTATATCTCAGATCAGGTTCCTTCTGATCTAAAAACCCTTAGTCAGTTGAAGTCCCCCCTTCAACGGCTGTGACACTATCAGATTAGGTTCCTTCTGATCTAACCCTAATAGTTGAAATTCCTTTTTTTTTTCAACTGTTCACCTTTTCTGATCAGTATCCAACTGATCTTTCCTGATCAAATGAAGTTCCCCCTTCATCTGACCTTCTTACCTGGTCAGTTTCTTAACCAACTGGTGTTGGAGATTAATCCGCCAAAGTAATATGGTGCTTCATCTCCTAAGTCCAGTAGTCCTAGCTCATTGCATAGCTCTTTGAATCTGACTTCAGCTAGAGGCTTGGTTAAGATGTCAGCTCTTTGCTTATCAGTATAGATCTTTTCCATTCTGATGTTTTCTTTTCTGCATGGTCTTTGATAAAATGGTGTCTGATGTCCACATGCTTGCATCTTGTGTGCAGAACTGGGTTCTGAGTGATAGCAATCGCACTATTACTGTCACAGAAAATAGACACATTCATAGCTACAATGTTATAATCCCTCAGCTGCTGACAAAGCCAGAGCAGTTTGGAGCAACAGCTTCCTGCGGCCATATATCCTGCTTCAGTAGTGGATGTGGCAACAGATGTCTGCTTCTTTGAGAACCAAGAGACCTGCTTGTTTTCCAAAAACTGACAAGTACCTGAGGTTGATTTTCTGTCTATCCTATAACCTCCATAATCAGAATTAGAGTACCCACTAAGCTCTAGATTATCATCTGCTGGATACCATAAACCGAGGTTTACAGTACCCTTCAGATATTTAAGAATCCGCTTAGCTTCTTCCAGGTGGCTTTGCTTGGGATTTGCCTGAAATCTGGCACATACATCCAATGCGAAGGTTATATCTGGTCTACTAGAAGTAAGGTATAGTAGAGATCCAATCAAAGCCCTATACTCTTTCTAATTAGTTTTCTGACCACCTTCATCTGGGTCCATCTTGAATGAAGTCATCATTGGAATCCTGGCTACCTTGCTATTCTGAAGTCCATACTTAGCCAACAGATTCCTTGTATACTTTGCCTGGCAGATGAAGATCCCAGTATGAGCGTTGACTTGAAGACCTAGATAGTAGCTCATCTGACCCATCATGGACATCTCAAATTTCCCTTGCATCAGTTTACTAAATTTCTCGCATAGTTTCTGATTGGGAGAACCGAAGATTTTTTCGTCCACATAGATCTGAACCATCAGAATATCTTCTCCGTCTTCAATTCTAAACAAGGTTCTGTCAATCAATCCCTTGGTGAAATCATTTTCTATCAAGAACTGGGACAATGTATCATACCACGCTCTTGGAGCTTGTTTCAGTCTGTAAAGTGCTTTTCTTAAACGGTACACTTGGTTGCTCATTTCAAAGCCAGGAGGTTGTTCAACATAAACTAGTACCCTGTTTAAGAATGCACTCTTTACATCCATCTGATACACAATGAATCCCCTATGAGCAGCATAAGCCAGAAACAACTGAATGGCTTCAAGACGAGCGACTGGTGCAAAGGTTTCATCATAATCAATCCCTTATGATTGTGAATATCCCTTAGAAATAAGTCTTGCCTTATTTCTGTTGGGGAATAGTGTGCCCGGATCTATTCAGAGTGAATATTAAATACAAATTTAATTATAACAATTATTACTAGCATGAATTAATCCTATATTAATTCAAATAATAACTCAACAACAAATCATGCATACAAGTTAGTCACATAAATCCTACGCATGCGGAAAAGCTAAGAATTTACGTGAACTAACCTCTTGAAGTGGCAACCGTCTAGAAGGTGGATCCCGTTCGCACGAACACACCAAAAAGCCTTCCCAAGTATTCCCAAGTCCTTGCTCGTCAATTCGGTGGTAGGACACTCGCGAACAATTAAAAAAAGGGAAAAATAAAAATTATGTTGCACCACCTTTGTGGATTTCTAATTTTTCCAACACATGGAATTGCATTGGGGATGAAAAATTCATCCCCTATTTATAATACAAGGGGGGATGAAAATTTAGGGTTTAGGGGAGATTGGGAAATTTCCTTGCTTCTTCTCCAAGAAACAATCTTGAATATATCCAATATATTATATTTCCCAATATATTTCCAAAATAAAATTTTCCCTCCTTATGTTATGGAATTTTCGAAAATTCCTTCATGAATGGCCAAGTGGGAGATTTCTTGAATTTAATGAGATAATCTTGTATTCCAAGAATACTTATCCTCATTCCATAACAAAATTCAAAGAAAATCTTTCTCCCTCTTTTATCCATGATTTTTGAAAAAATTGGAAAAAATAGGTAACAATAATTTATTTTATTTTAAATACCTTTTTCAGTTATTGTACTTTATGTTTGGGCTACTTGGGGGGCCTTTAGGAGAATTAAGATTGGACCTTCCAATGGACTTTGAATTTTCAATATTGAGCCACAATATTATTCAAGCCCATAAATATTAATTAATCCCACTACATAATTAATATTGCACTATCCATCTTAACCCATATTACTGTTAATATGACTCTCGATTATTGTTTCCCATGTTTAAGATTATCCAGTCCATTAATTAATTTAAGCCACTGAAATAGCTTTATATTAATTAACATCTTTTTTCTTGGTTAAGGAACGACTCAACATTATTATCCATACCGGAAATTAATCCACTTGCAAGATTTGGTATGATAAATCTTATGAGCCTCCCAAGGGGACAATTCAAACAAGACGTACTTGCACACGTTTCACCGTATTAAATCTTAGCAATCGTTGTGTAACCAATATCATTGCCCAAGATACAAGGTATTGAATCTCAATGTTCCTCTTCCCATCATAAGTCAAAGCAACGACTATTGATTGCACACGATCCTATTTAAGGGACGAAGATTAAGAAATAATAAATCACTGAGGTCTAATTCTTCTATTTTCAGTGCTGAAGAATTTATCCTCCTGTAGGTCCTGTTCAGTGCATCATGATGCACTGGTGCAATCTCTTGGTCAAGACAAGCCAATCTGAGCCTTACACCTCAACCTTTCGTGATGGTTTGTTCATTTCCATCTAGGTCGTGAATGTGTACTTTTAGTTACAAGGGACTGCTAATTTAATCTTCTGTGATCTAGTATCACTAAATTAACTACAATGTAACACGTACTTCTTATTGAACAGTTATGCAGTAAATATATGTAACATTCGATGATATTTAAAGCAACAGGGATAAATAGTTTATTTCAGTAAATAAAATAGAAACTCAATGTGATTATACAAAGTAAAAGCATACTTTTTAGTATAATCCCAACAATCTCCCACTTATACTCAAAGTCTGCTTTTAAGTATACTACAACATGTCTCGTGTAGAATCTACATTATACCTACACGAACCTAATAATATCTCCCACTTATACTCAAAGCAGATTGACAACGGTATTGACACCCATTCCTTCCACACGTCTCTCGAATGTATTCTGAGGCAGACCCTTTGTGAATGGATATTCTAGGTTGTCTTCTGCGCGATTTTTGCCACCTCTATATCTCATCTCTTAACGATTTCTCGTATAAGACAGTATTTCCTTTCAATGTGTTTGCTGGCCTTGTGGGCTCTCGGTTCCCTTGAATTTGCAACTGCTTCGGCATTATCACAGTAGACCGTGATGGTGCTGGGTAAATTTGGTACTACGTCTAAGTCCACTAGGAAGTTCTTGAGCCAAACCGCTTCCTTCGCCGCCTCGCAAGTAACTACGTATCCGGCTTCCATGGTAGAGTCCGCTATGCATTTCTGCTTAACGCTTCTCCATGTCATGGCTCCTCCCCCCATGCAAAACATACTATCCGAGGTAGATTTTCTGGAATCTAGGTCTGATTGGAAATCCAAGTCCGTGTATCCGATGGGAATCAGACTGTCTGACTGATAAACAAGCATTCTATCACGAGTTCTTTTCAGATACTTCAGAATATTTTTAACTGCACTCCAATGTTCTTTCCCTGGATTACTCTGATATCTTGCTACCATGCCAACGACAAAGCAAATATCTGACCTCGTGCACAGCATAACATACATGAGGCTTCCAACAGCCGAAGCATAATGAATGCCTTTCATGTCATCTATCTCCCTTTGCGTCTTAGGGCACATTTCTTTGGATAGATGGATTCCATGTCTGAAAGGTACAAAGCCTTTCTTGGAATCTTACATGCTGAATCGCTTCAAGACAGTATCTATGTATATGGCTTGCGATAAGCATATCATCCTTTTCTTGTGATCTCGAGTGATCTTGATCCCAAGGATGTGACCGGCTTCCCCTAAGTCCTTCATATCAAACTGTTTTGACAGCCATGCCCTTACGTCTGACAAAACCTTTACATCGTTTCCGATGAGCAGAATATCATCTACGTATAGTACTAAGAATACCAATGCAGTTCAGACACGCTTTTTGTACACACAACTTTCGAACTCATTTTGATCGAATTCGTAAGACTTTATAACTTGATCAAAACATTGGTTCCAAGCACGCGATGCTTGCTTCAGTCCGTAGATGGACTTTTTGAGCTTGCAAACAAGTTGTTCTTGGCCTTTTTCAATGAAGCCTTCGGGTTGTTGCATATAGATTTCTTCTTCAAGACTTCCATTGAGGAAAGCTGTCTTGACATCGATTTGCCAGATCTCGAAATTGAGATGCGCAGCTATCGACAAAAGAATGCGGATGGACTTTAACATGGCTACAGGCGAAAAGGTTTCCTCATAGTCGATCCCTTCTTTCTGAGTGTAACCCTTTGCCACAAGTCTAGCTTTGAAGGTTTCTACCTTTCCGTCCAATCCCCTTTTTCTCTTGTATACCCACTTGCATCCAATGGGTTTGACCCCATTAAGTGGTTCGACGAGCTCCCACTTCATTGCCGTTTGCTAAGAATCCGCATCCTTGTCATGGAGTTCTTCTTTGTAAGTCCATGGGTCTGATTCATCTTCACCGGGGATCAAGTCTAAAGACTATCCTATCCCCATGAATCTCTCGGGCTGTCGGATAACCCTCCCACTGCGACGTGGTTCCGGTTGTATAAGTGTGTTATTTGGTATATCAATTTGTACAGTTGACATTGAGGTAAGCCCCTTTAGCTCATTCAAGGTAATCTCACTTCTGGGCTTCTTGTCGTTCATATAGTCTTCTTCCAAAAATCTAAAGTGTGTACTAATTACCACCTTTTGATCTTCGGGACCATAAAACATGCACCCTTTCGTTCCCTCGGGGTATCCTATAAACAACCTTAATTCTGATCTTAGATCCAATTTACCGGCTTCCTTATCCAGCACGTATGCCGGACACCCCCAAATTCTAATGTGTCCTAGACTGGGCTTGCGCCCGGTCCACAATTCTTTAGGCATTTTGGGAACCGATTTGGATGGCACCAAGTTTAGAATGTAAGCTGCCGTTTCCAAGGCGTGACCCCAAAACGATTTGGGTAGATCCGCATAACTCATCATTGACCTGACCATTTCTAAAAGAGTCATGTTTCTTCGTACTGCAACCCCATTTTGTTGAGGGGTTTCAGGTGCAGTTAACTGGGATACAATCCCTTCATCCGATAAGTAGTTTAAGAATTCACCGCTGAGGTATTTTCCTTCACGATCAGATCGTAGAGACTTGATACGTTTTTCCCTATGATTCTCTGCTTGAGCCTTAAATTCTTTGAATTTTTCAAAGGTCTCAGATTTATGCTTCATAAGGTAAATGTATCCGTATCTCGAGCAATCATCGATAAAAGTAATGGAATACTCATAGCCTCCTCTAGCTTTGATTGACATTGGACCACATACATCGGTGTGAACGATCTCTAACACTTCTTTGGCTCTATTCCCCTTGGCTCCAAATGCCCTCTTGGTCATTTTACCCTCCAAACAAGATTCGCAGGTTGGAAATGGTTCAACCTGGAGAGACTCCAACGAACCATCTTGGACCAACCTTTGGATCCTCTTTGGATTGATATGACCTAGTCTTAGATGCCATAAAAGTGTCTTGTTCACGTTTGATGAACGTTTTCTTTTAGCCGAAACAGTCGATGTGTTATAGGATGCATTTCGTGAGTGGTGTGTACAGTTAATTGTGTAGAGATTATTCGACAACGTTCCATGACAGATAAACTCATTATTTAGAGCAATGGTAACAAGTTTATTAAAAGTAACCGAATATCCATCAAGAAAAAGTTTAAAAACTGAAATTAAATTCTTTCTAAAACTAGGAACGTAAAGAACATCTCTCAAAATTAAAACTTTATCTTCGAAAGACAACTGTACTTCTCCCACTGCTTCAGCTACCACTCTCGTAGCATCGCCCAGTGTGATGAGGATCTCACTCCCACTAAGTTGCTGGGTCCGCTTGAACCCCTGTAAAGTGAAACAAACATGATCAGTGGATCCCGTATCAACTACACACGAATGGGAAGCATACACCGCCAAACAAGTTTCAACAACTAGTGCGTGAGAATTACCTTTCTTTCAATTCCTTTTGGGTCTGGAACAGGCTGACCTCCAGTGTCCTTTCTCACCGCAGTTAAAACATTTCCCCTTAGTTGTTTTCTTTACTCCTCCATCCCCTTTCACCTTCTCTTTTCCATTGGCAACGCTTGAGTTCACTTGTTTTTGGCCTTTTGCCCTCCTCTTATTCTTACCTCCTCTTGGCCTAGAAGAAGAAGAGGGACCATTTGCCACCAAGGCTTGGCTCTTTTGCCCCAATATCTCCTCTGCCGAGACCAAAGCTTGTAACAGATCAGGCAATGTGAATTCTTGCTTGTTCATCTGATAGTTCAGCCTGAACTGTTCAAAGCTTTTAGGTAGAGAATGGAGTATGAAATCGATTTGGGTCTTGATATCATAGTGAGCGCCAAGTACCTCAAGCTTATTTAGGTGAACCATCATCTGGAGAACGTGCTCCCTTACTGGCGTTCCCTCCACCATTTTCATGGAGAGAAGGTATCTCATGATGATCTGATGAGCCACACGGTTCTGATGTTGAAACATCGCTTTAAGACTTGTCATGATGTGTACAGCGGTCTCAAAATATTGATGCTGATGTTGCAACACGTCTGACATAGAAGCCATCATAGTGCACTTAGCCATCTCATTTGACCGCTCCCAGTCAGCATAATCTTTCTTATCCGCTTTTGTGAACTCATCAGTTGCCTTTTCGGGTTTTGGGACAGTAAGAACCCAGTTATGATGTTGTGTAGTAAGGAAAATAGTAAGTTTTACATTCCAATCGATGAAGTTTTCACCAGTAAGTAAATTGTCTTTCAGTATATTGAACAGGGGATTAAAAGGTTGCTGAACTGAAATAAATAACGATTTGCATAAGCACAAAATTATCACAAAATTCGATCACATGTATCATATTAAAATCTAAAAAAAAATATGAACATGCATCAGCCAACATCTCAAAACAGTTTAAATAAGCCACGTGGGGTGGGTCATTATTTAAACACATTCAAGAAGGTTACAAACAAGAACAATTACAAATATTTAATATCCAGATTAATAGTTGGCTCCCACTTGACCAATATAAAATTGACAGGGACTTCAGAGAAGTATATGCATATCAATTTTATACCTAAGTAATAACCATGATTAAATACAGAATTATTATTTCGCTTTGAATGAGCCTCGGTCATCGTCGCCACTAATAATAATAATCCACAATCATCCGTTTGGAATTTATTCATGTGAAAGCTATCTTTTGGCCGTCCCGTGGTGGGAATTTCTCCAAAACAATTCACAAATAAATAAATCATGGACGTCAAAATTAATTCAATTTTATTATCCGGAATAAAATTATTAATTAATTATTTAAAAACATACTTAGTAATTTTCGAAAGTGAGATTTTTCAAAACAGTTTCTCATGCACCGCATATTCAAAACACAATTAAATACGCACAAAAAAATAAAGCAAATATCAAAACAAAAATTAAACATATTGGGCACAAATATCCAATTGTCACGGTTAATTTTGTCATGTCTTGATCTTGAGAAATTGTCCTTATTGCTTTCTTCGTTCATCTCGAAAAGCTCACACTTGATTGTCTCGAAAAATAGCCACGTCAAGTCATGTCATCGACCAGCTCATGGGTCGGAGTGCACACCTTGCACTCCCCGGCCGTGTCAATCGGCGCCCGTGCGCGCGTGAATAAGCGCCCGGTGCACGTCGCCTAATGATGCTTGGATCTCCTCGATAGGTCTCGATAGGCGCGCCGCGCTCCAGTGCGTGCCCGCACGAGTGCTCACACGCCCTCCCGAGCCGAGTCCCGCCTTCGCCCGGTTCCAAATTTGTCTTTTAATTCTTCGTCTCCGCCTCCGTCTTCGATCCGATTACAATTTATTTACAAAATAAATAAACCTAGATCTAGACTAGTCTATTACATTGAACGAATAAAACAAATCCTAATCTACTCGTGGATTTTCTCACGAGGCAAAACGAATTCGAACGAATCGAATTAAAAACCACAATTTACATGCATGCATAAATAAACATTCATCAAATACCATGACAATGGGATACCTGCAAAAAAGATCTAGCAATTCTACTATCCAATTTCAAATTCAATGAACAACGAATTAAATTACAATTTAAAATTCAGAGCCCGAAACCGTGGCTCTGATACCAGTTGTTGGGGAATAGTGTGCCCGGATCTATTCGGGGTGAATATTAAATACAAATTTAATTCTAACAATTATTACTAGCATGAATTAATCCTATATTAATTCAAATAATAACTCAACAACAAATCATGCATACAAGTTCGTCACATAAATCCTACGCATGCGGAAAAGCCAGGAGTTTACGTGAACTAACCTCTTGAAGTGGCAACAGTCTAGAAGGTGGATCCCGTTCGCACGAAAACACCAAAAATCCAATATATTCTATTTTCCAATATATCTCCCAAATAAAATTTTTCCTCCTTATGTTATGGAATTTTCGAAAATTCCTTCATGAATGGCCAAGTGGGAGATTTATTGAATTTAATGAGATAATCTTGTGTTCCAAGAATACTTATCCTCATCCCATAACAAAATTCAAGAAAATCTTTCTCTCTTTTTATCCATGATTTTCGAAAAAATTGGAAAAAATGGGCAACAATAATTTATTTTATTTTAAACACCTTTTTCAGTTATTGAACTTTATGTTTGGGCTACTTGGGGGCCCTTTAGGAGAATTAAGATTGGACCTTCCAATGGACTTTGAATTTTCAATATTGAGCCACAATATTATTCAAGCCCATAAATATTAATTAATCCCACTACATAATTAATATTGCACTATCCATCTTAACCCATATTACTGTTAATATGGGTCCCGATTATTAGGGCCCAATGGGATGTCGCGGTGATTTACACGCGCGAATCCCGCGATTCGTTTGCTGGAGGGGCTTGGCTTTCTTGTAATTGCATTCTGGCCTCTCTTCTTCTTCTTCTTCTTCTATAAATAGGCGGGGAAATAAGGTTTTCAAAAACTTTATCCCCCCACGAGAATTTTGATTGTTTCTTCCTTTTCCAGTTCACGATTCCGCCAAAAGAATCCTCCATACTTCTTGGTGTTGAACTCAAACAGGTAAATATCTCCCTTTGGTTCTAATTTATTTTATGGATTCTGGGATCCCTAGCTCCATCTCCGCTTCACGACCCATGGTGGTTTCTTCCTCCTCAGAGGATGATGTTCCTCTCGGCATGCGCCACCGTCAAGATTCTGGTTCCGAAGCAATGCATATTGGCGAGGGTTCTTTGGCTCGGGCCATGGGCGATAGAAGGGAAGATGATGCCAATGATGAACCGGCGGAGGATCGATTTTTGGAGGAGTTGGCCAAAATCACTCATCTACCCCCCTTGGACGTTAATTTCCTCCGTTTTGCTCCTCAGGCGCAGTTGGCATCGGCGGGTCCCTCTGCCCCGGCTTTGGACTATGGGGCTTATCAGCGGGTCTTCGACTACGAGTTGTACCACCGGGCTGCTCCCTACAAGCGGCCTAAGTGTCAATATTGCAAGTCGGTGGCATCGCAGTAAGCGGCATCCAGTAAGAGGCACAGGTCGGTACTTTCCGATCGCTATGTGCGGGGACTTCGTCGCCTGTACAAAGTGCCATGGGACGTTCATTTTTATGGAGCGTCCTCTGATGAAAGTGCCGATCAGCCTCCCCCGGGGATAATAGCTGTGAATGAGCCAACCATGGCTGCCAAAATTTGATTCCCACTGCATCCGGCAATATCCCATTTGTTGGCGGCTTGGAATCCGAGCCTCACACAGATTACCCCAAACGGGTGGAGCTACATTATTTCTACCTTGGTCGTGTTGGGGCAGGCCGGCTTGAGGAGATTACCCAATCCTGGGGAGATCGGCTACGTGATGTTGCCCATTGCTCAGGCCGGGAGCTATCAGCGGGATCCCCAATAAGGTTGAGGGGTGGCACCAGAAGTGGTGGTTTGTCGGAGGAGCCTGGGAGTCTGTCTCTCCGACCAGCACGCTACCAACCCGAGTTCCCACGGATTACGCAATTCGAGTTGAAAATGGTATTGTCTTTTATGGTTTCCGTACTCAGTTGTACTGATCTAATTCTTTTCTTGTATTGTAGTGTATACGCCATGGACTTCTGATCTTTACTGGGACTTCACCTAGGCATTCAAGGTAGCACGAGATACACCCCCGAGCTGGCGAGACGTCGAGTCGCTGAACTCTGAGCTTGACCATTTGGCGGCCGGACTGTACACCTATCCTCGCCACTTGCGGATTCCTTGTAAAGTCTCTATTGCTTTTCCTTTGTGGTATTTGGTAAATCTGTGCTAAAGATTTTCATGATTTCCTCACAGACCCAGACATTCCGACCTACCGTCGTGAGTCCTCTGCTGCTGAAATGGCCTCCAGACCAAAATCGGCACTGGCTCTATGAGGCATCAATCGAGGTCGGGCGTCTCCGCGGGTTCCCCGGTTCAGACCCCGCCTCCTGTTGCCGACAAGGGCAAGAAGAAAAAGATTACCGAATCTGCCCCAGCAGCCGGGGAGCGTCCTCATAAGTGGGCGCGAGAGGAGACTGGCTCACACCGAGACATCAGAAGCGGGACCCCTACTTCTACTCCTCCACCGACTTTGGTTTTGGCCGGGGGTCGCCATCCGGATGACGACTCTTGGATCGGCTGGGATGAGGAGGCGACGAAGAGGTAAACTGCTTTGCCTCTAATTTCGAAATATTATTATGGAGCCATCAATCTGATGTACCCTATTTTAGTCTTGTAGCTCGGACCTGATGCCTAACAAGTTCTCGCCAGAGGTATTGAGCTTCTTGAGGTCGAAGCTTCCCATCCTGGATGGTGTTCCTGCCGACTGGCCAATCTATATGACAAGGATGATGAGCAATGTTCTGCGAGTGTGGACGAAGGACGACCACTCCACTGCTCGTCGTCAAAAGGTCACGGGCAACATGTACTCGGCGGTCGTCCACTCCCTGAAGGCTGCCCTTTTCATGGAGAAAGCTTGTGCCCAATCTGAGATCGAGCTTTCCAATCTGGAGAAGGCCCAGACGAAGATCTCCGAGCAAGCAAAGACCGTGCTAAATGCATACGAGGTGCAGAAGAAGCTGGAGCTCGAAAAGGCCGATCTGGCAAGAAGGGTCCTGGAGCTCGAGGAGCAACTAAGGGGAGTCGAGGGCATGCTGGTGGCGAAGAGGGATGTCGTGGTCCGACTGAAGGGAGATCTGGTTAGCAAGGACACTGAGGTCGAGGCTAAGTTGGATGCCGAGAGGGAGCATTTTAAAGAGGTCGAAGAGCAGAATGCTAATTATGCTTACGTCTTGGCGGTTGCAGGGGCCATTCGGGCGGTCCGCCAGAAGAGCCCTGATGCCGATCTCTCTGACCTTATCTCTGAGCTGGCCAGTTATGTCGGGGCTTATCCGCTTGATCCTGATGTCGTGCTAGAAATTAAGGATCTGGAAGGATTTGGTATTGACCTGTCCTTCTTTCCTAATCAAAGCCGGATCGTGCACCCCGCCCCTGACCCTAACGAGATGCAGCCGGTAGATCATGCGGTGGTCCTCAAAACTCAGACGGGCGAGGTCAGAGGCCAGATGGAGGCTGCTGAGGCTTCAGGTGCAGACCCTCCGATGAACAGGCCACAACCGGCCTCTAGGGAAGGTGTCTACCAGCCCAAGATTCGGGAGATGAGCTGCCCACATATCCGCCAGTGTTATTCAACAGCAATTAGGTGGGCAACCTTTGAACATAGTCGGTGGTGGTGCTGATGGGATTCTGGATGTTCTTAAGAATGATAACATCAAGAATCCCGATAAGAAAAAGGAAATTGAGAAGTTGTTGAACCCCATCCCCAACAACACTTTTGATTAGCATCCCCCGAAGTAATATTAAGAATCCCGATAAGAAAAAGGAGATTGAGAAGTCGAAGCCCATCCTCAACAGTACTTTTGATCAACATCCCCCGAAGTCGATTGTCGTCAATGAGTCATCTAGGAATTGAGTCTTGGTGAATTGCTAGTCGTTTTAGTATCCAGATGTACTTTTACTTTTCTGTTGGTTTTTGGCCGCCTGGTGTAATTTGTCCTGGCTAAAAACCAACAGAAAAGTAAAAGTACATCTGGATACTAAAACGATTGCGACCTGAGAGGTACATAGTTTCTGAAACTCGACTTCTGAGGGAATCACCGCCTCTGTACCGAAAGCCATCGAGTATGGGGTCTCTCCTGTTGAGTTTTGGCACGTTGTTCTGTATGACAACAATACATCTGGCAGTTCGCTGGCCCACTTTACCTTCTTATCTTCGATCTTGGCTTTCAAAGTATGTTTGATAATTTTGTTCACTGCTTTGACATGTCCATTAGATTGGGGATGATATGGGGTCGAGAAGAGCGTAGTGATTTTCCATTTCCTGAAAAAACTTTCGATCTTGAAGCCATCAAATTGTTTCCCATTATCTGATATGATTGCTTGGGGTAGGCCGAATCTGCAAATGATGTTCCGCCAAATAAACTTAATGACATGCTCTTGATCTATGGTTGCCAAAGCTTCGGCCTCGGCCCATTTTGTGAAGTAGTCTACTGCAACTAAAGCGTACTTGATTGAGCCCGGGGCTGTAGGAAGCGGCCCGATGATATCTATCCCCCACTTCGCAAATGGCCAGGGACTGAGAATGTTGGAAAGTTCCTCAGGGGTGACTTTTATCTAAGGGGCATGGATTTGGCACTTGTGACATCGTCTTGCAAATATCAGCGCATCGACTCTTAAGGTAGGCCAAAAATATCCTTGTCTAGTCACCTTGTGTGCGAGCGATTGTCCCCCAACATGGTTTCCGCACACCCCTTCGTGTATATTACGTAGGATAATTTGTCCTTGTTCCTGTGTAACGTATCGGAGCAAGGGTATGCTGAAGCCCCGCTTGTATAGCTCATCATTAATCAAAGTATATCTGGGTGCCCGAAGTTGTAGCTGTTTTGCCTGAATTCTGTCTTCCGGTAATGTCCCTAACATCAAGTAATCGATGATAGGGGTCATCCAGCTCATAGGGGGGGCATCGAGGGTAGCGACCACTGTACTTTCAGTGGAGGGGTGGGAGAGCTTAGTGAGGGTGACATCCTTCATCTCTTCTGGCCCCTCCGAGGTCGCAAGCCGTGCTAGTGCATCGGCTCGCGAGTTCGTGTCTCTCTGTACCAACTGGATGTGAATTTGTTCGAACTTCAGGTATAATGTTTTGACGACCTCCTGGTAGGCCGACATTCTTTCATCCCTGGCTTCGTACTCTCTCGATACTTGGAATGCTACAAGCTGAGAGTCGGTATATACCTGAAGCTTTTTTATGCCCATGGCTATGGACATTTCCAGGCCGCTAATGAGTGCCTCATACTCTGCTTCGTTGTTGGTAACCGGAAATTTAAAAGTGATGGCATTATAAAAAGATGTGCCATCCGGGCTAATCAGTACCACGCCTGCCCCTAATTTATTAGCCGTCGCGGACCCATCCACGTATAACTCCCAAGGCGGGTTAGTTGTGCCGCTACCCCCCGGTGGGAAAGTTAGCTCGACAAGGAAATCAGCTAATGCTTGAGCTTTAATTGCAGGTCGTGGCGCATACGTTACCCCATATTGCCCAACTTCAATAGCCCATTTGAGGCACCGACCTGATGTATCAGGTCGATGGAGAATGTTACTGAGGGGTAAAGAGGTGAGGACTTTGACATGATGATCGAAGAAATATGGCCTTAACTTTCGCATGCTCATGACTAGAGCGTAGGCTAACTTTTCCATGCGGGGGTACCGTTGCTCAGTCTCACTCAGAGCCTGGCTTACAATGTAAATTGGAAGGTGAGCCTGACCTTTTGCTCGTACGAGTACCGCGCTCAAAGCTGTTTCTGAAGCCGCTAAATATAGAAAAAGTTTCTCTTCGGGGATTGGCTTGGCCAGTATTCCGACATTGGCCAAGTAGGCCTTGATCTTGTCAAGTGCTTCTTGGCTCTCTATCGTCCACTCGAACTTTGACTTCCTCCGGATCGTGTCGAACATGGGTTTGCATTTATCCCCCATTCAAGAGATAAACCTGTTCAAAGCGGCTAAGCATCCGGTTAACTTATGCACCTTCTTCACCGTTCTTGGCGCCCCCATGTCCAATATAACTTGTATTTTGGCTGGATTCGCCTCAATCCCCCGCTAACTAGATGGCCCAAAAATTTGCCCGACTCGACCCCGAAGTTGCATTTCTTCGGATTGAGTCTCATGTTGTACCTTCTAAGGACCTCGAAGGTTTGAGCTAGGTGCATCAGATGATCCTCCTTTGGTAGACTTTTGACGACGATGTCGTCTACGTATACCTCCACCGACTTGCCTATCTGCTTGGCGAACATGTGGTTGACTAGTCTCTGATTCGTGGCTCTGGCATTTTTCAAGCCGAAGGGCATTCTTTTCCAACAATACATGTTCTTTTCGGTTAGGAAAGATGTGTGCTGTCGGTCTGGCTCGTGCATGGCTATTTGATGGTATCCGGTAACGCATCCATGAAAGACATCATTTCATGTCCCGCCGTGTTGTCAATTAAATGATCAATATGTGGCATTGGGAAGAAGTCTTTTGGGCATGCCTCATTGGGAAGAAGTCTTTTGGGCATGCATCATTGAGTACCGCGTTGGCTACCTATCGCGGTTGGTCGGCTTACATGATTAAATCATTACCTAACTGCTTTTTCACCTCCTCTGCGAGGGCAGCATATTTTTCTGGGCCACATTTCCTCCTTTTCTGAGCTACCGGCCTTTTCGTTGGATCGATATGTAGGCGATGATACGTGACCTGAGGATCGATTCCGACCATGTCTTTGTGCGACAAAAACATCCAAGTTTTTCTTCAGGAAGTCGATCACTTCTATCCTTAGGTCGCTGGGGATCTTGGACCCAATGATGACCTCCAATTCAGGCCGAGTTGGACCCACTCGGACTTTTTCGAGCTCTTTCCCGGGTACCGCCCTAGGTTCTCCAGTTCTTGGGTTATCTATATCAGCTTCGAGCATAAAATCTTTGGGTTCAGGACCCATTCTGAGGTCGAGGTCCTTGTGCTTCCTCTTATTTGTCTTTTCATCAGTTGATTTGGTGTTGCATTTTTCGTTGTTTAACATCATTACTTGATGGCTAGGTGCATGCAACGAATTGAAATAAGACACATGGTAAAGCAAGCATCCTCTAGCATCCACTTGGTCACCTTTAACTGTGCCAACAATCCCACTCTTGGTGGGGAATTTTACACAAAAGTAATATGTGGAGGACGCAGCCTCAAACTCATGCTCAAAAGGCCTCCCGAGAAACCATTATAGGTGCTCGGGAGGTCGATTACAAGGAAATCTAGGAGCCTAGTGTTCCTAACCTTCTCATCTATGGTGGACACAAGCTCCACAGATAAGTGGATCATCCTCAGAGGCTTGGCAGTTGCGTTCCCAAAACCCTTCACCGTGTGGTCGCACGGGGTGATGTATGCCTCGTAGTCACCAAGTTAGTCCAAGGTCTTTTTGAAAAGAATGTTGCAGAAAGCCCCACCATCGACCAGCAGCCGGCAAACAGTTGTCCCCATGATGTTAGCCTTGATGACAAGCGGGTGAATGTTTGGATAAACAATCCCGGCTTTGTTGACCTCCCCGAACTAGATCTTGTGAGTTTCCTCAGTCACGGCTAAGATGGGCAAGACCATTTTCTGGGCATTCTCCATTGCCCTGACCTTCCCCTTCATTCTTCGTTTTGATGAGGAGACCAGGGAGAGGCCCCCTATTGTGGCGAGTGGCGAGATTGTATGAATGACTCGACCTCCGACATGGGTGGTACAGGCGGCTCGCTATGTGCGGTCCCATGTGTGGGCTCCCTTTGAGCCTGGTCTCCCTGCCTGTGCTGATGATCCTGTTGCCGACCTCGTCCATCATGGTTATTTTCCTGAGGATTCTTGATGAACTCATCCAGACGACCGTCTTCGTAGAGTTTCCATATTTGTTTCAAAAGATCCCTACACTCACTGGTGTAGTGCCCCTTCTGAGCGTGATAGTGGCAAAACTTGTTGGGGTTCTGCTTGCTCTTATCTTTGATGCGGTGAGGTGCGTGCAGCATATCTCATCCCTGTATCTGGGCATAGACATGACCAGGCATCATGCCTAAAGCCTCCATCAGCTTTACCAGGATGGACTCTTCAAACGGCTTGAAGCTGCCGGGTGCCTTGTATTGACCCCCGGTTTTCTTCAACTCTTCTTTGGTTCCGCGATCTCCTTCATTTCCGAGAGTTGGGACTCTAAAAATTCCATGGTGTGGATGAGATCGCTAGAACGCTTCCGTAAGTCAGCGTAGCTAGTAGGGTAATCTGTAGTCATATGTTGCCAAAGCTTGGTCCCCTTTCTGAGGCCGGAGACGGCCCCCAGCAGTTTAGCCTCATCCCCTATGGGGTCGCCCTCAATGATAAGCCGGTCGATCCTTTCGACATAGGATCAATCTGACTCGGTTTCCCCTTGTCGGGTATTCATGAGCCGCTGTCTGGTCACGGGTCGGGGAGCCAAAGCAGTGTAGTGACTTAGGAACAATCGAGCCAATTCTTCAAAAGTGACCGAGAAGGCTGGTAAGGAAGTGTACCACATATGGGCTTGATCGCTCAGTGTCAGGGAAAATAACCTACACTTCATCGCGTCTGACGCCCCCATCGAGGCCATATACAAATTGTATTTAGCCCCATAGACCTTGGGATCCGTGCTCCCGTTGTAGCGATCTAGAGCCGCTATGCTGATTTTCCTCTGGGTGGGGGCCAGAGTAACCACCGTTCCCAATGGAGAGTCTGGGATGGTGAGACCATCATCTATTCCCGTGGAACCATTCTGGTCCCCCACCCTTTCCATCAGTTGTTGGACAGTTCTTGCCAGCGTAGTGACCTGCACATCGAGCGGGTTGTTGGTCGCGTTGATGTCATGCCCCTGGCTCTGGTTGATTGCCAAGTCACCCGGAATACCTCCATGATATATGTTTAAGGGCCATGATTAGGTCCTGTTCCACCTGTTCCGCACGGCGTGGCTATGAATGGGCTTCGTCTTCGCCCCTTGCCAGAGCTTTCTGGGCATTCGAGGTGGGTGAACACATTGTTCGATAACGCTGGTTTTTCCAGGGCCCGATTAGTCCGAATGATCGCATGCTTGGCCGCATTGTAAGCCAATTGACCTGTGGACCGTCCCTTTTCGGTCATGGGGCCCTTGCCTTTGGAGGTTCCAGCATCGTGCATGGTCTTTTTGGCCATGGGAAAATCTCCTTCGCCATCGAAGAAAAGACGTTTCTTGTTGAGGACCGCCGTAACTGCCTTGACGTCCTCAGGTGTTTGGACCAGATTCCACCAATCGGGTGAGCCCGTCGGGACTACCCGGTGAGTGTGGCGGGAGCTTTGAGATGCCTCAACACCATCTCGAGCTTCAGTCTCATTCATGATCACAACATTTCCATGATTGATCGCCATTGTGTGATGAGTTGTGGATTGATGGGTTTTCACAGGAATCAGATTAATTTTTAGAAATTTCCCACAGACGGCGCCAATTGTTGTGACTGACAATAATTGAGTAATTTTAACAATAATTATAGTAAAAACAAGATGATTATCAATCAAAGTGAAAAGGAAAACACTCGATTTGATGACTCGGTTCGTCCTTAGAATCAAACTACGCCCGGGGGCAACCAAGCCAGGAGATTTGTATATTATTAGTGCCTAGAGTCTAAGATGTCCAATGTGACCTTATTGGTCTATTTATATTGTTAATCCCGCCTCATGGACGGAAGATTACATAAGGGAATATGCTCCATAGATTGCTTCAATCTCGCAAGTCGCCCGTTTCCTTTGATTGACTTGAGATTGCCTCTTTAATGGGCGCCAGTTGTGGGCCGAAACTCTCGGGAGGATCGAGAGGCTTGCAGGATGCTTTCCTTAGGTGGGCTTGATTGACCGTTATTTGCTGCAGGTCGGGCTCCGACCTGGATGGTAGACACGCAGGTCATGTTGTGACTTACAATACTTTGTTTAGGTCGCTATGTGACTTCTCCTTTTCCACGACTAGGGTGCTCTCCATCTTCGAGCAACCTTCTTTTGTTGATGTTATCTGGGTATGCTTGTCTCTAAATTTGCTATCCTTCGGGCATGGGGGAGAGCAGAATAATCCGTGCTACAACACAAAGGAATGCTGGGATCGGGTACATCTGCGACATCTTATGGAAGAGTTGGTCTGGGAAGTCGATGGTTTCAATGAGATAGTCTTCCGCATGTTGTCAATGCAGCAAAGTTCGAGGGTGGAAACTTTTGCTATGTTTGTGTGGCAAATATAGAAAGCCCGGAACGACATCGTCTGGAACGGGATAGCCCCCACAGCTGCGCAGGTTATATTCGCTTCTGCGACTATGCTGCATGAATGGAAAGTAGCCAGGTCATCTGTAATGAAGGGTGCGAGAGACGGTTCTGGCAAGAGACGGGGGAACGCTATTGCCATTCGGCAGTGCCGAGCGTGGCTTAAGCCGATGCCGGGTTTCTTGAAAATTAATGTAGATGCATCATTTTTTGTGGACTCAAATCTAACCGGGTTGGGCATGGTCATTCGGGACGAGTTGGGTATTTTCATTTTGGCTAGAACGTTAACCGTGACTGGTAAATTAGAGGTGGATGTGGGGGAAGTGATGGGTTTTTTCGAAGCACTGTTGTGGATTAAGAATCTCGGTTTTGAGCATGTTTGGATAGAAGGCGATGCTAAGCTGGTAGTGGAGGCCATTTCTTCGAAATCCACTTATAAATCAGTGTTTGGGGATTACGTGAATGCTTGTAGGACGATTATACGTCAAAATCCCAGTTATGTTGTTCATTTCGTAAGGCGTGATGCCAATTTGATGGCACACGAATTTGCACGGATCTCACGTGATTACGGAGACTCGCATTGTTGGTTAGACCCTCCAAGTTTTGTGGATGGGCTAACAGACCTCCCTTGTGTTTGCAATAATGAAAACTAGGCTACTTGGTTTTCAAAAAAAAAAAATTCTATTTTTGTGGATCAGGATTGTAGATAAAACAAATAACGAATGAGTTCAATAATATAAGTTTGTGTTTCCTGTCGGTGTGCGACTCCTCTTTCGTGTTTACAGACGCAGGATCAGATCCTACATGTCACAAATTATTATTTTTTATTTTTTTAAATAAAAAAAATTAAAAATTCCATTATTCTCTAAATTACAAGTAAACTCACAACTATAGCACATTGATATTTAATAACTTATTTTCTCACTAATACACTACAAGAAAATAGAGGATTGCCTATGAAATATTTCAATATGTCTATGGAATTCCCAACAAAAATAGTTTCGTCCTTAAATAGTAAAGATTGCCTACGATTTGCCTACAAAATTTCATAGTCATATAGGCATTTTCATTCACAAGTAAATTTATCTACGGAATGTAATTCATAGATAAATTTATTTGTAAGTCATTTCTAAACTACAAATATAATTGCCAACGGAAATGTAAGTTGCTAGGGAATTATCTTTTATAGTTAATTTATTTGCCTACAAAAATTATAAATGTGTAGGTAGTTTCTTCGTAGGTAATTTGTTTGCCTAGTAAATTATTTTGTGTAGGTAATTTTTCATAGATTATTCTAAAAATTGGTGGGCAAATTTTAGGCGATACTCATTCTTTAAGGAACAAATTATTTTTGTAGGAGAATTTCGTAGCCATTTGAAAATTTTTGTAGGTAATTTTTCATTTTATTGTAGTGATATATTTACCTAAATAATTGTCGTGTACATATACTTCATATTGCTCTATATTACAATTTACGAAGGGGACATGCAAAACTGAACCAGTATTACATGCAAAACATAACAGTATTACATGTTAAAATATAAATGTATTGCATCCAAAACATAAGAAAAATATAAAATTTTGAAGTGTATTAAATGCATAATTGAAGTAGTATTAAAATTCATAATCAACAATCATTAATGCCTCCTACTTTGATTTAAAAAGAGAAACTAAAACAGTATTATAAGCAAAAATATAACAGTATTACAAAACAAAACATAACAATATTACAAACAAAAACATAAAAATATTACAATTTAAACATAAGAAATTTTTTAGGTAAGTTAAGAAGGGTACCTAATAAAAAAGACGATATTACATGTAAATTATAACATTATTACAATAAAAAAAATACGATTTTTGAGTGAGTTATATGTACAATTTATAAACAAAATTGACAGTGTATGTGCGTGTATTTTCAGAGTGTTATTGAAAATGTTATGCAACGTGTAAAACAATATATGACAGCGGAAGTATAAAAAATGCAGTGCAAAGGATTTCAAAATTGTGTATAGTCTGACATCAGACTATACGAACCTCATGGTTAAAAACATCACTATAACAAGTAGTGAGATACACAAGAACCTCTTACAATATCCTAAAAGGTGTAGTGAAAAATCACACACCAAAAAATCAATCTATTCAATCAAGTAACTAGTGATCTTATTCAACCTAAAACTTGATCTAATAAGATAAACAAAGTACTAATGGGAAATGTTGGGATATACTCAACCAGTACAAATAGAATAGTATCGACCCTCACACTCCACTCATGGTTGTATCTCGGATGTCATTCTCTAAAGTTTGGAGTAGAGCAAATGGTATTTCACTTTTCCTCAAACTTGAATGTCAACCAATGCAGTGTAGTTATACACTTGAAGATCAACTACATTGTCCTATCCACTAGGCTTTGATATCCTTTAACTTCTCCACTACTATCTCCATGATCTTGCTGTAACCACCCATGATCTTTCTATTCTCACTCATCCACAAGGCAATCGCCTGACAATATAATCGAATTATCTTCAACCTGCAATGTAGGAAACATAGAAAAATACATCTATTAAAACGGAGTCAGTGTTAGATGAAAGGACAAATTTATGATGTTATGCACAATGTTGTCCAACATATGGAACAACATCCGTGCAACATCAACAAACTCCCCCAATTTGGCCTTTCTACTACAACACACCTGATGTTAAAAACAACATCCGAACTTATGTCAGGAAATAAATAAATAGTAGTCATCCAGAGAACAACTAATATTCAACCAAATCATAATTTAAAAACAAACAGACAAATAAAAACACTAAGTACATCAGCAGTGTACTTAGGCCAAAGTATCTGTTGGGAAATCTGTAATTTAGTTTTGATGGAAGTTCCAAAGCAACTGATCTGATCAGATTGACACCTTAGTCAACTGGTTGAAAACTGACTTGAGAATCTGAATTGATAAAACTGGTTTTTCACACGGGTTAAAACAAGCTTCCGCACCATTCAGTTAAACTGACAGATATCAAGCTGATCTGCCCTTAGGCACTCAGTAAGATTGAACATCAGTATAAACTGATACACTAGCACTCTGATCGGGTAATCTGCAGTTCACACCTGATCCGCACAAAAAGTTTTGGAAGTCTATTCACCCCTCCCCTCTAGACTTCCACCCTCACAAAACCCGTTCGGGACCTACAAGTGGTATCAGATCAGTGGTTCTACAGACCACTGGCTTTGAGTATCATCGATTCTTGAGGAAGAATCTTTGTGGTCATTTGAACAGATCTTGAAAAAACCGTTTTTCAAAACTCATTCGTTTTCAAAATCATTCAGCATGGATAATACCTCTGGCATGTACCATGATTTGCCTAAGTTTTCAATTGATGAGTATGCAGATTGGGCCATATATATGTGCAACCATCTAGGATCGATAAGCTGCAGAATGATGGAAGTCATTGAACGAGGACCCATCATTATATATTACGACAACCCAGCAGTTGGAGGAGATCTAGACTTTGCACCGGGAAGTCTTGTTCGAAAAAGCCCAGCCCTGATGGATGCAGAAGAAAGAAAATTGTATACTCTAGATACAATCGCCAGGCATATAATCATGAAGACGATGGATAAAGTCACAAAGGAGAAGATAAAGTATCTCAAAACAGCAAAAGCAATGTGGGATACTCTTGCTGAGATATGCGAAGGAAATGATCAGATCAAAGACAGCCGACTACAAGCTGAACTGATGAAGTTCGAAAAGCTAAAGATGTTGCCCAATGAGACCATCAACGAACTCGATGGGAGGATCACCATGTCAGTGAATAAACTACGAGAACTTGGAAGAGAGATGTCAGATAAAGATATCAACTACAAGATCTTAAGATCTCTCACCAAGAAATGGGACATGAAAGTCACGGTAATCAAGGATTGCCAAGACATTTCAAAGATGAAGCCGAGTAGCTTGTTCCTAAGCCTTAAAGCTCACGAGTTTGATTTAATCGAAAGAGGACAAGCAGATGAAGACAAGACGCTGCTTTGAAGCCTCAACGCCTAAATCGGCCAGCATTTAAAAAAACCAAAGAAGCAGATCGAAGGCCATCAACTCCGTTGGAAATATAATGAGTCAAGGTAAATGATCGCTCGCTTACCGTGAAACTTGAAAGAACAAATACTCGGCTTTTGGTAAGTATCGGAGATTCTACAATGACTATCAAGACAACGAAAAAAAAGCAGGAGGCCAACCGACGGATCACTAGAAAGAACCCGATCCGATGATCAAGAGATCACAGAGAAGAAAAGAAAAGAGATGATCCGATGATGAGAGAAGAGATAATGAGATCCGACAGAAGGAATTCAGATTACCATCAGAAAGGAAAGTCACCTGACAGATCCTACAGACGGAGTGACTCACCTGGCAGAGGAAGTTCCGTAGATTGAGGATCGTGGGCTTCAATCGCGAGAAACCAGTCACTACAAAGACCGACCGCCTCTGACCGACTCCCGAGAGAAAGAGAAGAGAAACGGAATGTAGAGAACAACGCCTCGTAGATAGAAAAGCCCCGTCACGACATCCGGAATTGATGATTCCTATCCGCCTTCCCGACGACTCGTTACTCATCCGAGAAGACTTCGTCTCGATAAGGCGAAGGCTTTGGCTGACTTCCACAAGCATGAAGATCTGATATTCTCTTCAGATGACGATGAAGTCTGCCTGATGGCCAAGGTGGACCAATCTGAGGTAACCTCCAAACCTTCTGCTTTTTCAATTTCCACACCTGCTATCATTAGCACACCTGCTAGAGAGATTGACTTGCAGCTCTACTCTAAGCAATTGCTAGATGATCTCTCTGATGCAGTAGACACTTATACAATAGTGGAAGCTGAAAATGACAAGCTAAGGATCATAAATAATCAGCTTGTTAAAGAGAACGCTGTCAGTAAAGCTACTGAACTGAAATCCGCTGAAACTGCTCAGAAGGTAACTGAGGAACTTAACGTTCTGAAAGATAAATCTTCTGATAAGGAGAAACAGATCAAAGATCAGATAGCAATCAACAAACATCAAGCTGATGATTTCAAAATCCTTCAAGCTAAATTTGATGAGCTATTCCGACTACATGAGAGTCTAAAATCTACTGAGGATAGTCTGCGCAAGAAAATAGAAGTTTTCACGAAGTCATCAAAAACCGTTCAAGATATGAACACCTATTTTCGAACGCCGGCTAACAAGAAGGGAATTGGGTATGAGAACCCTTCTACATCCTCAAAAGCCCCTTTTGATTCACTTCAAAAGGGTGTAATCAAACGAGTCTCTGACGAAGATACACTAAAAGCTAAACTTGTATCTGATAAGGGAAAAAGACCTGCTGAGCAAGTAAGGCAGGTGCCTAATCAGAAAGGGAACAGAAATGGACCCTAACTGATAAAGCATCAGCCGAGGAATCAACAGAAGAACCCAGTTCTTCTGAAGAAACCTCAACCTGATCAGCAGATTAGGTATCAGAAGAGACAGTCTGTAAGAAGGAAATCTAATCTGAGACCCAATCAAGGTCAGCTGCCTAATAAGCAAGCTATGGGTAAACTACAAAGACCACCTATGCCAAAAAGATATGAATCTTTTGATGGTAGCAGTCGTACCTACCCTTATAACCAGAAATCTAGGGCTACTGCACCTGAGCCACACTGGATTAAAAGAAGACAAAATATAAAGAAAAATCCCAAGTCCTCTAAGTCATCCAAGGCTCACACGAATAATCATACTAATCAGAAAGCATATAAAGAGACATATGATTATGTTGATATGTATGGGAGACAAATCAGACCTTCTAATCTATCTGATTTTCATAGAAGTGCTCTGTTTGTGTGGATCCCTAAATACACCACTAACCCCCCAGGACCCAATTCCAAAGGGGTACCTAAAGCCTGATTTGATTGCAGGTTCGCGTGGGACTGGCATACAAAGGAGGTGTACAAGCAACTATCTGGTACATCAATAGTGGATGCTCAAGGCACATGACTGGAAGCAAACATCTCCTTAGCTCTTACAAAGAACAAGAAGGCCCACGTGTACTCTTCGGTGATGATAACTTTGGTTTTACCAAAGGATTTGGAACCTTAGAGAATGATGATGTACAAGTAACTGGAGTCTCGTATGTCGAAGGATTAAAGCACAATCTACTATCAGTATCACAATTCTGCGACAACTGATTCAATGTTGAGTTCTCGAGCGACAAGTGTACGATTAGGAATCGAGCCACTCAACAAACCTTGCTAACTGGTTCAAGGAAAGGTACAATCTACACAGCAGATTGGAGCAGTTGCCCAAAGAATACATGCTTAATTGTTAAGAGCTCCAAAAGTAGCAGTTGGCTCTGGCACAAAAGAATGAACCATCTGAACTTCAAGACTCTTAACAAAATAGCTAGGTTGTATTTGGTTGAGGGACTTCCGAATGAGATATTCTCCAAAGATCAGACATGTGCCGCATTTCAGAAGGGAAAACAAGTTAAAGCCTCATTCAAGGAATACGGGACCAAAGATCGAAAGAGAGTCTTTAAATCGCTCCATATGGATCTATTAGGACCAGTTACACCAGTCAGTCTCAGTGGACGCAAATATACTCTAGTAATCGTGGATGATTATTCCAAGTTTACTTGGGTTGTATTCTTATACAAGAAGAACGAGACAACGACAAAGATACCTGAGAAGCTACAAAACGAGAAGGGTGTCAGCATAGTAAAAATTAGATCATATAAAGGTACAGAGTTCCTGAATTCCTTTATTACTGATTTTTGCACTGAGTTTGGAATACAACATGAGACGTCAGCTGCAAGAACACCACAACAAAATGAAGTAGCAGAATGGAGAAACAGAACTCTCAAGGAAGTCGCTTTTCGACTATGTTAAATTTAACATGCCACACCAAACCATTTTCAAGTGTATAATCAACAACGTTGATGCCATACTCGTAATGCATGATGTTCTCGACTAAGACTTACTTCAAAACACCTTATGAACTGTGGAAGGGCAGAAAACCTCGTGTTTCATACTTTCATGTTTTTGGGTGCAAGTGTTTCATACACAACAATGGGAAAAGTCAGTTGAAGACTTTTGAGGCCAAGTCAGATGAGGGCATATTCTTAGGATATTCCTCATCCAAAGAAGACTTTTCGAGTTTACAACAAACGAACCCTAGTTGTGGAAGAAACACCCCATGTGGTCTTTGATGAGACCTCTTACGAACAAGAGAAAGTCGCCTCGGAACAAGCCGCACGTACCGGATCAATATTACGACATGCGTAAAATAGATCGCCTAAGCATCAAGGAGAAAGAACTCGAACACGTAATAAAGTACATCCCAAACTTTGATCTTGCCGATTCAACAGTCAATCGCACCCAAAGGTACGCATTAACCGCTTGAAGAAGATGTTACAACCGAGATAAAGATCAATCGAACCATCCGGTTCGGGGGAACACCGAAGTTCCTATGAATGTACATCGGCACATGATGAGTCCAACATCACCGAGACATGTTCTTATCAAGTTGATCATAATTCCGCACCACTCCCAATCACTAGTAATGAACTACTATCGATATGGATGATGTTCTCCAAATGACGCGACATCATAACGAAGGACTGGATTACCGGTCATCCAACCGATCGATTATCGGAGACCCATCCGATAGAGTCAAAACTAGACATCGACAGAAAGTGCCATGTCTCATTGTTATCTGTCTTTGAAGGAACCAACTATAGTAGAGAAGCTCTACAAAGACGCTTGGTCGGATTCTAGCCATGCAGAGGAGCCGGAACAGTTTGAGAGGAATCAAGTTTGGAAACCGTGGACGTACTCAACTCATCGGGGCGTAATTGGCACGAAGTGGGTATTCAAGAACAAGAGAGATGAGAAAATGTCATAACCGTAAATAAGGCAAGACTTGTTGCTAAGGGGTATTCACAATCGAAGGAATTGATTATGATGAGACCTTTGCACCCGGGCCACTCGCCTAGAAGCCATTCGGGTCAAGCTTTCGCATATCTTTTGCCCGCGAGAGGGTTCACTCACGGTATCGATGGATGTAAAGAGTGCATTATTAAATGGGGTACTAGCAGAGGAAGTTTATGTCGAACAACCTCCAGGCTTTGAAAAAAGGCAACCAAGTGTACCGTTTAAGGAAAGCTCTTTACTGACTCGAAACAAGCTCCTCGAGCTTGGTATGATACACTCTCTCGAAGATTTGATAGACAACGGGTTCACTAAAGGAATAGTGGACAGAACCTTATTCAGAATAGAAGATGGAGAAGATATTCTGATGGTTCAGATTTACGTGGACGACATCATCTTCAGCAAATTGATGCAAGGGAAGTTCGAGATGTCCATGATGGGTCATATGAATTACTTTCTGGGTTTACAAGTCAAGCAGAGTACAGAAGGGATATTCATCCGCCAAAGAAAGTACACAAGGAATCTCTTGGCAAAGTTTGGAGTTCAACATTGCAAGGAAGCCGAAATTCCAATGATGACCGGGTTCAAGATGGATCCGGATGAAGATGGTCGAAAAGTTAATCGAAAAGAATATAGAGCTCGATTGGATCACTACTATACCGACCGCCAAACAGACCGCATATCACTTTTGCAAGAGGGTGTATGCACCGTTTCAAGTAAATCCAATGCAAAGCCACCTAGAAGCGAATTAAGCGGATTCTCAAGTATCTGAAGGGGATCAGAACCTTGGTTTATTTTACCCATCAGATGACAATCTAGAGCTTAGAGGGTATTCTGATTCAGATTACGGAGGTTGCAGAATTAACAGGAAGTCAACCTCAGGTTCATGTCAGTTTCTGGGAAATAAACTGATCTCTTGGTTTTCAAGAAGCGTACATCGATTCGACATCTACTACCGGGAATATATATAGGTCAGCGAGAAGTCATTGTTCCCAATCGCTTTCGCTAAGTCGGCGGTGAGGATTACAACATTGTAGCTAAGAACGTACCTATATTCGTGGCGATGTAATAGTGCTATTGCAATCACTTTCGAGAATCTGTTCTACATACAAGATGCAAGCATGTGGATGTCAGACACCATTTTATTAGAGATCACGTTGAAAAGAAGAATATCAGGATGGAAAAGATCCATACTGACAAACAGAAAGCTGATATCTTAACTAAGCCGCTAAGCCGAGATCGATTCAGAGAGTTATGCAACGAGCTAGGGCTTCTGGATCTTGGAGAAAATGCACCAGATATGGTTGAAGGACTGATCTCCAGAACCAGTTGGTTAAAAGACTAACCAAGTTAAGTGGAATCAGTTGAGTTAGGAATCTCAACTGATCAGTTGACCAGACGAGGAGCCGATCTGAAGTTCAGATAAGGAGCAGATCAGAAAGTCAGATAAGTAGCCGATCTGAAGTTCAGACAAGGAGCATATCAGTTCAAGACATATCAGATTAAGGGGGAACTGATCAGATTGAAAGATTAGTTTATAAGTCGATTAAAGCTGCAGTCAACAAGCAAGTCAAGAGTAAAGCTACAGATTGCATAAGTCAGAAGAAACAACACAGTAATGGAATAACAGAGTTTTTCATTGATAAGGACCCGGAGGTCAGATTTACAAGTTACAAGTGATATCACAAGCTACAAATGCTACAAGCTATCGTCAAGTGGTATTACAAGTACAAGAAGACCCGGAGGTCGATACATAAACCATAAGCCCTAAGCCAACCCTAGGTAGGGAACACGAGAGAGAGTTCAAGGTATGATGCTCTCATTTTCCCTCAGTCCTAGAAGAGGCGTCAGAGAGGCTTCGAGAATCCTGAGCCAATCTCAAAAAGCTTCGGAGTGAGGAGCGAGAGAGGCTTTGAAGGATGTCCAAGCCGAGAGCCCTCAGACGTAAAATCAACGGGCTCTCCAGCTGTTAAATGGGGCACAGTGCCACAGGTTTGGTCACAAGGATCAAACTGGCACTAGTGTCGCATGCAAAAATTGAGCTTGATATATGGAGATCAGCTGTTGACAGATGCAGACCATATACCAAACTCATGTTTTGTTTCAGACTGAGTCTGTTGATGCTAATTCCGTCATCTCTATAGGCGCACAAGGTGTATACGGTTAGGAGAAGTGCCTTCTCATTTGCCTTAGCAGATCCGCCTCCATGGTGGTAAAGAAGCTTAGCATTGATCGTATGTGAAATCTTAGATGACGACGAAAGCAGTGTGAAGGAACACACAGGGTTGATTTGAGAAGCTGATTTCATTGGAAAAGGGCTAAAAGTTCCCACCGGAAGTTTCACCGGAAATAAGGAACTCATCGGAAAAGCATGAAGGATATGCTAAAGAAGATGAAATGGTTTATGTTGTGTTGTTTGCCTAACACCCCAGGCTAATTTATAGAAATGAATTAGGGGTATAAATGCAAATTTTATCTTCTCAAAAGATCTTAAGAGAAATTTGCATCGACAACGCGTCAAGAACACGCGGCTAATGGTTGGATGAGTTAACGGTGTGATTAAATCATAGCGTATCTATGCCATTATTACGGAATGTAAAATCGCGCCGATTTGGGAATCGAGGCGACTTTTGGACTCCCCGAAGTAAAAGTTTTGGCGGGAGTTGACTTCAGTAAATACAGGCTGATTAGAAGAAGACTGAAGGATGAAGTGTATCAGATAAGTGGATCAAATAAGTAGCGAAGTGTTTCAAGCAAGAATCTGATCAGATAAGTGAGATATTGTTGGGAAATGCATGAGGCAACCATCAGATAAGTCAACAAAGTACCAGATCATATCACCGTGGTAACTGATTGATTACAATATCAATCAGTCAGATACACTCTCTTATTTATATATTTCTGAATACCTTACATGCGTTATTTAAATAAATGATTTATTTTACTCTGTTCATGACGCATTCTCTGTAAAGCTTTTAATGCGGATTTGGGAAAATGTTTTCAAAACGTTTTATTGCGATTTTTCGAGTCCGGAAAACGAGAAGACTACTTTTCTCAACCGTGCGATCAAAGTACTTTTTGGCAGACTAATCTCAGCCACTGATTTCAAAACACGGATACTTGAGTACTTTGGAAAGTTGTGCATAAAGGTTTTCCCTCGTATTCTATAAAATCCAAATCCCTCTCAGAAAACCGCTTTCCACTACTCCGTCTTCTCAAAGTTCTTAAAAGATCAAACATTTTTCAAAATCTTCAGAGAATTACTTTCGAGATCAATTGATTCTACTCTTCCGATTTCTAAAATCTTTCGAATCAATTTCTGGTAATTTCTTGTTTTAATTAATTGCATGATCTCAATTTCTCTCTGGTACCTAGGTTTACAAATCGTGATGATATATTTCTGTAATCTTTATTAAATCTAAAAGCTTATTTGCTAAATTGATGCTAAAATTACTAGTTTGACTGAATTTATTGAAATATCTTACTCAAACTAAACATCAATTTGCATATCATACAAAAATGGCATATCTTATTCCACGACCGGGCCAAGGGAAAAAGTTCTGCAACTGTTCATCGATGAAGAAAGACATCATTGATGAAAAGTATGTAGTCTTCACCATCACCTCAGACCCTGAATCGCTGGAAATTCTGGAGTGCTTGCGAGCGTGTGGACTTGAACGCTATTGCTCTACACATCAGAACATCATCCACGCACATGAAGCTCTGGAGTTTCTCTACAATCTACAGAGGGATGAAGACATTGATGCTGACCTGATTTCTTCCGTTGGAGGACTGGAAGTGCGAGTGTCGAATGACGATCTCTAGAGGATATTCAGCCTAACTCGAGGAAGCATCAATCCAGAGACCTACACGACTGATGTAGGAGAAAAGGAATTTCTTGATGCCGAGCTGTTGAGACCAGCAAATAAGGAGAACACGACGAACGTCAAAGCCTCCTATCTGAAGAGAAAATATCGCCTTCTTCTTGAAATTGTTCAGAAGGTGATCATGTGCTCAACCTACAGTCTTGATGCAGTCACTTCGTACAAGATAAGTGTCATGGCTGCACTAATCAAGAAGGCTTCAGATATCGATTGGTTGGGTATGGTCAAAGCAAGACTGAGAAAAGACTCCGGGAAGTTCGAACTGACCCAGAGCAATGAAGTGTGCTTATCTTCCAAGTGCTCATTCATACACAAAATCTCTATCATTCTGTCAGATAAGCTGCCACAGAATTATAAATGGATCGAGAATTGAGCAAAGATATACCAAGCAAAGAACAAGGCCATATTGGGCAAAGATGAGTCCCTACTTGGACAATCTGATGAGGGTCCAACTCCTTATGTGCCCAAACCCAAGGGAGAAAAGAAGGGAAAAGATAAGGCAACTGCATCATCTGAAGTGCAGGAAAAGGTCGTTCCAGAGAAGAGGATGAAGAGGAAGGATCTAGCCAAGAAACCAGATGCTCTGCGGAAACGTCAGAAGAGAGTCTCATCTCCTCTGAAAACTGCTCCAAGTTCTACACAGCAAGTCAGCAGAACGAAGGATCTGATGCAAGTAAGATCAGAAGAAGAGATAGCAGTCCGCTCTGAGCCAACTATCAGAGAAGAAAGGGAAGAGCAGATGATCGCAACAGAAGGAGAGAAATCTGTCAGAGGGACAGAAGTGGAGCAATCTGAGGAAGAATCACCATCTGATTCTCTGCCTCTCACCAAGATCTTACAAAGAGAAAGATCGCCAACGCCCACTTCCAAATCGACATCACCCTCTCCTCAAAAGTCATCACCACCATCCTCTCCCCACAAAACCTTCTCACCCTCACCCTCGCCTATCAGATCACCAATATCTCCCACACCACCAATCAATGAACCCGTTCAGGAAACTGAACACCCTCAACACGCTGAAAACGAACATGAACTACAAACATCCCAATCCCCAATCAAGTCTCAAGAACCTGAGAGATCCGACAAGAGAGTGTCCGTCTCTCATAATCCCTTCAATACCAGAACCGTGCTTGCTTCACCTTCTACAGAAAGCCCCATCATAAGGATAATGAAGCAACATATCAAGGAGTATCTGCTGGATCTATGCCCTGAATTGGATCAACATCCTGGCATCCAGCAACAAATAGAAGAGATAATGTTCTGGAGGGATATCAGACTAAAGAGCATTGAAGAATTTCTGATTCTAATGACAACTTTGGGATCAGATTCTTTGTAGACTTGGAGTTGAAATGTCTAAATAATGCTGGGATTGAAAGTGCTGCTGAATTGGCATCTGACGATGATATCAGATGGTTAATTCACGAAAGGTTCGGTATTGCTGATAACAGGAAGGAAACCGTTCAACCTCCTACAGATCATGAGGGAGCTGCCGATGAACCAACAATGGGTGCTACAGATGAGACCCGACTTGGCAAGGCTTCAACATCTGAACAGACTGCTACGATGAGCTCTGATACCCTAGTTCATCATACTCAGAAGATTCAGAATGGGATCAAGGCTGCATTTGAAGACAAATTCGCAGCGCTCACAGCAGATCTGATGAAGCGATTTGAAGATGAGCAAGCAAAACTAGTTGACAAGGAATGAAGTCACACAGTTGGGATGCACAATGCCATCCTTGCTAAAGTAATGCAACTAGTATATCCTCTTGCTGAGAAGCTCAAACTCCAGTCTGACAAACTCTCAGTTCAGACAGAGATGCTCAATCAGACACATGTACTTTTGGAAAGTGTCTGGGCATCCTTGGACAAAACCAACAACCACTTGGATATGGGTTGGAAACATTTTCTAGCTTCTACAGAACGAGCAAGACAGGAAATCGAAACTGCTCTCAGACGCTTCTACACTCCTGCACCTTCTACCACCATTCAAATCACTCCTCTTGTTGTCGAGGAACTCAGAGAGGAGATCTCACGGCAATTAACTGCTCTGAACCGCAAGATGTCCAACCTCTTTGATGAAACCAAAAGGGAGAAGGAAAAGAGAATAAAGAGAAGAAAGAAAAATGCAGACTTCGCATACGCTTGTTGGTAACTTTTTCATCTCTACCAAAAACCATCAGATCCCGACTTGCCAGCCACTCCATCTACCGATCTCGTTGCGAAATGAAAGAAACTGTGGAGCAACATAGCAAAGAGATCGCCGAAAGAAAAAGTGCTCTTTTCGAGGGTTACCGCCAGAGTCGACAAAATTGAAGATTTTTCTTCGCTCGCTCGTAAAAGAATGGAAATCGATGATCGTGCCAAGAGCCTTGAACTCGCTAAGAAATTAGTTTGAAGAAGACGAACAAGATGAACCCGAAAGCGGTATGAGTAGAAAGAAAGGCAAAGGCAAGATAATGAAAGCAATCGCGAAGATCGAGACAAGGCCACCTATTCTCCACCAAAAGCGATGACTCTGAACAAGTTCAAGAGCGACAAGACAGAGAATAAAACGAGGCCGCAATCAAGAAGCGTATTAGCGAGGCTAAGGGGACTCGAACATCGCTACATCCGGGGAAGAGGAAGAACGAAAACCGCAAATCGAGGAGATTGCTTGGGAGAAGAATGCCCTTCCCAAGCACTCGATAAAAGGCATCCTCTCAAGAGACGGCAAGATCTGCTTCTGCAATGGGATCGGATCGAGAGGAGAATGGTTATGTGACATCTACATCTCGAGAAGATTCCAATTCATCAAGATCGATCGAGAATGATGATGAATTTCGAATCGTTAGAAACAAAGTATCCGCACTTCTACCGCATGTGATGAAAGAAGGCAAGATCATGTCACTAATACCAGAAGCTCCACCCTTTGAAATACTCCTTCCACCTTTGCGTCCAGACAACAAGCTAGATCCTGTTAAATTCAAGAATATCTACTATGGACTTGCTGAAAAAGGAGGAATCCATAGAAGAGAAGAGCTAGACAAACTAATGCAAAGGATGTACAGGATGTTTGGCATCCCCAAAGAACTACAAATGCTCAAGTACACCTGAAGAAGACAACTTGGAATCAGATGATAGGTGCGCTTTTCATGAATTCTACAATGCACACACCTATCTGAATGAAACTTTCCATCTCACTGATTCTAAGACAACATCTCATTGTCTCCTGAGGTATGTACTATTTACATTATCTACATTTCCATTCATGGTATCTGTTTTTCTGATTAAGTATAATTAAGTGTTTTGGTTCCATCAAAAAGGGGGAAATTGTTGGGAAATCTGTAATTTAGTTTTGATGGAAGTTCCAAAACAGGTTGTAATAGGACCAAACCGGACACATTGGTGATCGATGACTTAGAATCGATTAAGATGACCAAATTTGAAATGTATAGATAGCTGATGTAAAAGATAGGTCACATATTGAGGGGGAACTCAATATGTATAGGTCAGGTCGAAGTATCAGATGACCCAGATAAGGTCAGATGATCAGAAGACTAAGCACAAATTAGAAGACAAGAAGTCAGAAGATCAGGTGAAGACAAGAAGACATCAAGACTCGGATGAACTCAAGACTCGGATGAACCTCAAGACTCGGATGAACTCAAGACTCAGATAGACAATCAAGACTCAGATAGACATCAAGACTCGGATGAACTCAAGACTCGGATAAACTCAAGACTCAAGAATAAACCTAAAGACTCAGTATGACTGAATACACTGAGGCTCAGAGACACCTGAAGATCAAAAGACCTGAAGACCTATATCAGCAGAGTCTGCATATTGAGCTAAGACAATGTGCATCTGAAGACTCAACAAGGTAGACTGATCAGTTACCTGATCAAGTCAGCTCACACCTGGTAACAATCTAAAAGATACACCAAACAAGATGAATCTTCTACAAAAGGAATATCAATCGTCTAACGGACAAATTTCGGGCCGCCATGGGCGAAGGAGAAAGCGACACGTGCACAAAAAGAGCTGACAATGCGGGATACGACGCTGCGGACAAAAACGACGCTAATGATGCCTACGGCCACGCCGATAATCGGAGCACGTCACAATCATATCCTATAACCTACCTAGTATAGCCCAAAATTCAAATTTCTCTCCAACGGCTCTTTGATTTCGAGGTCTATAAAATGGGATTGCTTGTCAATTGAAGACAAGAGAGACAACTAGCAAAGAACGAACACGGAGACACCGCAAAAGAAGCTAAAGCTACAGCAAAATCTCCGCTCAAAGAACACTATACTTGAAGATTATTCTTAGAGTGTTCATCCCATTAGTTCTTAGCAAGAAATCCTATCCACTAGCATTTTGGCTACCTAAAACACCAGGATAGATTTCCAGTTGGAACCCTCAAACATTCTTTACCCAAACTCAAGTTAGGTTAAGTTTGTAGAGTGAGAACTCGGTAAACATCTCGGCTATCCTTTTTAAGGATATATGTCCCGCAGGTTACGTTTGTAAGAGTGGGAACTCGGTAAACATCTCGGCCATCCTTGAAGTATATAAGTCCCGCAGGTTAAGTTTGTAGAGTGAGAATTCGGTAAACATCTTGGCCATCCCGTGTGGGGTATAAGTCCCACAGGTTAAGTTCGGTTAAGGTTCCCCTGTGTTAAGGGAAGAGTGGACGTAGGACAGGTTTCGTCTGAACCACTATAAAAAGTCTTGTGTGCATTTACTTGCTTTCTTATTGCTTTACACTATTCACACAACTGAGTTTAAAACAGCATACACATTCTAAGTTAAGCTCAGTCTGCACCAAGCAACTGATCTGATCAGATTGACACCTTAGTCAACTGGTTGAAAACTGACTTGAGAATCTGAATTGGTAAAACCACACGGGTTAAAACAAGCTTCCGCACCATTCAGTTAAACTGACAGATATCAAGCTGATCTGCCCTTAGACACTCAGTAAGATTGAACATCAGTCTAAACTGATACACTAGCACTCTGATCGGGTAATCTGCAGTTCACACCTGATCCGCACAAAAAGTTTTGGAAGTCTATTCACCCCTCCCCTCTAGACTTCCACCCTCACAAAACCCGTTCGGGACCTACAGTATCCAACCAACATAAGTAAATGACAGAAATATAAACATATCATCTAGTTGTCCATTAACAGAGTTTATAAAATAAAGAGTAGTAAATAAAGATATTACAACTTAGGAAAGAATTTCTATGGTGAAATAAAGGGAAGGACTGGGTCATTTGAATGACTGCATCTCCATAGTCTGCACTTGCTCCCCCATACTTCATAAACTCCCCCTATCTTGAATCTGTTCACTAGTTATCAGCACTATATAGCTAATCAATGATAGCAATACTCTCTAGAGACATACTCTCCCTGGTAGGTGTCTTCTTCAGTTCATCATCAGAGTCATCAGAGATATCATCATCAACAACTACATGGTCAACTGGTTCATCCTGCACCATTTGTTCAGCATCAGCAACATCAACATTGAGTGCTTCCTCCACAGCTTCCTTTACAGCTTCATCAACAACATCTTGGACATCATCATCAACCTCTCTGTCATCAGCAACATTCTAATCATCATGTGTAGCAGCACCATCAACTTCCTAAGCAACATCTTTAACATTATCAGCAGCATCTGGTTGATCATCCTTCTCACCTTCATGGCCAGATAGACCAACTCCATCATTAGGTGATCCTCCCCCTGTTGGAGTAGAAAGCAGGCTTCTCCAGAAGGTTTGCTGTATAATCAGAGCATCTATGTTCTGCTGGATAGAATTAATCTGATCAGTAATGAAAGAATTTAAAAAAGTGACTATAGGGATACCAGCTCATCTTGTGATATTGAATGGAATGTTGCCAACGAAATGGGCAACATTTTCTGTTTGATGTGCATGATCTTTCAAGGGTAGATCAATTGTGTGGTTTCCAGCCTTCAGTACATGTGAGATTCCAAAACATGGAACAAAGCCACCGATCCTCTCACATTTGGGCCTCTCAAACTCAAGCTTGGATATGGACAAATACCACCTTCAGCATGCTTACCAGCAAAAGACATCATATTGTCAAATATGATCTGTCCCATATTGAACTTATTCAAGTGTACAATCTTATATATCAAGAATGCCTGTTCTTTTGTTAGCATAGTGGAGATTTTGGAAGGTAGCCAGTTAGAAACTAACAGCTTATGCATCACAAAGTATAAGGAGGTCAGTTTGGCAGTAGAAAATTGCAAAGTCCATTTATGATACTTACCACCAGTGATGACAGACATCACTTCCCCTATTTCCAATTCAACATTATCTTTCTCCATTTGTCTAGTCTTCAGGAAGATATTGATAAGCCTAGGGTTAATGATAACAAAATTGTATATGAATCTTACTTTTCCATAGTTTGAAGACTGCCTATTCCCACAACTTTTCTTCAAATTGACATAAAATTTCAGCAACCTAAGTGATATAATAAGGTTTTGCATATTGTAAAGTTTGGAATAGAGATCTACTATCTAGGAATCCTATCAGATTGTTTGCCTCAAAATCAGGTACTTTAATGATCCTTTCATCCACTATAAATCTCTTAAGCATGGTTTTAACAACAACAAACTTCCTATCATATTCAATCTTATCATCAGGGTCAGAATCAAACATGAGTACCTCATCAGAATCATATGAGTAGTCATACTCAGGAGCAGCTTCATCATCAGTATGATCATCATATTTCATTGGCTCCTTTGTTTCAATATCATCTTCTTCCTCAGGATCCTCTTCTTCTTCTTAATCCTCTGCTTGAGGATCATATTTTTCCTCTGAATCCTCACTTTGAGGATCATTTTCTTCCTCTGAATCCTCAGATGATTCAGCAACATCTACAACAACATTCACAGGAGGATCATTTCTCCTTTTTGTTCTCCTCTCCTTCTTGTCCTCAGCTCCTCCATTGTTAGATCATCATCAGAGTCCTTCGGTTCAGCAGCAGGGGCTTCATGAATCTCCATTTCCTCATCTGAATCCTCCACCTGAATGAGATCATTAGAACCACCATCTGTCCTCTTTGGACGCTTTCCAGTGTAGTCCACCTTTTTACCAAGGTTTCTTTGTGATATTCTCCTCCTTCCCCATCTACCAAAACATCTCTTGGGAGCTAACTGCTTCTTCCTCAACCTTTCGAATCAGAGGAATCAGTCTTCTCCATCTCCACATTAGCTGTTTGAGTAGGGTTGTCAGTAGGGTTTTGAGTGTCAGAAACAGGGGTTTTTCTGTAGGAATTTCAGGAGTGGGTTCAATAGCCAAAGGTCTGGCTGAGAGATCAACATAATCAGACACATTGATCAGTTTGGAACCAAGATAGATATAAGGTAAAACAATAGGGTTTTGTTCTACGATTTGTTTTACAAGGAGATCAACTAATGATTTTGGAGCAATATCAGGGATATGAAGTGCGGGAGGTTTAGAAATGGATGAAGATGATGATCCACTAACATTTCTGCGAGTATGTTCAGCGGGTTCGAAATCGCCGAAGGAGAAGGATTTGACGAAGGGTTTGAGTGAGGAGGGTTTGCGTGTGAGTGTAAATGATCAGGAGAAGTTGAAGGTTTGTGTTTATCAGTCATTTCACTTTCCTGTTTCACCCAATCCACATAACACAAGCATTAAAATAATGTTATATGAAATATAGGAGGGAAAATAAAGCATAAGACAGAAATAATTGAAATAAAACAAAGTGCAAATCAAATAAACCCCGATTCCTATGTGAAACAACAATGTTTTCAAATTTTGGGTATGAAACAAAACAAATAAATCGATCTTAAGTAGAAATCAAAGTAAGGAGGTTATTACACAAAACCATCAAAACCGACAATGAGTGGTACAAAGGTAACCACCCACTATTTTGCAAGTTCTAATCGTGTAACGTGTAAGAAAGCCGCCAAAAATATTTTCAAAATCAGAAAACCATATCCAAAATTAAAAAGACACAAATTAAGTTCAAATAACTCATATAATCTTCAAAATCGACTTAAGAAGAAATTTTAACAAGTCATGTATGATAGATAAAGTTCAAATCACTTAAGATTTTACAAAATGTCGGCACACATATATCTCAACACTTCATTTTGCATGAAATTCATCATCCAGTGTTGTATATTTTGAAAATTTCTTTTAAAACATGTTCACATTGATCCACCTTTACTAGAGAGTACATCGTAGTTGTCAGCTCTGTGCCCCATAATTACTCAGCGGATTGTGAACAAACATGGATGTATATTTAATCACCTTTTGAAAAGAGAACATCGTAGTAGCGAGCTCCGTGTCCCATAGTTACTCAGTGATTACACATCTAAGTTGTGCTTTATTTTTAAAGCATTTAAGAGATATATACCCAGGACTTTGTATCTAAACCATGATTCAAATAATAAGATCATAACACTATCATTTCAAGTTCAAAATAAGCAAATACTATAGACAAACTCATTATCAGAACCATAATGTTGCTTCAAATGTTGGGAAATATTTGTCACAACATCTAGTGTTTATTTTCAGATATAGCAAAGACCAAGATATTTTCTAAGGGAAGGAAACCTCTCATTATCAAGGGCTTTTGTGAAAGTATCAGTAAGTTATTTTTTAGTAGAAATATACTCTAACTTCACAACTTCTTTCTCTGCAAGATCTCTTATAAAGTGATGTCTTATACTTATATGCTTAGTCAAAGAATGTTGCACACGATTCTTGAAAATATTTATAGCATTAGTATTATCACAATAAACAGTCAAAATACCACTTTACAACCCATAATCGTCAAACATCTTTTTAATCGATAGGAGTTGAGTGCAGCAACTTCCAGCAGCAACATATTCAGACTCAGTTGTTGATTGTGATACACAGTTCTACTTTTTACTATGCCAGGAGATAATTTTGTTTCCCATGTAGAAACATCCTCCACTAGTACTTTTTCTATCATCCCAATCACCTGCCCAATCTGCATCACTATAGCTAACTAAAGAGCAATTAATATCCTTGGAGTACTAAATACCTAGATCACATGTTCCAACTACATATCTTATAATTCTTTTTACAGAATTAAGATGTGATTCCTTAGGATTAGCTTGATATCTAGCACAAGGATAGACACTATACATAATATCAGGCCTACTAGAAGTTAAGTACAAAAGACTTTCAATCATTGATCTATACAAAACAAGATCAACATATTTTCCAATCAAGTCGTTACTCAACTTTTGAGTTGAACCCATAGGGGTTTTCATAGTTTTAGCACTTTCAAGACCAAACCTTTTCACCATATTCTTAGCATATTTATTTTGAGAAAAGAAAATACCATCTTTCATTTATTTGATTTGAAGACCTAAAGAGAAATTTAGTTCTCCAACCATGGACATTTCAAAAGTACAGGTCATTTCTTTACCAAATCTATCAAGCATATCATTACAAGTTGAACCAAATAAAATATCATCAACATATATTTGAGCAACCATATCATTCTTAGAATTTTTAATGAACAATGTTCTATCAGCTTCACCTCTCAAAAATCCAAATTCAAATAAGAAATCAGTAAGTCTACCATACCAAGCTCTAGGTTTTTGTTTAAGACCATACAAAGTTTTCTTTAACTTGTAAACATGATCAGGAAATTCTAGATTTTCAAAACCTTGAGGTTGTTCTACATAAGCTTCATCATTCAAAATTCCATTCAAGAATGCAGCTTTAACATCCATTTGATGCAAGTTAATGTTAATGAAACATGCAATAGCAAGCAGTAATCTAATAGAATCTATTCTAGCAACATGAGTAAATATTTCATCAAAATCAATTCCTTCAATCTGAGCATAACCTTGAGCAACCAATCTAGACTTATTTCTCACAATGTTACCAGATTCATCAGTTTTATTCTTGAAAATTCACTTTATTCCTATGACATTAATATCAGAATTAGGTCTAGGTACAAGTGTCCGAACATCATTTCTTTCAAACTGATTAAGCTCTTCATGCATAGCATTTATCCAATTTTCAACATTAAGAGCTTCTTTCATATTTTTAGGCTCAATTGCAGAATGGTAACACTCAAAAGTTACCTGATTGGATATGGATGGCATGGAAATTGATACCCATTCTTCTTCTAGTTTTTACACCAGTAGTAGCTTCTCCAATGATCTGATCTGATGGATGACTTTTCATTACCTTTGTTGAGGGAACCAAATATTTTGGATACTGTGATTCTTGTGACAAATTTTCAGTATCTGAACTTTTGGGTAATGTTTTATCAGATGTTGAAGGAACATTCTTATCAACATCCTTATTATCTTCAGTGTCATCAATATCTTTGGATACTTCTATCAAATCTGATACATTATCTTAAGGACTTTTACTTGCAAGACTTGCAAGTTCATCAAATAACACATTAATAGATTCTTGCATTGTATCAGATCTCAAATTATAAATTATATATGCCTTGCTATTCTTAGAATAACCTAAGAAAAATCCTTTATCACTTTTTGAATCAAACTTGTGCAACTGATCTCTATCATTCAAAATGTAACAAACACAACCAAAAACATAAAAGTATTTTAAATTTGGTTTCTTGTTATTCAGAATCTCATATGGGTTAAAATTACTAACGGAGCGAATATATACTATATTTACAATGTGACAAGCAGTGTTTAAAGCTTCTGCCCAGAATTTCTTAGATAAACTTTTTGAGGTTATCATAATTCTTGTCATTTCTTGCAAAGTTCTATTCTTTCTTTCAACAATCCCATTTTTTTGACGAGTTTCAGGTGAAGAAAACTCTTGAAAAATATCTTTCTTTTCACAAAAATCAGTGAATAAACTGTTTTCAAATTCTCCTTCATGATCAGATCTTATCCTACTGATCTTCAAACACAAAACAGTTTTAAACCTTTTGTGAAGAATTTTGAACTCAGAAAAGGTATCAGATTTTTCTTTAAGAAAAATAACCCAAATATATCTAGAAAAATCATCTACAAGAACATTGGAATACCTATTTCCACCTAAACTTTATGTTTCCATAGAACCCATTAGATCCATATGAATTAACTCACAACACTTGTTTGTTGTACATCCTGACATCATTTGATGTGTTGTCTTTACTTGCTTACCTTTCTGGCATGGTCCACACACTTGTTTGTTGTAAACCAACATCAGCACCTAGTCTATGCAATTTCTGAATACTTCTGTAATTAGCATGACCAAGTTTTTGATGCCATAGAATAATGTCATCTGCTTTAACACTTTTACAAATATGGTTTGAACCAATCAAATAACAATTATCAGCAGATCTTTCACCAGTCATTAAGCATTCATCATTTTTGTTAAGCACATAGCATGAATTTTTGTCAAATTTCACATGTAAATCATCATCACATAACTGACTAATACTAATCAGATTAGCAAGTAAACCTTTTACATGTAACACATTTGTCATCTTTGGAAATCCAGGAACATTCAAGGTTCCCTTACCAATCACTTTACCTTTTGAACCACCATCACAAGATGTATAATTAGACAAATGATTAACTTGACCAGTCATGTGTCTAAAACAACCACTATCAAATTACCAAGATCCAGGAACACATGCTTTCAAAGATGTATACACAACATTACACAGCATGTTCTTATGCATCCACTTTTTAGTGTTGTTAATCTGTTTTATAGGGTGTTCAATTTTGTTAGGTAAAATAATTCCAGCTTTTAAATCTCTTCTTAACTTAGAACAGTATGGACGAATGTAACCTACTCCAGCACAATAAAAACAAACATATTCTTCAAACAATTCAACATATTTCTTTTGTTTAAGATTCAAACATTTTGTCAAACAAGTTCCTTCTTTTATAAAAGAAATAGGTTTACTGGAGATTGGAGTATCTTCAGTAGTTTTCTCAAAACCAAGACCAACATTACTAGATCTTCCAATCATTAATGCATCATTCAAATAAGTAGTGCTTGCAGAAAACTTTTTTAAAACTTAGAGTAGTACACTTAAGCTCATTTTTCAAAGAAGAAATCTCCACATCTTTTCTAGTTAAAAGAACTTCAAGCTTTAAAAGATTCTCTTTCAAATATGAATTTTCTAAAGATAAGGAACTCAACACCTGTTTTTGAGTTTCTAAATCAGATTTAAACTTCAGATATTCAGAGTTACAATTAGCAGATTTGATGTTTCAGCATTCAGAATAGTTCCAGCAAAAAAGTTTATTTTAAAATCATATTTACTGAATGTTGTTTCAGATGTTGTGATAACATCTGAATCTGCTTCAGACCAATAATCATACAGATCTTCATCAAATGTATCATCATAAACTATTCTAGCAGACATAACACTTAGTTTACAATTAACAACATCAGTTTCATCATCAGAATCATCACTTAAGGTAGCATTAAAATTCATCTTTTTTCTTAAACATAATATTAGCATATTCATTAACATAATGACCATATCCAGAACATGCATCACATTTAACAATTTTTCTGTACTCAGGATCATATTTGAACTTGTTGGGAGATAAATTTAATAAAGAAGTTTTGATTAGATCCCAAAAACCCCTGAGTATGACATGTTCAGGATAATCTTGATAGTCTGAGTCAGGTTTCAGCATAGATTGTTCATGAAGATATCTGCAAAATGTATAGTTAGCAGATATAGATCAGGTTAGATCTTGAAGGCACTGAAGATTCAATACGTTGGTGAAGACATCAAGACTCGATGAAGTCTTTCAAGACATCAAGACTTCGAAGAAGTTGTCAAGACATCAAGACTCGATGAAGTTCTTCAAGACTCGATGAAGTCTTTCAAGACACCAAGACTTCGATGAAGTTGTCAAGACATCAAGACTCGAATTTATTGAAAACATCAAGACTCAGATGATTATTGATGACTCAGTAAGATACTGAATACTCATTATAACCTGAATGTTCAGAGGCACTGAATAATATCTATCTGAAGACTACAAAACTGAGAAAAACGCACATGTTCAGAAAAGTAGATATTGCCCAAAACATTCTAATGCAGACAAAAGGAATTAAGTCTAAGTGTTGTTTAAAGGTTGTCTCATTCAGAGAGATTGACCAAAAAGAGTCGTTTTGTTTGTCTACATTCACTGAAGACAAGAACCAATCGAGGGAAGACAACATCAGATTTCAACGACACCGAAAAGCGACAGGACCTGAATTATGTCAAGACCTGAATTATGTCGAGAGTACTAAGTTCCGTGATCAAAAAATTGGTGATTGGCTACATGACTGCATATTTCCTAAAACATACAAGGGAGTGTTCAAACCATAAAAATAGTCGTTCATCAAACACCAGAAGAGGAAACTCATAAAGTTATCTCTTACAACGGATAGTTTTCAAAGAGTGACCTTGGTGAAGTTGCCTATAAATACCAGTGACCCTTTACATTGAGTAGTCACGGGAAATTTCAAAGCAACTCAAGAGCTCATTCGTATTATTGCAAATTGAAGCACACGAAAACCCTAGAATTTCCCAAGTGTTTCACATTGGAGAGAGCTCACTATTCTAAGACTAGATTGATAGATATATCCAAAGCTTAGAAGAGATATCCTAGCCTTTGCATTAGTTCTTATTGTAAAAGATATCTCACCCTAGTTGGAAACCAACCCAAAACCCAAACCCTTTATTAAGGTAGTTTGTGTGTGTTTTGTTGGTGAGTTAGAGTTGTAAAGAGTGAGTAAGGTACAATGAGTTAGCCAGAAAACTCTAGAGAATAAGTTAGTAAGCTACTTGTGGTAGTCTGAACACTTGTGTGTGTTTGAGTTAGTAAGTCAGCGATTGAAATTTAAAACTCAAGGTAGAAAAGTGAGTAAGCTAAAGTGAGTTAGCCTCGAAGCTTTAGGAAGTGGTTAAGAAATTCTCTAAAGATCGAGAGAGTGGGCGTAGGGAGCTTGAGTCTCCGAACCACTATAATTCTTTGTGTTGTTGCTTTACATCTTGCATTTTATCTGTTACATGTTTTTCACTGAAAGCATGTTTCACTGATATTCAGTTGGAACCAATCCACTGAACTGCATAAAATTGGTCACAACCTTAATCACTGTTTTATTAAAGGAAGAAGATATTTCAAAGAAAGCTAAAAACGAGTATAAACTTAGGGCCAACCATTCCGCACACTTGAGTAACTAGAACAGATAGTTACCAAACTGAACTAACTCTACTGAGTGTTAAGTAAGATGATTATCTGATCCAAGCTCCCAGATCTCTCGATAAATTAAGGATCGGTTGGGCTAATCTGAAGCTCTGAAAAGCAACAGATCATTGTCTCGATGAGACTTTGACTCGGGGCAATCCGTGCTTCTCAGGATAAAAATATCAGGAAAACCTGACCCATCTGACCTCAGTGAAGAAAAAGTTTTAAAATTCACTTAACACGTGTATTCCCCCCATACACGTGTGAGACTCGTTAGCACCGGGACCAACAAGTAGTATCGGAGCGGGGTTCATTTTGACCACTTGCCTTGGTAGCCATACCTATTTGGTTTGAAAGACTTTGGTGGTCTCTTGAATAGATCTGTTTGTTTGATATCTTACAAGGCTCGATCATCATGCCTTCTAAGAAACTTCCTATGTTCTCTGTTGAGAGCTATGACCTATGGAGACCGAGAATACAAAGAGCTCATCTCAGATTCAAAACATGAAAGAATGTGGAGAGTGGTTTCGAAGGACCATTCAAATTTATCAAGTAAATCCCGAATCATCGATCTTGAGAGAAATGATCCTGTGGATGAATTTCCTAAACCTCGATGACCAACTGACTCGATGAGAGAAAGTTAGTCAATCTGACTACATTGCTAAAGATACTTTGTATAACACTATTGATGATGGTGTTATGGGGATGATTTCTCACTGTGAAACTACAAAAGAAATATGGGACACACTTGTTGTTATGTGTCAAGGCACAAATCATATTAAGGAAAACAAACTTTCTGTTGCTATTGGAAAGTTTGATGGCTTTGAAATGGAAGATGGTGAGTCCATTGACAAACTTGAGGTCAGATTCACTAGCATCATGAATGATCTGAGTGCTCTTGGGAAAAGATACCCACAGAGAGAAGTGGCACTGAAAAATCTTAGAGGATTGTCTAAGAAATGGGATATACATGCTGTGGTGATTGAAAACACCAAAAATATTGATTCCATGCCATACCAACAAGTTTTCTCTGAACTGAAAGCTTATGAGTTTGTGATTGACAAGAAAACTAAGAAATCTGACAACAAAGATGATTCTTCTAGCAAGAATGTGGCTTTTAAAGCCAAAGAGAAACCCTGTAAAGCTAGAGAGTCTGAAAACTCACTTGCCAGAAATCAGGATGAGCAAGAGGATAAGCTAGTACTGATGGCAAGGAGGTTTGAAAGACTCAATAGCAGATATGGAAAATATAAGAAATACTACAGGAATCACAGGTACAAGAGAAACTTAGAAGCTGAGGACAGATTCACTGAGAAAAAGAAGGACCAGAAAACTGAAGGATCCTCATTCAAGAAGAAGGACTCCAAGATCAAGGAGGAAAGTGATCAGGATGATGATACCAACAGATGCTACAACTGTCAGAAGAAAGGTCACTTTCAATATGACTGTCCTGAGCTAAGTGCTAAAGAAATAAAGGAGAGACAAGCCAAGAGAGACAGGAAGATCTCCAGCAAGAAAGCTATGATTGCAGAAGAGGAAGAACATTCTGAAGAAGGTTCCAGTTCCTCAGATGAGATTTTCTCAGACAGTGACAATGATGATGTCTGTCTTATGGCTGTGGAGGAGGTAAATTCTTCTATCTCTGTTGTTGCTCCTACACAAGCACATGAGTTCTCAAGTTCAACTGTAAACAGTAACTTTAACCTGATGGATTCGTTTGAGAATCTTATGAAGGACTATTCTGTGTTACAAGAACTGCTCACTGAAACTCAAGAGCAGAACAAGGAACTGACTGTTGAGAATCTGAAGTGGAAAGACTCTAAAAATGCTGAGATCACTTCTCAATTGATGGGAACTACTGATGACTAGATGTTCTGAAAGTACAACTCTCAGAAAAAGAGAAGGTGATAGAGATCCTGAATGGAAAATTAGAGAAATCCACTAAAGGGATTCAGCTTATCAGAACTGAGTTCAATGACCTCTTTGAGAAGCATGAAACTCTAAAGAAATGTGAGGATAGTCTTGCAGAAAAGTTAGCTCTATTGAATTACGCATTTAAAGTAATAGATGAAATTGAGTTATCAAAGACCAAGAACTATAAAAATTTGGATTGGGATACATTCCAGGGGGAACCTCACAAGGTCTTCTGATTGCTGCTTCTAGTAGTACCAAGACTGTCTTTGTTAAACCAGTGGCATCTAATCTTCTTCAAGAAGAAAATTTCGAGTTTTAGACAAGGGTAAAGGACCTATGGTTTGAAAAAAAAGCAAGGTTCAGTAAAGAAAGCCCAAACCTCGTGAAAAGGCTAGAAAACCCAACACTCAAGAGGGAAATTTTCGTGCCAAGACTTCAAAGCCTCAGGCTAAGAATACCAACCTAAAGAGATCTGCATTGAACCATCAGAGGAATTTTCAGAAGAGAAAAACTCAACAGAGATATTCTCAACTGAAAAGACCAAGTCCTCGACATCGAAAGACCCCAATTTCAAAGAGACAGCAACCTAAACCCCACTTGTCTAAGGGTAAAGGTTTCTAACCCAAGTCACAGAGACAGAGACCACCGCACCAAAGCTAAGGCACTTGAACAAAAAAGCCTGAACCCAAGAAGAACTCTAAGGCTCATGTTCATGCTAAGGCTGACACTCATACACAAGGTACTGCCAAGGCACCTAGGGTAGTGAATGTGTATGTAGATGTTTATGGGAGACAAATCAGCCACTCTAAAGTAATTAGAGTTATCAGGCAGATTTGGGTTCCAAAAGGTACAACTAACCTGGTAGGACCCTACACCAAATGGGTACCTAAAAACTGATCTGTTTTTCGGAAAAGGAAAAAGAACCAATCGAAATAATGAATACAACATAGCACTGATGAGTGGAAATGAATTGGCACCTGCTGTATGGTATCTGGACAGTGGATGTTCAAGACATATGACAGGATATAAGCAACAACTCACTAACTATGTTGAGCAAAAAGACCCTCAGATCACATTTGGAGACAACTCAAAAGGACAAACTAAGGGATATGGAACTCTTGAAGTTGATTTTGTTCATATCCATGGTGTTTCATATGTGTGGTTTAAAGCATAACTTGCTTTCTATCAGTCAATTCTGTGACAAAGGATTCAGTGTTGAGTTCTCAAAGAACTTATGTTATGTGAAAGACAATACTTCACAGAAAATTTTACTGACTGGTACTAGAAAAGGAAATGTGTATCTTGCTGATTGGAAATTATCTCCTAAAGATACATGTTTGGTTGCAAAAAGTTCCACTGATACCAGTTGGTTGTGGCACAAAAGACTGAATCACTTAAACTTTAAAACCCTGAACAAACTTGCAAGATTAGCACTTGTGAGGGGGTTACCAAATGAAGTGTTTAGTAAAGATCATGTTTGTGATGCCCGTTAGAAAGGAAAACAAATCAGAGCATCTTTCAAAAGCAAAGTAGATGTTTCTACTGACAGAATACTGCAACTGTTACATATGGATCTCTTTGGTCCAGTAACACCTGTAAGCACAAATGACAGGAAATATACACTTGTGGTAGTTGATGACTACTCTAGATACACATGGGTCATATTCTTACTTAGTAAGAAGGAGACTCAGACAAAACTGCCAGAAATACTGAAAAGGCTCAGTACTGAAAAGAATCTGAGTGTGGTCAAGATCAAATCAGATAAAGGAATTGAGTTTATCAATCATATCATATCTGATTATTGTGCAGCAAATGAAATAACCCATGAAACATCAGCTGCAAGGACCCCACAACAGAATGGTGTTGCTGAAAGAAGATATAGGACTCTGAAAGAAGCTGCAAGAACAATGATTCTTTGAAGGTATATTCCTAAGAGATTTTGAAATTTTGTTATCAACATTGCATGCTACTCTCAGAATAGATCCATGTTGACCAAGAATCAAGGAAAAACTCCATATGAGCTGTGGAATGAAAGGAAGCCTTTTGTTTCTTTCTTTCATGTGTTTGGTTGCAAGTGTTTCATACACAATAACGGTAAAGATCAGTTGAAAACTTTTGATAGCAAAGCTGATGAAGGGATATTCTTAGGATATTCTGAAGTCAGTAAAGCCTTCAGAGTTTACAACCAGAGGACTCTTATTGTGGAAGAAACACCTCATGTTGTTTTTTTATGAATCTACTTGTGTTCAGAAGAAACAGAACATGACTCAAGAGAACTTGACCAAGAGAATCACCAGACTTAGCCTGAAAAAGAAATCCTCTGAACCTGAAAAGAAGAAGTCACTCACTTTCTATGAATGGAGTGAATCGGACTTCGCATAAAAAGTTCGGGATGAAAAACTCAAAGTTGGTGAGACTCGGGATGAAAATTCTTCATCAAGGAAAGCCAACACACTCAAGCTGACCAATCTAAACATACACCAGTTCAGACTCAGGTATGTAATGCCGATGAAGATGTGGTCACAGCTTGTGGAAAACTCAAATCTATCAACCAAGGGGGAACAAATGTCTCTAACAATGTTCAAATGGAATTTCCCCGAGGAAGATGATTCCTTTTTCTTTTCTTTCGTTATTCCCGAATTTGATGAACCGCTTGAACCTAACATTTCGATGTTGAGGACACTATCAAGGGGAACATCCAGAGAAAATGGTTGGATAGCCATCCTACAAGTCGGATTGTGGGTGATCTATCGGAAGGAGTAAAGACAAAGACGGTTCCATGGTGAAAGTGCTTTATTCGGCCGTTTTCTATCGAAAAGGAACCTCATCGAGATTGAAGAAGCTCTACAAGACTCATTCTCGATTGTTGCTATGCAAGAAGAATTGAATCGATTCACAAGGAATGAAGTTTGGGAGCTAGTAGACGCACCTAAAAAAGGCACAATGTGATTGGAACTAAGTGGGTGTTCAAGAATAAGAGAGATGAAAACAACAACATTGTGAGAAACAAGGCAAAGGCTAGTTGCACAAGGTTATTCCCAAGAAGAAGGCTTGGATTATGGTGAAACCTTTGCACTGTTGCAAAGACTAGAAGCCATCGATTGTTTCTTGCATATCTTGCCCACATGAAATTCACAGATCTATCGATGGATGTGAAAAGTGCATTTCTGAATGGTGTGCTTAAGGAGGAAGTATATGTGGAACAACCTCTAGGATTTTGTCAGAATGACCAAGTTTACAGGCTCAGGAAAGCCTTGTATGGTCTTAAGCAAGCACCCCGAGCATGGTATGACACTCTTTCTCAGTTTCTTATTGACCATGGTTTTATCAAAGGAACTGTTGATAGGACTTTGTTCAGGATAGAAGATGGAAAGAATATTTTACTAGTTCAGATCTATGTGGATGACATCATATTTGGATCTCCAAATCATCGGGTTATTGTGAAAAGTTTTCTACTCTGATGAAAGGAAAGTTTGAGATGTCAATGATGGGGGAGATGAATTTCTTTCTTGGACTCCAGGTGAAACAAACTAAGGAAGGAATATTCATCAATCAAGCAAAATACACCAGAGATTTGATTGCAAAGTATGGAGTACAGAATTGCAATGCAGTTAGAATTCCCATGAATACTAACTACAAGATGGAGAAGAAAGATGGAGTACAGAATTGCAATGCAGTCAGACATCAATTCATCAGAGATCATGTTGAGAAGAAAGACATCAGAATGGAGAAAATTTATACTGATAAACAGAGAGCTGATATCTTGACTAAACCTTTGGCTGAATCAAGATTTCAGGAACTATCAGTTGAATTAGGTATGTTGGATCCAGGTGAATAAAGCAAATCTGAAAAATTGAAGGTTTTCAGATGCATGAAGTTTTCTCAGGTTTTTACTGAAAAACTCAGGATAAAATTGAGAGTCCTGAACACTGAGTCTTGGGAAACTCAGTTATCCTGAAGTTCAGTACTTAGTATTATACTGACATTTTATCAAGGTCAAAACTCAGTAAGACTGGTGGAGAAAATTAGTCTGAAGAAGTATTTACTCATGCACCACATTTATTGTCTATCTAAATCTCAGTAATCATTGGCAATAAATGACAAAACACCTGAAGAAATAATTGGGCGGGACCTTTGAAATTCTCGAGGAAAGTCAATGGTCTGCAAGAATAATAATTAAATGCACTGTCCATTAATCACCAATATGGATAAATTGGTGGCTAAGTATTTGCGAAACCATCCTTTCAAATACCAGTTTTAGTCGGTTTTTAATCTTGACCGTTAAAATCTTCATCTACGCGATTTTCCATAAATCAAAATCCTATATCCATTACAAAGACTCCATTCAAGCCCTAATTTATAAAGGCCTTAGTCTTCACAAACCCTCTGCTTCAAAACCTTCGATTACCCAGAAATCTCTTATCTAAAAAATCCTTCACTCAAAATCACCAAAAAATGACACTCTCTATATACGCCAAACTCACCATTTCCAACAAACCATGGTACGAATATGTTGTTTCTCTGGAAAGCATATCCAATGCACCTCACGAGGAGGAGGCGTTGCATATGATTCGTATGGCAAAGCTTACTTGTCTGGTCTCAAATCAACCAGATGCGGAATATGCCAAGGAGGTAATTGAGTTTGTTTCTAATATGCAATTGGATGACGAAAATTGCATAGAGTCTAAGATTACGGTGTTGCATTTGGAACATAATACAAAATATGTGGATTTTGTTAGGGAATTATATATTATTCCTAAGAATCTGAATGCCATATATGAGTTAAGTGATAGAGGTGAAGACCCTACGGTATACATGATGGGTAGGGAACAAGAGTATTTGGATTAAATTACTGAGCATCCGGTAAAGTTTGAAGCTACTTTGAATAAGAGGCATTTGAAGCCTAAATATCGAGTATTGTTGGATATTGTAAGCAAATACATCTTGAGTAGATCTGGTAGTTTCGAATAGATAAGCACGCCTAAGTTAAGGCTAATGGCGGCGATTGAAGATTCACCTACTACGACATTCAATTGGTTGCACTATTTGATCAAGGTGGTGAGTGATCAAGCCAAACAAATTCAGAAGGTGAATGGCTCTGTAGTTATCAAGGGAAAAATTCTACATGCAACCAAGATTGCATTTATCTTGGAAACGTGCAGAGAAGAGGAGGACATTTTTGCCGATTCCACTTCCTTTCCAAAGTCAAAAATCATGTTCAAACCAACGAAGAAGACTCTGAGAGGAAAGAAAGAGAAAAACACTGAGTCTCAGGAGGAGACTGCCGAAGAGGAAACTGAGGAAGATACAACACTGGTAGAGCAAGTCAGGGAAACAAGACAGACTTCTCAGAAATCCACTGAGACAACTAATGAAGAAGACAAACAAGCTAGGGGGAAAGCCCTGATGCAAATTAAAAGAGAGAAAGGTGAGAAACTGAAGAAGAAAGCACTGGCTCCTCAGAAGCGCAGAAGGCTTCAAACAATTGAGGAAAAGGAGGCCAGTGAAACTGAAGAAACTTAACCTGAAGGACAACAAGGGTTGAAATCTCCACTTCAGGTTCTTGCTTAGGTAGTGACAAATGTGCAGGAGCAAGAAACTGAGGAATAGGTTTTCTCTGAGGTACTTGAAACATCTCTGAGCTTAGACAAAATCTCTCAGGAAATCTTCAAGGGACCTCAGATCTCTACTGAAGAAATACCAGCGCATACTTCAGATCAGTCTGAACCTCAGGAATTGCTGAACTTGGATACGCTTCTGAATGAACCTTTTCTTGATCCATCAGCACTGGAACTTGTACAATCTGAGCAAACAGCTCCTGAAAGCCCAAGATTGAAGAAGGGAGAAGACGAAGAGACTGAATGGCGGAGCAAGGGGGAACGGTTCATCCTGGACCGATACCCTGAGCTAAATGCTTATCCTGACATTCAGGATATGCTCTTCAGGCTCAGAACGATAGTATACATCCTGAATCATACACTTCCGGAAATGCTGAACATCGCATCATTCAGAGGAGAAGAGTGGTGGAATGCTGAGACAACCGCCTCGATCAATTCTCGGGGCTTTAAAGACAAAGCTCGAGATGAAAAGTCACGACTTTTGATGAATTGGTGAAAAAGAAGTTAGATGAAAGGAAAGATACTGAAATAGTAGATGCATCAAGTTCTCATGATCAGAATAAAGATGGAGATCAGGGAGGTGATGCAGAAAGGCAATCTGAGGGAGAGAAGGAACCTCGCATGTGCATCGAGAAAGAAAAAAGAGACTGAAAGTCAGATGGAGAAGGACATTGATGCTGCACAGACTGATATCACACATCCTCAGACTAAAGTTAACACTCTTCAGGTATCTTTTGGCACTATTATACATTATGCCAAAGCTACTGAAGGTCCTATCTTTAAATCTGTTATGTATGATATGCGATCGAGGCTCAATTGAGCAACCAAATTTCGATTGGAGACAATTGTTTTGCCTCCAGATATTGATTTCAGTCCTATCCTGGATAAATTGGAGAAGGTGGTGCCAATGGTGGAGAAAGTGACTCAAATTGAAGAAACCTTGGCAAGCCAATCTCAAAATTTGGAAAATCTGAGTTCATCTTCAGACATGTTGCAACTACAAACAACTCTTGCAGATAAAATGACTACTTTGGAAGGAAAGATTGATGTAGTCAAAACTGAGCTCAATGCAGAGATGGAGCAAAGGTATCAAACCGTAACTTACCTTTTGAAGCTAAACCGATTGAGAAGAATGATCGATAATCAAGACAATTTGTTGAGAAAATAGGCTCCCGCTTCATGACCAAGATGACGATATGATGCATGAAGTGTTCTCAAAGCAGTTTGCTCCACTCGCAGATGAATTCTCAATGGCCAAGAATTACATGATGAGGCTAGAGGATGAGCATGATCAATTAAGCGGGCAAGACGCAAAGATGGGGGAAAAGAGCAATACTATATGGATACTGCACTGACTCAACTGCTCCCAAGGTATGGTGCCAAAAAGGGGGAAAGACATGATGGCAAATTAAGTGAGTTGTTGGCACAAACCTTGGAGAGAAAGGCTCAAAAAGAAGCTGAAGGAAAGAAAATTTTGGATGCCTTAAGTGAGATTGAAGCCACTGAGAAACTGAAGTTCAAAAAAGCAGAAAAACCTACCTTCACTCAAACATCTGAGCAAACCATTCAGGAAGTAATTAGTGAAAAACTGAGTGATAGAAGGATGATTGAGACAAGCAAAGCCGGTGAAGAGTAAGTCAGACCTGAAAAGAGAAAGGCTATTGCATTTGTGGAACAAGAAAAGAAGAAAAGAGCTAAAGTTTCAAAACCTACTCAGAGGAAGTTGATAATGGAATTTGAAGAATCTGAGGAAGAAGCTAAAAAGGAAGAAACTGAAACTCAGAAAGAAGTCTTCGATACCAAGAAAACTCTGAAAGTTCTTCAGATTGAAAAAGAGAAAAAGACTGCTGCTTCATTTTCAGGTGTTCCACTGATCAGGAAGAAGAAAGAAGAAGAGCAGAAAAGAAGAGGTGGTTTTAAAAAGTTTTTAAGCAAAAGGAGGGGTACGGAAAAGACTCAGAAGTGGCCGCACATTGACAAGTGGATGCCTATACAGTTCAATGATGCATGTGAAGAGATCAAGAGAACCTTCTGGTTCTATTATGAGATTCTGAGAGAATGGAGGGGGAGCAGCTCGGATAAGAATAAAGCCTTCATTGAGTACTTACTGACATTCTATCCTAAATACCTGCAAAGTTAAATCAACATGGCAGATGAAGGAAACACGCAGATAGTAGCCCATGGTCCATACATGTACCCAGCTCCTAGGTTTGAGAATGGCTATGTGAATGAAGCAGCCAATCCTTAGGAAATAGCCAAGTATGCCATCCAGCTAGGCCTAACAGGAAACAACCCTGATATCATCAAGGCAAGGGATGAACTGAAGAAGAGATACTACGGGATGTTCAACCTGGAAGTGCCAGAGGATGAAGTGGAAGAAGACTGAAGACTTTGTTCTTCTGATTTATTTTTTATTTTCATTGTAACTGTAACTCTTATCCTATATCAATGAAAATTTTATCTTTATGCTCAAAATATAATATCTCATTATCTTTTTGTTGGGGAATAAGTTGCACAGATCTATTCGGGGTGAATATTTAAATACAAATTTAATTCTTATAATTATTACTAGCATGAATTAATCCTATATTAATTCAAATAATAATCCAACAACATATCATGCATATAATTAATTCACGTAAAACCTACGATGATGCGAATTCTCTGAGTTTACGTGAACGCATTCCTCTTTGGGATGGCAAAGGATCCGGTGATTAGACTAACCAAAAGAACTTCCCAAGTATTCCCTTAATCCTTGTTCGACTATCCGGTGGTAGGACACTTGTGAACAATTAACAAAAGGAAAATAAATTATGTTGCACCACCTTTGTGAATTTACTAATTTTTTCAGCACATGGAATTGTACACTACTCAATTGACGTTTTTAGAAAAAATACAATCTGTTGACGTTACAAAATATTTGATATTTTATCGACGCTGATATTTTTCTGAAAAACCAATTTTTGTGTGTCGTTGGGAATGAAACATTCATCCCCTATTTATAGAGGGTGGTGGACTAAATTTTTGGTAAAAAATAATGTGGGAAAATCTTTTCTTGATCTCCAAGAAATCTTGAATATATCTCCTATATTCTTTTTCCCATAATTATAATATTCCACAAAATCCCACCTACTCTTTGTTATGGGATATTTTCGAAATTATAGGCAAGAATCCAAGATTTGGATCTTCTTGAATTTATGAGATATTCTTGTATTTCAAGAAATACATATCTTCCATAATATCTTTTCAAGAAAATCAAGAAAATCTTTCTTGCCCTTTATCTTTCAAAAATTTCAAAAGTTTCTTTATAAATAACCAAGTGGGAGATTTTTTGAATTTAATGAGATAATCTTGTATTCCAAGAATACATATCTTCATTCCATAACAAAATTCAAAGAAAATCTTTCTCCCCTTTTATCTATAAATTTCGAAAATAATTAGGAAAAATAATATTTATTTTATTTTAAACACCTTTTTCAGTTATTGGACTATATGTTGGGCTACTCAGGGGGCCTTTAGGAGAATTAAGATTGGACCTTCCAATGGATCTTGAATTATCAATATTGAGTCACAATATTATTCAAGCCCATAAATATTAATTAATCCCACTACATAATTAATATTGCACTATCCATCTTAACCCATATTACAGTCAATATGGCTCCCCGATTATTTCCCCCGTGTTTAAGATTATCTAGCCCATTAATTAATTCAAGCCACTGAAATAGCTTTCCGTTAATTAATATCTTTTGTCCTTGGTCAAGGAACGGTTCAACATTATTATCGATACCGGAAACTAGTTCCACTTGCAAGATTTGGTATGATAAAGCTTATGAACCTCCCAAGGGGGTCGAACAAGCGTTTTGCACACGATTCTCCGTATTAAATTTTAGCAATCACATGTGACCAATAATATTGCCCAAGATAAAAAGTATTGAATCTTGTTGATTCTCTACCCATGATAAGTCAAAGCAATAGTTACCAATCACACGTGATCCTATTTAAGGAACGAAGATTAAGAAATAACGAACCACAATCGAGGTCTAATTCTTCCTTGTTGATTCAAGAATTTGTCCTCCTGTAGGTCCTATTCAGTGCATCAGTCATGCACTAGTGTAATCTCTTGGTCAAGACAAGCCAATCTGAGCCTTACACTTCAACCTTTCACGATGGGTTGTTCATTTCTATCTAGGTCGTGAATGGCATACTTTTAGTTACAAGGGAATGTTAATTTAATCTTCTGTGATCTGGTATCACTAAATTAACTACAATGTAACACGTACGAATTATTGAACAGTTATGCAGTAAATATATGTAACATTCGATAATATTTAAAGCATCAGTGATAAACAATTTATTTCAGTAAATAAGTCCGAAATTCAGTTTTGATTATACAAAGTAAAAAGCATACTTTCCAGTATAATTCCAACACTTTTTACATGTCTTTAATTACTTGATATGCCAGATTGTTTAGGAAATTGTTGGGTGAAATACCATTTTGGTTTGTAATAGATAAACTGAAACCTAAGGATAGGTTAGGTTTTCTTAAATGTAACAAGATGGTTTTGGCATCATCAAAAAGGGAGAAATTGTTGGGAGATGAATTTAATAAAGAAGTTTTAATTAGATCCCAAAAACCCCTGAGTATGACATGTTCAGGATAATCTTGATAGTCTGAGTCAGGTTTCAGCATAGATTATTCAGGAAAATATCTGCACAATGTATAGTTAGCAGATATAGATCAAGTTAGATATTGAAGACACTGAAGACTCAAAAAGTCTTTCAAGATAATCAAGACTCAAAGAGTTGTCAAGACAATCAAGACTCGAGAAGTTTCTTCAAGACTCGAAGAAGTTCTCAAGACATTGAAGACTCAAGAAGTTCTCAAGACAATCAAGACTCAAGAAGTTGTCAAGACACCAAGACTCAAGAGTTATCAAGATCAAGAAGAGACTAAATACTATAACCCTAATGTTCGTGAGGCAATCAATAATATCTAACTAAAGACTACAAAACTGAGAAAAACGCACATGTTCAGAAAAGTAGTTATTGCCCAAAACATTCTAATGCAGACAAAAGGAACTAAGTCTAAGTGTTGTTTAAAGGTTGTCTCATTCAGAGAGATTGACCAAAAAGAGCCGTTTTGTTTGTCTACATTCACTGAAGACAAGAACCAATTAGAGGAAGACAACATCGCATTTCACCGACCTTTGAAAAGCGACAGGACCCTGAATTATGTCAGTAGTACTAAGTTCCAGACTGCAAAAATTGGTGATTGGCTACATGACTGCATATTTCCTAAAACATGCAGAGTGTTCAAACCCTAAAAATAGCCGTTCATCAAACACCAGAAAAGGAAACACATAAAGTTATCTCTTCCAACGGATAGTTTTCAAAGAGTGACCTTGGTGAAGTTGCCTATAAATACCATTGACCCTTTACATTGAGAGGTCACGGGAAATTTCAAAGAAACTCAAGAGCTCATTCGTATTATTGCAAATTGAAGCACTCGAAAACCCTAGAATTTCCCAAGTGTTTCACATTGGAGAGAGCTCACTATTCTAAGCCTAGATTGATAGATATATCCAATGCTTAGAAGAGATATCCTAGCCTTTGCATTAGTTCTTATTGTAAAGGATATCTTATACCCTAGTTGGAAACCAACCCAAAACCCAAACCCTTTGTTAAGGTAGTTTGTGTGTGTTTTGTTGGTGAGTTAGAGTTGTAAAGAGTGAGTAAGCTACAGTGAGTTAGCCAGAAAACTCTAGAGAAGAAGTTAGTAAGCTACTTGTGGTAGTCTGAACACTTGTGTGTGTTTGAGTTAGTAAGCTCTGAAGGAGTCGGCCCGTAAAAACTCAAGGTAGAAAAGTGAGTAAGCTACAGTGAGTTAGCCTGAAAGCTTTAGGAAGTGGTTAAGGAATTTATCTGAAGATCAGAGAGAGTGGACGTAGGAGCTTGAGTCTCTGAACCTCTATAATTGCTGTGTTGTTTGCTTTAGATCTTTGCATTTTTTTTATTACATGATTTTCACTTTAAAAGCATATTTCATCGATATTGATTGGAACCAATCCAATTGAATCGCATAAAATTGGTCACAGCCTTAATCACTGTTTTATTAAAGGAAGAAGATATTTCAGCAAAGCTAAAACGAGTATAAACTTAGGGCCAACCATTCCACACATTTGAGTAGCTAGAACAGATAGTTACCAAACTGAACTAACTCTACTGAGTGTTCAGTAAGATGATTATCTGATCCAAGCTCCCCAGGATAAATTCAGGATCAGTTGGGCTAATCTGAAGCTCCTGAAAGTAGCTCAGGATCATTGTCTCAGTAGACTTTGACTCAGGGCAATTCGTACTTCTCAGGACAAAAATATCAGGATAACCTGACCCATTTGACCTCAGTGAAGAAAAAGTTTGAAAAATCACTTAACACGTGTATTCCCCCCCCATACACGTGTGAGACTCGTTAGCACCGGGACCAATAGAACTTGTTATCCTTAATAAATTGTCTAGGTTGATTGAAACTGGAAGACTGACTTGGAACAAGCTTTTTATTAGAGGGAGAAGAATTCTGATTAAACTTATCTTTTGATTGAAAATTACCATTTGACTTTCTGAACTTTCCTTTTAGAAAAGATTTGAATTGCTTAGTGGTAAGAGCAAATTGTTCAGAATCATTTTCATCACATAAATCAGAAACATCATCATCAGAATCAACTTCAGTAATGTAACGATGTTTACCAACATTATCACAAGTTTCACCTCTAAAAGCAAGTACTTTATTGTCTTATCTTTCTCATGTTTATCATCATCTAACATATTTGAGTTAATCTCATAAGTTTTCAAAATACTGATCAACTCATTTTGACTCAATAAATCAGTATTCTTAGCCTCTTCTATTGCACATATTTTTGCATCAAATCGTTTAGGAACAATTCTAAGTATTTTATTAACTAACTGAGTGTTGGAAATTGAATCACCAAGTGAGTGTGACTCATTAGAAATCTCACTTATCCTTTCACTGTATGATGAAATGGTTTCATCATCTTTCATTCACAAGTTTTCAAACTTGGTTCCCAACATTCGAAGTCTTGTTCTTCGAACACTTTCTGATCCTTCACAATGTTCCAGCAATATTTCGAATGCATCTCTAGAAGAAACACAGTTAAATATCAGTTTAAACATAGACTCATCAGTAGTAGTAAAAATCGCATTAAGGGCTTTAAAATTGAAATGGGCTGATGTGCATTCATCATTGGACCAATCAATCTCCTTTTTTACTTGAGATTCTCCATCTTTATCATGAAATGTATTTGAGGGATTCCAACCAGATAGCACACTCCGTCATGCTCTCTCATCTATAAACTTAATATACATGCTCATTTTAGGTTTTTAGTAGGGATAATTGGATCCATCCAAAATTGGAGGTTTTAAAGAAGGAGTAAACAGATAATCCATTGTAAAAACACACTTTAAAAATACAGGACCTTTAACTTAGTGTATCAAGTTTATGGCTCTGGCACCAACTGACAGTGTGTGTGCGTGTAATTTTCAGAGTGTCGTTGAAAATGTTATGCAACATGTAAAACAACATATGACAGCGGAAGTATAAAAAACGCAGTGCAAAAGATTTCAAAATTATGTATAGTCTGAAATCAGACTATATGAACCTCATGGTTAAAAACATCACTATAACAAGTAGTGAGATACACAAGAACCTCTTACAAGATCCTAAAAGGTGTAGTGAAAAACTAAACACCAAAAAATCAATCTATTCAATCAAGTAACTAGTGATCTTATTCAATCCAAAACTTGATCTAATAAGATAAACACAGTACTGATGGAAAATGTTAGGATACACTTTCTACCAGTAAAAATAGAATAACATCGACCCTCAAACTCCACTCACGGTTGTGTCTCATATGTCACTCTCTAAAGTTTGGAGTAGAGAAAATGGTATTTAACTTTTCCTCAAACTTGAATGTCAACCAATTCAGTATATTTATAGACTTGAAGATCAACTACATTGTCCTATCCACTAGACTTGGATAGCCTTTAACTTCTCCACCACTATCTCCATGTTCTTGGTGTAACCACTCATGATATTTCTATTCTCACTCATCCACAATGCAACTGACTGACAATATAACCGAATTGTCTTTAACCTGCAATGTAGGAAACATAGCAAAATACATCTATTAAAACGAAGTCAGTGTTAGGAGAAAGGGCAAATTTATGATGTTGTGCAGAATATTGTCCAACATATGGAACAACATCCGTGCAACATCAACAAAAATTATTAATAAAAAATGTTTCTTTAATATTTTTAGCTGTGTTTTTTATTCATAAATCAATTATGAATGTAATCTACAAATAATTAAAATGGTCAAACACAATTTATTATTTAAAAAGTTTCAATCTCAAAATATTTAATGGATTGTAGTATAATGTAAAATAATCTTTCCTCTTATTATTAAGAGTCGGGTTCGTCCCCTGCAGTCGAATTTTTTTTATTAAATATATATATTTAATTAAAATAAAATAAAAAATATAATTTATTAAACATATATACTTAATGATAGCACGAGAGGAGAAGAGATAACATACAAAGGGAAAAAAGAGTGACGAATTTGTCAAAAGTATAACATTCACTAAGAATCAAACATTTATATTGAAATGATGCCAAATTTGTTATACTATATAGTTGTAGCATAGTGGTAAGTAGTATTGTTTCATGCCTGGGCGACCAGGTTTTGAATCCAAACATATATGAATTTTAACATAAGATTTTGTCTATTTTTTACTATACTCGTATTAGTTTTTAGACTATTAATTCTGGGACGTTATTAAGGGAAAAATATTAATGGTAATTAAGTATATTCCAGAATTCGTGAATCAAGGTTAAAAACCCGTCATAAATTTACAAGCCATAAATTGTCTTCTACCAAATAAAATAGATAGTGTAGTAGAAATTGTAATGTCCCGAATCCAGAATGTCGATCCTTGCAGCTTCGACACTCTAAACTCGAGTCGCCACTTAGTGACTGTAAAATCTGAGCTTAAAAATTTCTTTTTAAAAATATAACGACAAACATAAGTATTACATTTTGCTGCGAAAGAACATAATCATCAATATTAATTGAGATAAAGAATGTGGAAATGCCCATTAATTTTTATACTGCAAGATATATATTTATAAAGGTGATGTTTATAAAAAGGGTAATGTACATGATCCTTTATAAAGTAAGTTTAGAAGGCTTTTTGGCATAATAATTAAACATTCATTGGAAATCATCCAAGTGAAACTTCGTGTTATCCCTGCCGCAACTCTGACCCCTCTCGATCATGTCATGAAAATATCAAATTGTGGGGGGTGGGGGGAGGGTGAGATAAAAATCTCAGTGGACAACTTGTACGTTATTTCTCATACTGGTTACCAAAATATTTAAACTTAGTATTTTATTATAGATTGTTCTTACGCTTTTGCGTAGTTAATTTTTGGTATTCATGGTAGATTCATAGTACATTCACATTCATAACCTGAATTCCTAATAGTACACTCTTGTTCATAGTTCGGATAATAGCAACTTAGAATCTCCTTTATCAATAGTGGGACAACATTGGTAACGACTTATAACATGAAATCCACATCATATCTTCTACATCATAGTGGGAACACACTGGTAACGACTTACCACGTGCAATCCCCATCGTCTCCTTTTCATCATAGTGGAACCATACTGGTAACGACTTACCACATGCAATCGTCATTGTCTCATTTTCATCATAGTAGGACCACACTGGTAACGACTTACCACATGCAATCTCCATCATCTCCTTTATCGCATATCATATATCTCATATCATCATATCATAATCATAATCATAAGTTTATTTTTGAAACCTTATATTCTTATACACTTACGTTTTTTTGTTATAGATTTGTGTTTGTTTAGTCCAGTTCAGATACACCAACAATCCTTGTAACATAAACCACTGCATACAAATAGTGTCACCCACCTTGTCAATTTTTAAGAAAACTTAAAAACTTGAAACCGGTTTGAGAGTTTGAGAGTGGCGGTAGTCCGAGCTTTGATTTGAGCAACATTTCCCCTAACACAATATTTTTATGTCCTCGTCATTAATTACTTTTGATTAAAGTAAATTATTCATAAGTTTATCGATGACGTTAAACTCTGTTCTTTAGATTTCCTTACTCGTGAGCTTTTAACGAACTTTTACTTTAAACGGCTATTGGAGTTTATTAATGATGTCCCAAAATCAACACTTGCAAGAATAAAGCTTTAAGGTTCATTTTTCAAATTGACGCAGTTTAAGAAAACAATTTTGTAAAATTGTTTATTCATTACTAAAAATCATCAAATAATTCACAACAACAGATAAGATCATTTAGTATTTGATTATAATTTTTATAAAAAGGAATAATATGGAATATAGTCCTAGTAAATTAAGAAGTTTGGTTGTTCTTTAGATACATAATATATACTTCAAAAATTCATAACTCTTTATTTGCAAGTCCAAATATTATGAATTTTGAGGAGCATGCTTATGTCTTGTTATAGTTTAGGACTATATTTTTATATTTTCTACAAAGGTCATGTGTACAGTGTTTGAAAAATTCTCTAAATTAATAACATGTGATTTCTTAAGAAAATGTCCTAAAGGACTTTCAAATAAGCGGCATAAATCGGAAAATAAAACACATATGGTTTGTGTGAAAGAAAGTCATTTCAAATAAATTATTTTACCAACCATTAAGTTTTTCAAAAGTTTCAATATTCAGTTCTAGCATTTTTCAGAAAGTTAGTGTCCCAAACTTTGTGACTTAATACATTTTAGCGAGTCGTTTCCCGTCAAATGGTTAATTCAATTAATATAAAAATTTAGGATATCTCAGGTGTTTTGGCAATAAAATTCATATCAAAATAACGTCTCTAAGTTGGGTAAAATGGTCTCGAAAGAATGCACCAAAAACTGTTTAAAATTTTGGTAAAACGGAAAGGATCAAAAGTGCAGTTTTTGCTATTTTTAAAATTTGTTTCCCATCAAATGACTAATTCGATTGACACGAAACTTTGGGGCTTTTGGAGCTTGTAATCTAAAGTTTTTGGTAAGAAAATTTGTAGGAAAAACAATAATTGGAGTTGGTCAGAACGTCACGAAAGTTGGATACCTGGGACCATATTTTTCTGTTGAAAAAATTTCCAGATTTTCAGTTTTGAGTGACATTGTTTGAGTGTAAAAACGAGCAGCGTAATGTTACTATAAATAAATACCGAGACTACGGACATGAACTACACATATAAGGGAGCAGACGGTCGTGACTTTGATTCAAAGGAAAGGAGTTGAAAATAAGCAAAATGAAGAAAGTACAAGGAAAACAAGAGAGGTGTTTTTCTTAAATTTCATGAGTTTCAAGACTTACCTCAAAAGATGCTCATTGATGGAGGAAGAGCTCATTCTCTACTACTGAAATGGACTGGTTGCCCCTTTGTTTTGGGGGGAGGAAAGTGATTGAAGAAGAGAGAACTAGTAAAGAGTGAACTCTCTTGTAAATATATTTTTGCAGAGTTTGGCTATGTTTATTTGGGCAGTGTTTTTGCATACAAAGGAAAACTTAGCAGGAGAAATTGTTTGGAGGTTGGGGTGTATGTATAGGAGGAAAGAAGACGGTGGAAAAATTGAGGAAGTAAGGGGGATTTCTAATTTAATTAACTAATTAAATGGATGCTTAATGGTGGCTGATTTTTAGCCAAATATTTTCTTGTGGTTAGGGAGCTTTTAAGAATATATTTATTAAGTGTGATGTTTATTACAGTTTGGTATTTATCCCACCTCATATCTATATCGTAAACTTGCAGTTTTGCCAATTAAAATTTATGACTTCGTTAGAATTAATTATTTAGAACTTTTACCGATTAAATCGTCATGTTTCGAGGCGAAAATTATTTATTTAATTAAAATTTTGATTTTTTTTAAATTTCTCAATAATTCTAATTTAGTTAGACTAAGTAGATTTTTCCGCCGTCGTATTTATTATTCATCAGATTTTTTTTATATCGAAAATCCTAATTTGTTGAAATATTAAATTTTCTTTCTTTAAATATTATTATTAAATATTTTATGATCAAACCTTAATTAAATATTTTGTTATAGTGCTAGGAGTGATCTCGGTTCGAAGTGCTCGTCTGTTCCCTAAAAAATTAAAACCTTTGCAAACATATATGCTTTAACATCATTCAAAAAATCCTTAAATCATATATTTATTTTACTAAACTCATTTTTTATTATTCTTATTAAAATTGTTCTCTTTATTTCTTGGCCATAGTATCTTGGATCATCCTTCCCTGTCGAATTCCTGCACTTAAATTATTTAAAACTAGGTGAGTGTGTGAAAAACACTCAATGGGGGTAACTTCATAATTGCGCAAACTAATTTTACCAGTGTAAATAATATAAAATTTGTAGAACGTGTAGTAGTACTAACGGTGTACCAGACTTAACGTGAATTTTCTGGCTAGGTTAAGCTTAACTGATAGTTGTTGGCTGCAGGCTTAACTTGAATCTACTGACTAGGTTAGGCTTAACATGAAATTTGCAGACAATGGCGGAGCCAGGATTAAATTTTAGGGCGGGCTAGAACTCTACCATAAAATAGTAAAGTGCCTGACGCAACGTAAACGTATAATCAACACGAAATATAGATAAATATATGAAGAAATAGACACTTTAATACTACGTATTCTAGGTGTGTTCTTCACAGCAGGAAAAACCCCATTTCATTAATCAAATTATCAAAAGTCCCGTAAAAAGGACAATCCATAAACAATAAATATTACAGAAAATAAAAAGTCCATAACACTTAGGTCCAACTAGAAATAATAAAAGCAGTAAATAAAATAAGCCCAATAACTTAAACAAGATAAATCAACCACGTTTACGATCCCACTTCTCCATGAAGGCTAAAGCGGTCTCGTCTCCATCATCCTCCCCGGGTTAGAAGCGATTCGCCCTCTAATCTGTACCGGACTCATCTCCAGAAGAATTGTCCCCAGCATAAGGAATAAGGTGCTTTACGTTAAACACATCTGCAGCACGAATGTGACTTGGTAACTTCAACCTGTAGGCAGTGGGATTAATCTTCTCGATCACCTCCACAAAACCAATTGAACGAGCAGACAACGTATTATACTCATGAGCAGGAAAACAGTCCTTGTTCAAAGCAGCCCAAACGAAATCGCCTACTTCAAACTCAACTGAACGAAGCTCTTTTTCAAAAGCGGCAGGAGAAAGAAAAAGGATCTTTGGAGATTCAAAGGGCATAGGCGTAGATGGTAGTGAGGGATAAAGAATGATTTTAGTGCCACCAAACAGAAAACTGTAAACATTCTGATTGCCGTCATGAGAAACGTGGCGATCATATTGCCACGGGCGACCCAACAGGAGATGGCAAGCATCCATCGGAACAACATCACACCACGCGGAATTTGTATAAGTAGTACCAATGGAAAACAATACAAGCACACGTTTTGAAATTTTAATAGTATTTCCACAGTCTAACCACATCAAATCATAAGGATAGGGATGAGCTTCAGGTTTCAAATATAATTTTTGGACAACATCAGAAGTTATAACATTCTCACATGCACCCGAATCAATAATATAACGACCTACCTTCCCATGATGGTGCAAGTGGAAGAGAAGAGCATGACGTTGAGTCTTATCTAGGACTTTAGGAGCCAAACAGTTGCAGCGCAAAATCAAAGCAGTGCATGTATCCCCCGTGCACTGCTCCCCCAAAAAAGTATCACCAACACCGTAATTATCAAAAATCAGAGGGGAGTCAGAAACGGCTCCCTAGTCATCGGCATGAAGAGTGCGGCGCACACCCTCTTTCGGACAAGATGCAAAACGGTGGCCCAATTCCCCACAAGAACAACATCGGTCAAGCTGACCGGTGCGCGCGGCCGGAGAAGGCGTCGGAGGCGCTGGGCGAGGTGCCGAGGGTCCGACAGTGGTAGTCGGAGAAGACGGCCCCATGAATGTTGGCAGAGAAGAAGGCGTCGTGAAAGACGCAGAAGAAAAACGATGCGTCTGTTGCTTCTCAAGTTTGGTTGCACGTTGTTGGACTTCAGAAAGACTAGTTGGACCCAACAAATTTAAAGTGTCCTGATAATTGGGCCTAACTCCAGTGATTTACCGGGCTGCTAACTACACTTGGATATTGTTTACGTCAACACGAGCGATGAGTTAGTGGAGAGACTACCTTGAACGGATAATCTACAACCGTGCGCCCACCTTGCCGGATATTATGGAGAGACTAAATCAACGTGCTCCGGTAATTGAACGGAAGGAATTCACGCCGGAGATGCTTTTTTGAAGCTTTGCCCATGAGGAAATTTTCGAACGCCCTTGTCGTGCGCGAGTGCGCAAATATGTTGCCACCAGGCAGTGGCGCTGCCCCTGAACCGAGTCGCGATGAGGCCCACTCACCGGTCTTCCGGCACTTGCTTAAATTCCAATATATCATCAACAATATGAATCCAATCAAGGAATTCCACCGGATCAAGCGAATCCGTAAACTCCGGAATTTCAATTCGAAATCCTTGATCCCAGCGTGGCGCGCCACCAGCCGCCAGAGGGATATCATAATTACGGTTGGCGAAAGGATTCACTATGGAGACAGTGTATTCTTCGTCATCGGACATATCAGAATATCCATCTTGGTCGAAGGTTGGGTTAAAGTGCTCCTCAATATGCTCTGCACGGTGATGAGGAGGACGGCGGTCATGGTGATCGCTAGCGGCAGCAGCCGCCATTGCTTCCTGCTAAAGACGTAAAGAATCAACCGCGTGGGTAAGAGCATAAATCTATGCACGAATCTCCTCCAAGGAATCGACCGCATGTCCCTTTCCCTTGGCAACTTTCGGTGCCATTGCATAGGAGCGTAGTCAGACTCTGGATACCAACTGACGTAGTTTAAACGTATGATCAACACGGAACATGGATAAATATGTGGAGAAATAGGCACCTTGATACTACGTATACTAGGCGTGTTCTTCACAGCAGGGAAAACCACATTTCATTAATAAAATTTTCAAAAGTCCCGTAAAAGGACAATCTAGAAACAATAAATACTACAGAAAATAAAAATCCCACAACACTTGGGTCTAAACTAGAAATAAATAAAAGTAGTAAATAAAATAAGTCCAATAACTTAAACAAGATCAATCACGATTCCACTTCTCCATAAAGGCTAAAGCGGTCTCGTCTTCATCAGTACTTGTGGAAAAAATTGTTGCTAATTCTAATATTTTCGTCGCTAAAATAAATTAGCGATGCATTTTTTCGTCATTGAATTTGTCGTAGTGCACTCGTGGCTAATATTTTTGCGGCAACTATTTGATTTTCATTGCACATAGTAGCTATGAAGATATGAGTTTTATCATGAATGTTAGCAATAAAAATATGAGTTTGTTCGTAAAATATTAGCGATTAAAATATGAATTTCATCACAAATATTAAATGTAATAATATGAGTTTCATCACAAGATGTTGGAAATAAAACTATAAATTTCATTACAAAATATTAACGACCATATACCATGTTTTATCGCAAAATATTAGCAATGTAAATATTTAAATTGCGAGATATTAGTGTTGTAAATGATTCATTTTCATTGCAAAATTAGCAACAAAAATACTATTATAGAAAAACTATTTAATTGGCATAAATATTTATGATAAATTTAGCAAAAAAAGTATTGTGTCATTTCAAATATTAACTATAAAATTTTAAATTTAACCTTAAATATTTAATATCTTTTTTTTAATTGTTTCTACCTGAACTAGTTGTAAACGAATTGTAATAAGATTAGTTTCAACATCTCAATCCAAAGATAAATTAAAGCAGTATTAATTTAAACAAGACTGCTCAACTGTAATTAATAAAAAAAAGAATCCTTCCAACTATAACTTCACTGATTTAAATATAAGTATCAGTTATTACAAATTATGTACGAAGTATGTGTTTGGCTTGGTGGTAAGATTGCACAATTCCATGTGGGCTAAGTAATTTTTTTAATGTATAAAACAGATTTCCTAAATTTTGGGGTGGGCTGCAGGCTTAACATAAAATTGCTGGCTGGACTAGGCTTAACTTATATACTAAATATATAGTAAAATTTAATAAGGACAATTATAACACTACAATGTTAGCACTCAATTAAGAGTCAGAAGTGATTCTCCACCTTTTAAAGTTTAAAAATTAAGAGATTTTCTTGTGCCTCGTAATCTTTGTAATTGAAACTCTTTCCTTGAACTAACTTATTCATAGTAAAAAATTTTATCATGATATACTACTAATAATATTGCCCCTATCCATAGTTTTTTTATCTTTTCGCAGTAGTTCGCTTGGGTTAGCTATTCAACTTGATAAGTTACCTTTTATTTAAGTTATCCAAGCATGGTTATCTACCGAGTTTATATATATAGATAAGTGTTGGGAAATTTGTAGTTAGTTTTGAAGGAAGTTCCAAAACAGATTGTAATAGGACCAGTCAGACCTGTTAGCTGACTGATGATTTAAATATCAGATAGGGTGACCAGGTGAGATGTATAGACAGCTTATGTATTAGATAAGAATAAGTCTAGTCTTGAAGAAGATCAGAAGATCAGATATGCAGAAGATCAGAAGACCGACATCAGATAACAAGAAGAAGAATCGGTAAGTTGGGCTAAGACAACTTACATCAAAAGATTCATACAAGGCAGACAGATCAGTCTTTATCTGATCTGGTCAGATCCATCAGGTAACTACTTCAGGCTACCTAGTACGAGCCAAGTCACTCAGACAAGAAGAATGTCAAACTTGTTAGAAAATCAAGTGCCAACTCTGTGTACTTGTGAACCAATGAGAAGAAGACCAATGAGAAGAAGACACAAATGTACGGAACTGACAAGTACAGGACTAGCGTTTCAGAGTATAACGGCTAGAAAGGACAAGCTTGCATGCTTTTGGCCATGCCGCCCCTGAAGCATGTCTCATCCGCCTGTAAACCTACCTTAAATAGATCGAAATTCGAATTGCTCTCCAACGGCTAGTTCGATTTCGTGCCTATAAATATGGGATCAACCTTCATAGTAAGGTTACTCAAATTATACACAAGCTCAAGCTCAAGTAGATTTCCGCACGAAGAACACTCAAACGAAGATTAATTTTCTAAGTGTTCATCCCCTTTGTTCTTAGCTTTGAATACTTATCCTTTAGCTTTAGGCTACCCAGATACTAGGATAGTATTCCATTTGGAACATTACAAATCTTATACCCAAACAAAAGTTAGGTTAAGTTTGTTATAGCAAGATTTCAGTCTAGGGTTTCTAGATCTGATTTCTAGGATTGGTGGAGTGAGAACTCTTGAAACATCTGCTTTGGTTGTATTGTATTGGACTAACACATTAAACTAAGTCCAATTGGTTTAGTTGGTGCCCCGTCTGAAGCGAAAAGTGGACGTAGGACATGTTGTCTGAACCACTATAAATCTTGTGTAATTTATCTGTTTTACACTTACACACCACTTGTTTAAATCTACATGAATTTACTTAGTCTGGATCAGATTTGCGTCAAGCAACGGATCTGATCTTGACTCTTTGTCATCTGATCAAAAACCAGATTACTAAGTGTCTGATTTGAGAAATGGTTTTTCACACAGGTTAACTTATCTTCCACACCATCAGTTAAACTCATAGACGCCTAACTGGTCTGCCTTCAAGCGATCAGTAAGTTGGATATCAGTCCGTACTGATTCACACGCACTCTGGTCAGAAAACTTGCATATACACACCTGATCTCACGAAAAGTTTTAGAAGTCTATTCACCCCTCCCTATAGACTTCTACCCTCACTAACCTGTTCGGGACCTACAAGTGGTAGAAGAGCAGTGGTTCTTCAGACCACTGGCTTTGACTATCATCGGTTCTTGAGGAAGAACCTTTTTGGTCACTTGAACTGATCTTGAAAAACCGTTTAAAACTCATACTTTGCAAATCTATCACAAGCATGGATAATACTTTAGGAATGCATCATAACTTACCCATGTTTTCAGTTGATGAGTATGCAGATTGGTCTATCGACATGAGAGACCATCTGGGAGTTATAAGCAATAGAATGACTGAGATTCTTGAGATTGGACCAATCTACATCTATCACATCAATCCAACTGAAGGAGGTGACCCAGAGCATCCAGCTGGAGCAAGGATCAGAAAGAGTCCCTCTATGATGGACGCAGATGAGAGGAAATTATCCAATTTGGATACTGTTGCCAGACATCTTATCATGAAGACTAGGGATACTACTACACGAGAAAATGTGAAGTACCTGAAGACTGCTAAGGAAGTATGGGATACACTTGTTGAAATCTGCAAAGGAAATGAACAGATTAAGGGTAGAAGATTGCAAGTTGAGCTGGTAATCTTTGAGAAACTTAAGATGCTACCAAATGAAACAGTTGATCAATTTGATGGAAGGATCACTCGTGGAGTCAACAGACTTAGTGATCTAGGACGCGTAATGTCGAACAAAGATATCAACTACAAGATTCTAAGATCGCTAACCAAGAAATGGGATACTAAAGTCACCGTGATCAAGGACTGTCAAGATATTTCTACCATGAAGCCAAATGATCTAATCTTCAATCTGAAAGCCCATGAGTTCGACCTGATTGAGAGAGGACAAGGATCAAATGATGTCCTTGCTGAAGCTACTACAAGTTCTACTAAATCTGTTGCATTCCAGGCAACCAGTAGCAGTTCGCGAATTATTGAACCAGTTGGAAACATCATCAGCCAGGCCGAACAGATTTCACTACTAACGAGAAAGCTTGAATGAACAAATGTTCAGATGGGCAAATACAGAAATTTCTATGATGACTATCGGCGAAGCAGAGGAAGAGATCGAAGATCTTCTGACAGATCACAAGAGAGGTATCGTTCTTCAGATAATAGGGATAACAAAAGAGATGAACGAAAAGACGATCACAGAGATGAAAGGAAAGATGATCGTAGAGAGGATCGCAAAGAGAACAGACGTGATGATAGATCAGATAAGAGAGGTTCTGATTACAGACAAGGTGGAAAGTCTCCTGACAGATTTTACAGAAGAAATGATTCTCCTAACAGAGGAAGTTCTGGAGATTCAGGGGTTTGCTACAACTGTCAGAAACCAGGTCACTACAATGTTGACTGCCCCGACCTGACTCCCAAGGAGAAAGAAGAAAAACGGAACAGAAGAGAACAAAGGTTCCGAGATAGAAAAGCAATGGTTGCCGACACATCTGGCATCGATGATTCTTATCTACTTTCAGATGACTCAGGTTACTCATCTTTTGAAGATTTCTGTCTAATTACCACAACTGATGATGTCGATGATATGAACTTCTCATCTGATGACAACATCTGTCTTATGGCCAGAGAAGCAGATCAATCTGAGGTAATCTCTAAACCTTCAGTGGTTTCCTGTTCTACACCCTGTTGTGCTAAGCACATCTGCTGGAGAGATTAACCTGCAGGTCTACAATGACCAATTGCTTGATGATCTCTCTAATGCAATAGATACTTATACACGAGTGGAAGTTGAGAACGATAACCTAATGGCTGAGAACCAGCTTGTCAAGGAAATTGAGGCAAGTAAAGCAGCTGAACTAAAATCAGCTGAAACTGTTCGGAAGATGACTACAGAACTGGAGTTTCTGAAAGTCAGTAGTACTGATCAGGGAAAGCTGATTAAGGAACAGTTGGCTCTCAATCAACAACAAGCTGGAGAACTCAAAGTCCTTCAGGCTAAGTTTGATGAACTCTTTTGAATGCATGAGAATCTGAAAGCTATTGAGGGCAATTTGCATAAAAAATAGAGGTTTTTACGAAATCATCTAAGACTGTTCAAGATCTGAACAACTATTTTCGTACGCCAACTGACAAGAAGGGAATTGGGTATGAAGCCCCTTCTGGATCCTCAAAAGTCCCGCCTGGTTCACATCAAAGAGTGTAACCAAACGAATTTCTGATCAAGATACACGAAATGCTAAATTTGTATCAGATAAGGGAAAAGGATCAGCTGACCAAGCAAGGCAAGTGCCGGATTAGAAAGGGAACATAAATGGACCCCAACTGATCAGACACCAGTCGAGGAATCAACAGAAGAATCCTGAAGAGACCTCAGCCAAATCAGCAGAGTTGGCCTTAGTCTGGACCATCTCGCAAGGGACAGTCTCAGCTGAAGTCGATTTAGTCCAAGCTGCCTAACAAGCAAGCTGAGGGTAAACTGAACAAACCATCTGTGCAGAAAAGATATGAATCTTTTGATGGTAGCAGTCGTACCTAACCTTATAATCAGAAACCTAGGACTGCTGTACTTGAGCCCCACTGGATCAATAGAAGACAAGTTCTCAAGAAAAATCCTAAATCTTTTGATTCTACCAAAGCTCGCACTCTTAATCATACTGACCAGAATGCACATGAAGAGATGTATGATTATGTAGATGCATATGGGAGACAAATAAGGCCTTCTGATATTGATAATTACAATAGAAATGCCTTGTTTGTCTGGATCCCGAAAGGTACAGCTAACCCCCCAGGACCCAATTCTACTGGGGTACCTAAAGTCTGATTTGCTCGCAGGTTCGTGTGGGATTGGCAAATAAAGGAGGTGTACAAGCAACTATCTAGTACATAGATAGTGGATGCTCAAGGCACATGACTGGAAGCCAATATCTCCTCAGCAATTACATTGAGAAGCCAGGCCCACGAGTTCTCTTTGGGGACGACAACTTTGGTTTTACCAGAGGAGTTAGAACTTTAGTGAACGATGATGTACATGTTACAGGTGTTTCATATGTTGATGGATTAAAGCACACCCTGTTATCTGTATCACAATTCTGCGACAATGGATTTAGTGTTGAGTTCTCGACTGATAGATGCACAATCAGAAATTGAGTTACTCAGCAGATCTTGCTAACTGGCTCCAGAAAAGGAACGATCTACACTGCAGATTAGGACAGTTGTCCAAGAAATGCATGCTTGATTGTTAAGAGTACCAAAAGCGTCAGTTGGCTCTAGCACAAGAGACTGAGTCATCTGAACTTTAAAACTCTTAACAAGATTTCAAGGATGTCCTTGGTTGAAGGTATCCCTAATGAAATTTTCTCTAAGGATCAGACATGTGCCGCATGTCAGAAGGGAAATCAAGTCAAGGCTTCGTTCAAAGGGATTCCTTCTCCTCCATCCAGTAGAGTATTGCAACTGCTCCATATGGATTTGTTTGGAACAGTTACACCCCTTAGTTTCAGTGGACGCAAATACACTCTAGTGGTTGTGGATGACTACTCCAAGTTCACCAGGGTTGTATTCTTGTATAAGAAGAATGAAACTGCAACAAAGCTACCTGAACTTCTCAAGAAGATTCAGAATGAAAAGGGTCTCAGCATAGTGAATATCAGATCAGATAAAGGTACAAAATTCTTGAACCAGTTTATATCTGATTTTTTTCTCTTAGTTTGGTATACAACATGAGACATCAGCTGCCAGAACACCATAACAAAATGGCGTAGCAGAAAGGAGAAACAGAACACTTAAAGAATCTGCACGCACCATGTTAGCTGAGCATGCAACACCAAACCGTTTTTGAGCAGAAGCAATCAACACTGCATGTAATACGCAGAACAGATGTTCTCTGACTAAGATTCACTTCAAAACACCCTATGAACTGTGGAAGGGCAGAAAACCTCGTGTTTTCTACTTTCATGTGTTCGGGTGCAAGTGTTTCACACACAACAATGGGAAGATTCAGTTGAGAACCTTCGATGCCAAGTCAGATGAGGGTATATTCTTAGGATATTCCTCAACCAGCAAGGCATTTAGGGTTTTCAATAAACGAACCCTAGTTGTGGAAGAGACACCTCATGTGGTCTTTGATGAGTCAACATCTGAACATGAGAAATCTGCCTCAGAACAAGACGTACCTGATAAACCAGAATCACTAAAAATGGATCAGTTGAGGCTCAAAGAAAAGGATCCAAAATACGTCACTATATACATTCCTAACTTTGACCTTGATGATTCACCAGGTCAGTCAAACCCTAAGTTACGTACAACTATCAGTGAAGAAGCTGGTACAGCTGAGACAGTAACAACTGAACCATTTGGTTCAGGGGGAACACCTGATGTTCCGGCGGACAGACTTCAGCATATGATGAGTCCAACATCAACTGAGATATGTCCATGCCAAGTGGATCATACTGAAGTACCTCTCCCAGTCTCTAGTGATGAATCTTTATCAGAAGAGGATGATGTTCTCCAAACTGATGATAATCAAGAAAGAAGGACCTGGATAACCAATCATTCAACTGACCTGATCATCGGAGACCCATCTGATAAAGTCAAAACTAGACAACAGATTGGTGAAAGTACAATGTACTGTTGTTATCTGTCTTTGAAGGAACTGCTCACAGTTGAAGAAGCTCTTCAAGATGCAAGCTGGATTCTAGCCATGCAAGAAGAACTAGAACAGTTTGAGAGGAATCAAGTTTGGAAACTTGAAGACAGACCAACTCATCAAGATGTGATTGACACTAAGTGGGTATTCAAGAACAAGAAGGATGAGCACAATGTGATAAACATAAATTGTTGGGATTATACTGGAAAGTATGCTTTTACTTTGTATAATCACACTGAGTTTCTGTCTTATTTACTGAAATAAATTATTTATCACTGATGCTTTAAATATCATCGAATGTTACATATATTTACTGCATAACTATGCAATAAGAAGTACGTGTTACATTGTAGTTTATTTAGTGATACCAGATCACAGAAGATTAAATTAACAGTCCCTTGTAACTAAAAGTATACATTCATGACCTAGATGGAAATGAACAAACCATCACGAAAGGTTGAGGTGTAAGGCTCAAATTGGCTTGTCTTGACTAAGAGATTGCACCAGTGCATCATGATGCACTGAACATGACCTACAGGAGGATAAATTCTTCAGCACTGAAAATAGAAGAATTAGACCTCAGTGGTTCATTATTTCTTAATCTCCGTCCCTTAAATAGGATCGTGTGTAATCAATAGCCGTTGCTTTGACTTATGATGGGAAGAGGATCATTGAGATTCAATACCTTGTATCTTGGGCAATGATATTGGTTACACGACGATTGCTAAGATTTAATATGGTGAAACGTGTGCAAGTACGTCTTGTTTGATTTGTCCCCTTGGGAGGCTCATAAGATTTATCATACCAAATCTTGCAAGTGGAATTAATTTCCGGTATGGATAATAATGTTGAGTCGTTCCTTAACCAAGGAAAAAGATGTTAATTAATATAAAGTTATTTCAGTGGCTTAAATTAATTAATGGACTGGATAATCTTAAACACGGGAAATGCTCCAGGTTTAGCAGAATTTCTTCTGCCAGGTGAGTCATTTTTTCGGTATGATCTGTCAAGAGACTTTCCAGTTTGCTTGTAATCAGAAATCCTTCGATCTGATCTATTGTCTCTTCTATCTTCAGAACGATCATCTCTCTTTTCTTCTCCGCGGTCATCTCCATGATCATCTCTCCTGTCATCAGAACGATTCCTTTCTTGTAAACTATCAGTAGATCTCCTATCTCTTTCTAGTTTTCTGGTCAGCAAAGCAATTTCTTCAGCCTGACTCACAATCCTTCCTACTGGTTCTGACATTCTTGCACTGCTACTGGTTGCCTGAAATGCAACAGCTTTTGACGGATTTGATGCAGCTTCAGCAGGAACTTCATCGTGAGCTTTCAGACTAAGGAATAGGTTGCTTTGCTTCAGAGTAGCAATATCATGATAATCCTTGATCACCGTTACTTTCATGTCCTATTTCTTCAGTAGGGACCTCAGAATCTTGTAATTAATGTCCTTATTTGACATTTCTCGGTCTAGATCACGAAGTCTTTTGACTCCCATCGTGATCCTTCCATCGAACTGATTGATGATGTCATTTGGCAATATCTTGAGTTTCTCGAAATTAACCATCCCTGCTTGTAGTCTGCTTTCTTTGATCAGATCATTTTCTTGACATATTTCAGCCAAAGTATCCCACACTTCCTTAGTAGTCTTCAGGTACTTGAACTTCTCCTTTGTTGTCTTGTCCATCGTCTTCATGGTGAGATGTTTGGCTACTGTATCCAGATTGGATAACTTTCTTTCTTCTGCATCCATCAGCGAAGGAGGACTCTTTCTAATATGTGCACCAACAAAGTGATCAGGATCCATGTTTTCATCAGATGGATTTGTATGATAGATTATAATCGGTCCTTGTTCAAGAACTTCCATCATCCTGTTACTGATCGAACCCAGATGGTTCCCCCTTCCAATCGGCATACTCATCGACACAGAACTTAGGCAAGTCATGATACATACCCGAAGTGTTATCCATGCTGAATGTGCGTTTTAAACTAGATGATTTTAAAAAATAGATTTTTCAAAGATCTGTTCCAGTGACCACAATGGTTCTTCCTTAAGAACCGATGATACTCAAAGCCAGTGGTCCATAGAACCACTGCTCTGATACCACTTGTAGGCCCCGAACGGGTTTTAGTGAGGCGGAAGTCTAGAGGGGATGGGTGAATAGACTTCCAAAACTTTTTCTTGTGATCAGTTGTGATGGCAAGTTAACTGATATCGAGTGCGTTAGTGAATCAGTACAGACTGATATCCAACCTACTGATCGCTTGAGAGCAGATCAATTTGGTGTCTATCAGTTTAACTGATTATACGGAAGCTAAGTTTTACCTGTGTAGAAAAACCAGTTTTCTTAAATCAGATTCTAAGGTTTTCTGATCAGGTGACAAAGTGCCAAACGGATCAGATCAGTTGCTTTGTGCAAATCTGATCTTAACTTAGAATATGCATGTTTTGTTTAAATAAGTGTGTGCAGGTAGTGTAAAGCAGGTAAAGCAGATAATGCACACAAAATTTATAGTGGTTCGGACAACTTGTCCTACGTCCACTCTTCCCTATCAGCAGGGGAACCAACTTAACCAACTGGACTTAGATTAATGTGTTAGTCCAACACAGTACAACAAATGTTTCAAGAGTTCTCACTCAACCAATCCCAGAAATCAGAACTAGAAACCCTAGTCTGAAATTTTGCTAAACAAAACTTAACCTAACACTTGGTTTGGGTATAAGATTTGAGTTGTTCCAACTGGAAATCTATCCTAGTATTTGGGTAGCTTAAAGATAAAGGATAAGATTTCTGTGCTAAGAACTATGGGATGAACACTTTGAAAATATTCTTGATTTTGGTGTTCTTGCGGAAATTGCGAGTTGCTTGAGCTTGATGATAATTTTCGTAACCTTACTCTGAAGATTGATCCCATATTTATAGACCATGAAATCAAAGAGCCGTTGGAGAGCAATATGAATCTTAGGCTACTTTAGGTAGCTTGCAAGTCTGAGTTGACGTGATCAGGAAGGCCATGCCGTCTTCGTGTAACTCTGTCCTTTCTAGCCATTGCCCTGATACGCCATATCCTGCATCATCAAATTCCGTACATACGTGTCGATATCTTAGTGACTAACAAGTACACTTATTCGGCGCCTTGTAAAGCCAATTATATTGACATTCTTCTGGTCTGAGTTACTTCGTATGTTTTGGATAAGTAGATATGCTTATCATACTTCTGACTTTGCCTGATCTGATCAGTATTCTACTGATCAGATTACCTTTAGTCTTCTGATAAGGTTGTCTTAGCTTCAAATTATCGACTCTGCTGATGTTCCAATAGAATAGGTCTTCTGATATTTTTGCGCCTGCTGATCTTGTCTTCTGATCTTCTGCGTCTACTGATATTGTCTTCTGATCTTCAATCTAGACTTACACATATTGAGTTCCCTCTCAATATGTGACCTAGTCTATTCCATCAGCTGTCTAACATGTTCAACTGGTTTCCTATCAGTTCATCAGTCGACTAACAGGTTTGATTGGTCCTATTACAACTGTTTTGGAACTTCCATCAACACTATAAATATCCCAACATTGTTGAATATGTGAAAATAATGGAGACAAAATAAACACAAAAGAAAGACCATGTTTATTATGATTGCTGAATATTGATCATAGGAATTATGAGTTTAATTCCAGTTTTATTTTATTTCTCTTGGTTAGTTGAAATGTATAACTGTTATTGAGATGTGTTTTGGAAAAAAATTAAATTGGGTAGGCCAAACTTTCTGGACCGGCACCGAAACATGTGTTTGGTGCTAAGACAAGAAAAGATTGAGCATGTGTTGGACACGTCAATCCAGGTTACCCCTGAATCTGGTTCCCTGAGGCAGCCACGTTTGACGTAGCAGCTCAGAAGAAGCATCAAGAGGATGCTTTCTAGGCTCAGTGTGTGATGTTGTTCGGCATGACTCCCGATATACATAGGCAACGTGAGAAAATGGGTCCCTTCTAGATGCTCAAGCATCTGAAGGTTCTCTTTGATTCTGAATCACATTTTGAGATTTATGAAGTGATGAGAGATCTTTTCAGATGGGGTTAGCTAAAGAAGAGAAGATTTCACATCACAACTAGGGTTCGTTTGTTGAAAACCCTAAATGCTTTGCTGGTTGAGGAATATCCTAAGAATATACCTCATCTGACTTGGTATTGAAGGTTCTCAACTGACTCTTCCCATTGTTAGAATGTTCTCCAACACATGAAAGTAGGGAAACACGAGGTTTTCCCATGGTTCATGTTTTGAATGAATCTTAGTCGAGAACATCATTTAACACATGAAAGTTGGTGTAGGAAAACATAGTCTCGAAACTTCTTTGAGTGTTTTTTCTCCTTTCCTTCCATTTTGTTGTGGTGTTCTAGCAAGAATCGATGTCTCATGTTGTATTGAAACTGAATCTATTAAATGGTTCAAGAATTTCGAATCATCTTTTTCACTATGTATTTTCATTCAATCTTCTGTTGGGTCTTGAGAGGTTCGTTGATTTTGTTGTAGTTTTATTCTTCTTATACAAGAATACAACCTGTGAATTTGGAGTAATCATCCACAACCACCGAGTGTATTTGTGTCCATCGAAACTAAGGGTGTAATCGGGTCCAAACAAATCCATATGGAGCAACTTGCAATACTTCATGGATGGAGGAAAAAACCTTTGAATGAAGCCTTGACTTTTTTTCCCTTCCAGTGTTCACATGTTTCCTTAGAGAAAACTTCATTCGGAGACCTTCAACCAAGGACATCCTTGTTATCTTGTTAAGAGTCTTAAAGTTTTGTTGTGGTGGTACTCTTAACAATCAAGATGTTTCTTGGACAACTCAATGTTGTATACCAAACTCGAGCTAAAAAGAACTCAACACTAAATCCATTGTCGAGAATTTTAATACAAATAAATGGTTCTTAAGCCATCAATGTCTCGTAATCATCATCGTTCACTAAGGTTCCAAATCTTCTGGTAAAACCAAAGTTGTCATCCCCAAAGAAAACTCGTGGGCCTGGCTTCTCAATGTAATCACTGAGGAGATGTTGACTTCCAGTCATGTGCCTTGAGCATCCACTATCTATGTACCAGATAGTTGCTTGTACACCTCCTTTATTGGCTAATCCCACGCGAACCTGCGAACAAATCAGACTTTAAGTACCCTAGTAGAGTTGGGTCCTGGGGTTTAGCTGCCTTTCGGGATCCAGACAAACAAGGCATTTCTATGGTAATCTTCAAGATCAGAAGGCCTTATTTATCTCCCATATGTATCTACATAATCATACATCTCATCATGGGCGTTTCGATCAGTATGATTATTAGTGTGAGCCTTGGATTAATAAGAAGACTTGGGATTTTTCTTGTTAACTGCTCTTCTTCTAATCCAGTGGGGCTCAGGTGTAGCAGTCCTTGGTTTCTGATTGTAAGGGTAGGTACGACTGCTACCATCAAGAGATTCATATCTTTTCTGCACAGATGGCTTGATCAGTTTACCTTTAACTTGCTGGTTAGGCAGCTTGGACACTTCAGTTGGGACTGTCCCTTGTGAGATGGTCCAGGCTGAGGCCTACTCTACTGATTTGGCTGAGGTCTCTTCAGAAAAACAGGATTCTTCTGTTGATTCCTCGGCTGGTGTCTGATCAGTTGGGGTAAATTTCTGTTCCCTTACCGATCTGACACTCATCTTGCCTGACCAACTGGTCCTTTTCCCTTATCTGATACAGATTTGGCATAATTTGTATCTTTATCAGAAACTCGTTTGGTTACACTTTTATGATGTGAACCAAACGGGACTTTAGAGGATCCAGAAGGGTTCTCAAACCCAATTTCCTTCTTATCAGTTGGCGCACGAAAATAGTTGTTCAAATCTTGAACATTTTTAGATGATTTTGTGAAAACCTCTATTTTCTTACGCAAACTGTCCTCAATGGCTTTTAGATTCTCATGCATTCGGAAGAGTTCATCAAATTTAGCCTGAAGGACTTTGAGATCTCCTGCTTGTTTTAGATTGGTAGCTTGCTGTTCATTAATCAACCTTCCCTGATCAGAAAAGCCAACTTTTAGAACATCCAGTTCTATGGTCATCTTCTGAACAGTTTCAGTCAATTTCTATTCAGCAGTTCTACTCTCTTTATTTTCTTTTACAAGCCGGACATTCTCTGCCCTTAGGTTATCATTATAAACTTCCACTCTTGTATAAGTATCTATTGCATTAGAGAGATCATCAAGCAATTGGTCATTGTAGACCTGCAGGTTAATCTCTCCAGTAGATGTGCTCAGCACAACAGGTGTAGAACAGGAAACCATATAAGGTTTAGAGATTACCTCAGATTGGTCAGCTTCTCTGGCCATTAGACAGATGTCATCATCAAATGAGAAATTCAGATCGTTGACATCGTCAGTGTTGGTTATCAGACAGAAATCTTCAACAGATGAGTATCCAGAGTCATCTGATGGCAGGTAAGATTCATCGATACCAGATGTATCTGCTATCATAGTTATTATGTCTCTGTATCATTGCTCTCTTCTGTTTCTCTTATCCTCTCTTTCCTTAGGGTCAGGTCGGGGCAATCTGTGCTGTAGTGACATGGTTTATGGCAATTGAAACACGTTCCTAAGTCTCCAAATCCTCTTCTGTTAGGTGAATCATTACTTTGATAATTTCTGTCAGGTGACTTTCCTCCTTGCTTGTAATCAGAACTCCTTCTTTCTGATTTGTCACCACGTCTGTCTCCTCTGCGATCATCCTTTCTATCATCTTTTCGGTCATCTCTTCGATCGTCTCTTCTGTCATCAGAATGATCCCTTTCTGGTGATCTGTCAACAGATCTCCAGTCTCTTCCTCTGCTCTATTTACAGTCCTTGTAGAACCTTCTGTACTTTCCCATTTGAATGTTTGATCTTTCAAGTTTTCTGGTCACCGAGCAATTTGTTCATTTTTGCTGATGTTCATCTCCATTGGTTCAGCTGATCGTGAACTACTACCAGTTGCCTAAAATGCAACATTCTTCGTAGTCGTGGTAGCTTCAGAAGGACCATCATTTGATTCTCTGCTTCTCTCAATCAGATCAAATTCATGTGCTTTCAAACTGAAGAACAGATCGTTCGGCTTCATGGTTCCAATATCTTGACAGTCATTGATCACTGTTACCTTTGTATCCCATTTCTTTGTCAGTGATCTCAAAATCTTGTAGTTGATATCATTGTCTGACATTACTCGGCCTAACGTCTTCATGATCAGATTTTGGCCACCGTATCCCATTTCTGATCTGTCACTGTTACTCGTTTGTATCCACCATCTTCATGATCAGATGTTTGGCCACCGTATCCAGATTAGACAACTTTCTCTCTTTTCCGTCCATCAGCGAAGGACTCTTTCTGATTCTTGCTCCAACAGGTTGAGTAGGATCTCTTCCTTCAGCTGGATTATAGTGATAGATGATGATCGGTCCTATCTCAAGAATCTCTCTCATTCTGTTGCTGATGACTCCCAGATGGTCACTCATGTCAAGAGACCAGTCGGCGTACTCGTCGACAGAGAACTTGGGCAGATCATGATTCATCCCAGATGTGTTATCCATGCTTACATGACTTTGAATAATATAAGTTTTAAAACAGATTTTTCAAGATCAGTTCAAGTGCCACAAAGGTTCTTCATCAAGAACCGATGATATTCAAAGCCATTGGTCAGAAGAACCACTGCTCTGATACCACTTGTAGGTCACGAATGGGTTTTCGTGAGGGCAGAAGTCTAGAGGGGAGGGGTGAATAGACTTCTGAAACTTTTGCGTGAATCAGGTGTGATAAGCAGATAAGCCTGATTAGAGTGCGAGTAATCAGTTTGGACTGATATACAACTTACTGAATGCCTGAGGGCAGATTAGTTTGGTGTCTATCAGTTTAACTGATGTGCGGAAGCTAAGTTCTCACCTGTGTGAAAAATCAGTTTAACTCAAATCAGATTTTGAGTGTCTGTTTTAGACCAGATGACAAAACTGTCAAGCTGATCAGATCAGTTACTTGGTGCAAGTCTGATCCAGATTAATAATATGCGTGTAAGATAAAGCAATAGTGTGCAAGAGTGTAAAGCAGATAAATCACACATGATTTATAGTGGTTCGGACAACTCGTCCTACGTCCACTCTTCCCTATCAGCAGGGGCACTCACTTAACCAAACTGGACTTAGTTTAATGTGTTAGTCCAACACAATACAATAGATATTTCAAGAGTTCTCACTCAACAATCCCATAAATCAGAAACTAGAACCCTAGTCTGAAATCTTGCTTAACAAACTTAACCTAACTTTGTGGGTTTGGGTATAAGATTTGTATATTCCAACTGGAATTCTATCCTAATATCCGAGTAGCCTAAAGTTAAAGGATAAGAATTCAAAGCTAAGAACTATGGGATGAACACTTAGAAAATTAATCTTTGTTTGAGTGTTCTTCGTGTGGAAATCTGTTTGAGCTTGATGATAATTTCCGTAACCTTACTAAGAAGGTTTGATCCCATATATATAGGCCTTGAAATCAAAGAGCCGTTGGAGAGAAATTTGAATCTAGGTCTATTTTAGGTAGGTTTGCAGGGGTGATTTGACGTTCTTAAGAACTTGCATGTCCGCAAGCGTGCAATTTGTCCTTTCCAGCCGTTGAGCTTTAAGCCTTTCACGCCCTGAACCCTATTAGTTCCGTACAAACATGTCGATCCTTTATTGGCTAGCAAGTACCATGAATCCTGGACTTGACAGTTCTTCATTCTTAATGTCTAATCGATTTTGTTTGATATAAGTTGATTCTCCTGAATCACTTTACTGAACTGATCAGATCAGTAGAAACTGATCTGCCTTTCTTTTACAGTCATCAGATGTAAGTTGTCTTAGCTCAACTTACTAACTTCTTCTGATGTAGTCTGATCTGGTCTTCTGTCTCGTTATCTTCTTCTTCATAACTTCAGGTGTGCTCTAATCTTCACTTCTGATCTTCTAGACTGAAGACTACTCACATTGAGTTCCCCCTCAACGTGTGATCTATCTATCTTTACATCAGTTGCTCTATACAATAATTATCAACTGGTCAACTTAGTCCTAAATCTAGATCATCAGTCAGCTAACAGTTCTGACTGGTCCTATTACAACTGTTTTGGAACTTTCATCAAAACTAATAAATTTCCCAACACTCCATCTTAGGGCAAAGTGTATTCCTCTCAGGTACATTGATCTTCTTTTCTTTAGATTAACTAACCATGTTTCCCCTCAATCAGAGTTTTTTGATTAAGTGGCATTGTCCATTACTTAGTGTTCATAATTAATTACTAAGAAAACTATCCTGAACTATTGAGTAAACTTTCTATACAAGTGGTGGACTTTTAAAATGATCAATTAACCTGCCAAACAACTAGATATATGCTTATAAATATAGTTTGATATTAATACAATCATGGGTTATAAAATCTAATTAAAATCTTATTCAATTCATATCCAAACATCTTGACATCATAGGCATCAAAATTGTGTTCCACAATCCACTGTTGAATATGAATATGTTGCTAATGGAAGCTATTGTACTTAAATTTTATTGTTAAAAAAAAAGATATGTGATAATTATGGATTGGAAAGTTATATATTGACTTTTTAAGCGAAAATGAGCATTACTAAGTAAATAAAATGCATGATAATTAATTCATATCATATAAAATTAAATTTGACTGCTAGGAAATATAGGTTAACAAATATTATTTATTACTATTTGATTTCTTTGAATTTCTCTCCTTCCATATAGATCAATCATGCATGCACGTTGATCACCAAGCAAATACCTTCTCTAGTGGTCCTGGTGGATATGAGTCGGAAAAGTAGAAACCATCGGGTTTAACCCCGTAAAAAAACACACCTTTGTCAACCCGCAAACGCCTATTTACTTTATAAACATCGAAAGATGTGTTCTTGTTGTTCCATTGAAAACTGCACTAGAAGAGAGTCGAAAATGGGTCTACGCAAAAGCTCCAATTATAATCGGATTCAATCGGGAGAATATGACTTCCAAGATCATCATTTTTAGATTGACAATGCACGGTTAGTGGTGGGGTGTTAGAACCGAGATAGTTGGTGATATGAACAGTGAATTTCTTAGTAAGGATGCATCCTGTTGTTGTTTGGACAAAAAGGGAAGAAATTATGAGTGATAATAATAAGATATATTTGAACATGTTGTCAAATTTATCAAACTACTATTTTGGAATAGTGTGAAATATCAACCTTGATTGTTCTCTTTTATATAGACACTTGAGTGCGTAAGAATAATTATTACTGTAATCCAACTTTCTTATCGTTAATTTATGTAGTCTTAACTTTTTATTTTCAATAAACTTGTATGAGATCTTTCCACTTTATGTGTCAAGAAAAAAGTAATAATACCTTAAAGGTTAAAAGTGATAATTATGTTATCCTTATTAAAATAATATAGAATAATTTATTCCAATAAATGACAATGGATATAAAGTATCAGTCACATCCCGATTTTTCATCAAAATTTGTCTAAGAGATTTGACCAAAATTGAAAATATAATTTAAATTTAAATGTTAATACTAATAAATAAACATGAAAATAATTTTCCTCAAGATACATCCGCCGTCCCTCCACCGCACTCCTTCTTAATCTGTAAAATGTTAAATGTATGGTATGAGCAAAATCACTAGCTCAGTGAGGTCACCTTGTCAAGATTAAATATAACATACAAATAAAGTAAAAATCACAAATAATTTATGTATGTAAAATCTTTTCCAGGGAAATAATCAATTGCTTCCACGAAGACCTCTCTTAAGTCCCGTGTTCTTTCTTGTGCACGACTGTTCCCCCAAGGATCTCTCTTCAATCCTGAGTTCCCCGAGGACCTTTCTTCAGTCCCGGGCCTCTCTTAAGCCCGTGGCCTTTTATAAAATTTCTTATATAAAACTTTTCACTCACTTTCAAGTTATGGAATAGATAAACAATTTATTCATACGAATTTAATAAAAACAAAGTAAACCACACCTAAAATTCATGTCGTAGATACATATGTATGCAACGAAATTACTTTAATCCTTGTTGAGAAAAAGCTCTGGAGTTATGAAAAGTATGAAATAATATTTTTTCTGTGTATTTTGATTTCACTAAAAGAGACCTCTATTTATAGGGATGAAAATATATTTCCCTCAAGGATCTCTCTTCAATCCTGAGTTCCCCGAGGACCTTTCTTCAGTCCAGGGCCTCTCTTAAGCCCCTGGCCTTTTATAAAATTTTCTATATAAAACTTTTCATTCACTTTCATGTAATCCAACAGATAAACAATTTATTCATATGAAATATTTAATAAAAATAAAGTAAACCACACCTTAAATTCATGTCGTGGATGCAGATGTATGCAACAAAATTACTTTAATTCTTGTTGAGAAAAAACTCTGGAGTTATGAAAAGTATGAAATAATATTTTTTCTGTGTATTTAGATTTCACTAAAAGAGACCTCTATTTATAGGGATGAAAATATATTTCCTAATGAAATTAGGATTTTAATATTTCATAAAAATCTTGAGAGTTAATTCTTGTAGATAGAGATAAATTTTTTTGAAAACATATCACTTATAAAATCTAATCTAATAATCAAATAAATAAATAGCTTTAATGATAGTAATGAAAAGGAGAGGATTTACCGAACTATCAACAAGATCTAGTAAATAGTTTCGAAATTGTTTATATGAAAAAAAAAGAGTTAAGAACTTTTATCAAAAATAAAAATAATAATAAACAAAGTTAAAGGCCTTGTGCCTTTATATTAATATCAATAATCATTGTATTATAGTTTTGGATTTACGAAATTAGAAAATAAGGATTTCTTAAAGATAAAGATTTAAATTCAAATCTCTTGTAATTTTGTAAAGATATGACAAGAAATTGGAGAAAATTCTGAAAATTTAATAAAAATTTATTTTGTAAATATTGAAAGATAGACTTAAATTTTAAAAGTATTGGAAAAAATCTCTTATAGAAGTTTTTTAAAAATATAACTGATTAGAAATTTTTGGGGTGTTACATCCTACCCCCTTAAAAATATTTTACGTCCTCAAAATTCAATTGTAATTGATAAAATATGCATGCATGTGTAAAATTTTGAAATAGTTATGTAGTGTGTACTATATATCATGATTATAGCATAAAATCTTTTTGAACTTGAAAATTGAACTTTAACATGTGATGCGTGTATCATATATCATGTGATCATCTTTTCGATGATCAAAATTGTAAAATAGCTCATAAACTTTTTTGTCATACCTCGAGTTGTAGTGGTGGGAGGTGGATGTCATAACATACACTCAATAATGCATGATTTAAAATTCTTTTGCAAAATATTTTTCTTGAAATCAAAAGTAAGAGATTTTTATTTTAACAAGTCTACAAGAACGTAGACCTGCTCTGATACCACTCTGTCACATCCCGATTTTTTGTCAAAATTTATCTAAGAGATGTGAACAAAATTTAAATACAATTTAAATTTAAATGCTAATACTAATAAATCAACATGAAAATTAATTTCCCTCAAGATACATCCACCGTGTCTCCACCACACTCCTTCTTATTCTGTAAAATGTTAAATGTATGGTATGAGCAAAATCACTAGCTCAGTGAGGTTACCTTGTCAAGATTAAATATAACATACAAATAAAGTGAAAATCACAAATAATTTATGTATGTAAAATCTTTCATGTATGTAAATTCTTTTCCATCGAAATAATCATTAGCTTCCACGAAGACCTCTCTTCAGTCCCTTGTTCTTTCTTATGCACTGCAGTTCCCTCAAGGATCTCTCTTCAATCCTGAGTTCCCCAAGGACCTTTCTTCAGTCCCGGGCTTCTCTTAAGCCCCTGGCCTTTTATAATTTTTTTTATATAAAACTTTTCATTCACTTTCATGTAATGCAGCAGATAAACAATTTATTCATATGAAATATTTAATAAAAATAAAGTAAACCACACCTTAAATTCATGTCGTAGATGTAGATGTATGTAACAAAATTACTTTAATCCTTGTTGAGAAAAAGCTCTAGAGTTGTGAAAAGTATGAAATAATATTTTTTCTTTGTGTTTTGATTTCACTAAAAGAGACCTCTATTTATAGGGATGAAAATATATTTCCTAATAGAGATAATTTTTTTTGAAAACATATCTCTTATAAAATCTAATCTAATAGTTAAATAAATAAATAGCATTAATGATAATAATGAAAAAGGAGACGATTTACCGAACTATCTAAAAGATCTAGTAGATGGTTTTGAAATTGTTTATATGGAAAAAAAATAGAGTTAGCAACTTTTATCAAAAATAAAAAATTATAATAAACAAAGTTAAAGGCCTTGTGCCTTTATATTAATATCAATAATCATCGTATTATAGTTGTTATAGTCGGAATATCACCTGACGTATAAACAATCACTCACTAAATGCACGACAGGTAAAGTAAAAGATAACACAGAATTTGGTGACCCGGTTAATTAAAGATGACTACGTCCGGGGGCAATACCAAGCCAGGAGTATTTATTATCTCTTCCTAGAAAACTAAAATTTCGATCTTTTACAACGTGTTCCATACTAACTATTTATAGATACATCGAGTTAGGTCAGCAGCCTCCTATGGGTCGGAACTCTCGGCCTTTTAGGGCTACAAATCCCCGCGGGTACCTTCCTTGAACAGAGCCCGCAATCTTTGCCCCGAGATTCACTCACCTCGCCTACTCCCCGCGATATCCGCGCTCTGGATTCACCTGAATCTTTCCCATATTTATCCTAGATGGCTTCGGGTGGTCGCACCAGGGTGGTCGGCTGGTTGCTCACGTTTGTCTACAGATAGTCGCTCACGTTTGTGGGAGGTCGCCCCATACATATATGAGGCTACAACAATTTCCCCCCAGGTCGCCAATGAGAAAGTCGCTAGTCGTCCTGAAAATGACCATCCTGAATCCCGGGGCAGGGTGATGGTCGCTCTGATACCTCGAGAAGTCCAACAACCACCTCGGAATAACGCGACTGATGACATCGCTCTACACGTGCCCCTTATTTGTCGGGATTCTTTCAGATTTGCCCCAATTTTGAAAAGTTAATTGCATTATGGCCCCCGGCTCCCACCTATATATATGGGGGTTCTCTTCCCCCTTTACACTTTTCGTTCCCCTCTTGCTGCAAAGAGTTTTTACGCTTCTTCTTTCCTCTGGTGACATTGCCAGTCTTTTTTGGTAAGTGACTCTTTCAACACTCTTCTCTCAACCCTTTCTTGCCAGACATGTCAGGGGAGAACAACCCGAACCTCTCGTTGAAACAGCTCGACTCTTAATTCCCAGAGAGGGAGGTTCCTTTCTCTGGGTCCTCCAGTGGTGGGAATCCTTCTGAGGACCTGGGTTCCACTCGTGGGGACGGGGGAAACGCACCGGCAAACCCTGACGTATATGGGTCCCTCGAGGACTTAGGTACCCTAACGCCGAAAATGGGTTTGCCGGACCCCGGGGCTCAAGCCCCGCCGGAATCTCCCGAGCCCTCCATTCACCGCGACCGGGATCACCCTGATTTCTTCAACTATCAGGCTTATAGGGCATTTTTTGACCATCATCGGCCGCTTCGGACAGTGACCAGTAGGAGGGTCAAATACAAATTGTATATCAATGATAAGAAGCGTCGTTCCGTCATGACGGAGGCCGATCTGGATGCTGCTCATCACAAATATGATACTCCAAATGACGTCTTCTTCTACCGGCCAGAGCACTTCGAGAGAGCCGACCAGCCTCCCGAGGGGATGATCGCCATCCATCCAGCGATCTCCCATTTACTCGCTGCCTGGCAAGTTCCCCCAACCCAAATTACTCCCAGCGAGTGGAGTTACCTTCTGGTGACCATGGTAGTGTTGGGCCAGGCCGGTCTCTATCGATTGCCCATGTCGAAGGAAATGAGCTATTACTGGTCGCTGGTTGCGCATTCCGACCAGGAGGGCCATTATGCAATGAAGAATCGGCCCGGTCGGCGGATGTTGTGGGGGATAGCTAATAAAATCAAAAATTGGCATCCCCACTGGTGGTTCGTGGGCTGGGCCTGGCAGAGTGCTCCTCCTGGCTCTGTCGAGGAGATTCACATCCCTACCAATTTTAGGACCGGGTCCCTCGTAAGATCCGCTCCTCCGTGTTCTTCGAGCATCTCAGTACTGATCTAATTTCTCATCCTTTTTGTAGGTTTGTTGGTCGCGGACGAGCATCGCTTGAATTCGTATTTTGAGGCTGCTCACAGGATTGCCTTCGAGCATCAAACGGTTTATCGGATGGGTATACCAATACCCTCTAAGGTATTTGTACATCCATCATGAGATACCCAGTATCTCGTAGTAAGTGAGATCTTACTACACTCTCTAAGAGTATGATGCAGATCGCACACCAATCTTCATTGCATCCATCAATATCCCATTCTTGATGATCCTTTATCGGGGCTATTTGAGAATCATGCTTACGTCATCTGAGTTCTCACACACTCAATGACAACAGTGACTCTAGGGAACACAGATAAGAATAAATGCAAACAATCAAACATAACATTCTAATAAGTGCAATGCCATATATTTAATATTAAATAAACAATAATATTAAATCAATACTAAATATTATCTGAGTATTATGTCCTTACAATGGATTGTCTCTAGGACACTAACACTAACAATAGACACTGTCCAAGTGGCAGAATTGTTCCAATCCACTGGCACGGAGACACTCCAAAATCTCTAGGGATTCTGGGTCTGTAGTAGCAATGAAGATTACGTATTTTTCGTCAATAATCTCTCCTTCACCATTGATGCATAATCACAGACTTCAGGGTTTGCCTTAGAGGTTGTCATTTCTTCAAACACATACACACCCTAGATTAGGTTTTTCAAAACCCGTATAATTTTAAACAATACACGGCACAATAAGGAAATATGTGAAGCATTTGCACAAGTAATATCCCCAAATATTTATATTGTTCAAAATGTGCAGAGAGTTAAGCATATATCATATTAAATCCATTAAAACATGAACATATGAATAGTACAACATATACATATATCCTATAACCCTAGAATAAATGCATAAATAACATAAATCATAAATTACCAGAAAGAGCGATTTAGAAGATTAAGATTGTCAAAGTTTTGAATCGCTTCGAAGAGTAGCGTGTAAGTTTCTGGAAAATTTTCTAAGTATGAAATTTTGAGAATAACAAAGTGAAAGGTTTATTTTAGACTAAGTTTAGGGTTTAAATAGGTGGGAGGGAAAAACATTTTGCACGAATATTTTTGCATACTTGAGTATCAGTGTTTTAAATCGGATGGTCAAGATTAAACGGTTGAAAAGTAATTTAATCGTGCGGTTGAGGTTAAAATACGGCTGACTTTTGGACTTAAAAACTAGCAATTAATGCATTTAATACATAAATCCCACGTCCGCATTTAATATTTGCAGGCACGACTTCATAAAGTAATGTGCACAACAATTATCACATAGATACGGATAAGCTCAGATAAGTAAAGAAATCAGAAAATGTATCTGACTGATTGATATCGTAATCAACCAGTTACCACTTATGTCGAGTCTGACTTATCTGATTCTTTTTTATCTTATTTACTGGTGCCTAAACCTCAAAACTTTTCCCAACAATGTTCCACCTTTCTGATCAGGTTTCTCATGATCCTTTCTGATCAGTTGAAGTTCCCCCTTCAACTGTTATCCCTTTTCTGATCAATTTCCGACTGATCCTAACTGATCAATTGAGGTTCCATTACTCAACTGATCCTCCTTTTCTGGTCAGTTCCTTAACAAACTGGTCTTGGAGACCAATCCACCGAAGAATTCTGATGCATCTTCTCCTAAGTTCAGAAGTCCTAGCTCATTACATAGTTCTCTGAATTTGACTTCAGCTAGTGGCTTGGTTAAGATATCAGCTTTCTGCTTATCAATATGGATCTTTTCCATTTTGATGTTCTTCTTTTTCACATGGTCTCTGATAAAGTGATGTCTGATGTCCACGTGCTTGCCTCTGGTATGTAGAACTGGGTTCTGAGTGATTGCAATAACACTATTTCTGTCACAGAAGATAGGCACATTCGTAGCTATAGTGTTATAATCCCTCAGCTGCTGACAAAGCCAGAGAAGTTGGGAGCAACAACATATTCTGCTTCAGTAGTAGATGTGGCAACAGATGTCTGTTTCTTTGAAAACCAAGAGACCAACTTATTTTCCAAAAACTGACATGTACCTGAGGTTGATTTTTTGTCTATTCTGCAACCTCCATATTCAGAATCAGAGTACCCACTAAGCTCTAGATTATCATCTGAAGAGTAGTATAACCCAAGGTTAAATGTCCCCTTCAGATACTTAAGAATGTGCTTAGCTGCTTCCAGGTGGCTTTGCATTGGATTTGCTTGAAATCTGGCACATACACCTACTGCAAATGTTATATCTTGTCTGCTGGCAGTCAGGTACAACAGTGATCCAATGAGAGCCCTGTTGGGAGATTTTAGTTTTGATGAATTATGACAAAACATTATCAACTTGTGTTATTCAAGCTAACTTACAGATAATAAGTTGAGGGGGAACAAAAGAATAAGTTGAGGGGGAACTCACAAAATTAGAAGTAGATGATCGAGATCAGACGAGGCTGCAGACGAGACTGATCGAGATCAGATGAGTAAGATGAGTTCTGGAGTTAACTGATGAGCTGTGCAAAATCAGAAGAGAAGAATAGCTAAACCAGCCGATCAGAAGAACAGTCGAGCTGATATGGTGATCAGAAGAACAGACAAACTGATCAGAAAGAAACTGACCAGAAGATCAGAAGAGTAGGTTGCAGATCAGAAGAGGGGCAGATGAAACTGATCAAGATCAGACGTGATCAAGATCAGATATGATAACCTGATATGCTAACCTGATGTACTGGCCTGATGCTATCCTGATATGTTGACCTGAAGATGTGTTGATCTGATCAGTCGAGCTGATCAGATCAGGCAAGAAGAAATCAAATAGTCTGAGTCAAGTGACCTGAGGGTCAATAAGTAAAGGTGAACTGAGGGTCAGGATGTCTGAAGTCAGAAGAAGCTGAACTCAGTCAGCCTGAGTGTCAGTATGCCTGATCAGACGAGGTCCGTTGAAGAGAAGTCTGCTGAATAGAGAAACCTAAGACTCGGAAGAAAACTGAGACTCAGAAGAAACCTGAAGACTCAGAGAATCCTGAAGACTCAGAAGTTCCTGAAGAATATAGCCGTTAGAATTCAGCTGACGTGGACCAATGAGAAGAAGACAACCAGCCTGAAGAAGCTGCAGAACTTACAGAATAGTATGGATTTAAATGTGATTCTCTCCAACGGTAACATTCAAATCCACACTATAAATACAAGGTCTTTCATCATTCAAAAGTGTGGAAAGTGTGGAGTATGTGAAAAGTGTGGAGAGTGTAGAGAATGTGGCAAAAGATGCTACAGAGCTAAGAAGACACATACTCAAGTATTCCCACCATAGAACACAAGTCTGTAGATATACAAATATATTCAATAGTGTTCTTAAACCCAATCTAAGCAACCCAAGATATATGCTAAGCTTAGAGAGATTTTCCCAACCTTAGCATTGAGGCTAAACAAATGTAAGGGAAAATCTTAACCTAGATGGAGACACCAACCCAAACCCAAACCCTATTGTTAGGTAGTTTGTGTGATTGTTGGAGTTGCAATGAGTGAGTAAGCTGCAGAGTAGTCAGCCAGAAAACTCTAGAGAAGAAGTTAGTAAGCTACTTGTGGTAGTCAGAAAGCTTGTGTGTGTTTGAGTAAGTAAGCTGTAGAGTAGTCAGCCAGAAAACTCAAATGTAGAAGAAGTGAGTAAGCTACAGTGAGTTAGCCTGAAAGCTTGTAGGCGATCCCGTGAAGGGTGATAAGTCCTGATTGAAGGAATTTCCCTAGGAAAAGAGAGAGTGGATGTAGGAGCTTGAGTCTCGGAACCACTATACTTTGTTGTGTTTGTTATTGCTTTATGTTTTTATCTTGTCATATGCATTCAATTATAAGCAAAACTCAACACATGGACTTAAAAAGCAAAAAAATTAGAATCACCATTCCTTCACCCCTGTTTTATATGCATTACATGATTTTTTTCAGCATATCATGGGTTTTTCACCGGGACAACAAGTGGTATCAAAGCAGGAGTTCAAAAGATCACTTTTAATGTGATCACCTGAACTGATCTTTTTAAATAAAAACCCGTTTCTGTAAAAATAAATATATTTTAATGTTTTGGCGTCATTATGAAAAAGGGAGAAATTGTTGGGATATTTTAGTTTTGATGAATTATGTCAAAACATTATCAACTTGTGTTATTCAAGCTAACTTACAGATAACAAGTTGAGGGGGAACAAAAGAACAAGTTGAGGGGGAACTCACGAAATCAGAAGTAGATGATCGAGATCGACGAGGTCAAGAGACGAGACCGATCGAGATCGATAAGAAGATGAGTTCGAGTTAACCGATGAGTCAGGCAAAATCAAAAGGGAAGTATAAGTAAACCACCGATCGAAGATCGATGATCGGAAGAAATGAAATGATATGGTGATCGAAGAACGTATAAACCGATAAAAGAAACCCACCGTAAGATCGTAAAGAGTAGGTTGCGATCGTAAGAGGAGCGTAAAAGATCGATCAAGATTAGACGGATCAAGATCGATATGATAACCCTCGATATGCTAACCCCGATGTAATCGACCGATGCTATCCCCGATATGTTGACTGAAGATGTGTTGATCCGATCGGGCCGAAATGATCGGATCGCAAGAAGAAATCGATAAATTTGAGTCAAGTGACTGAAAGTGTCGATGAAGTAAAAGTGACTGAGGGTTAGGATGTCCGGTCGAAGAAGTTTAACTCGGGCCACGAAAGTGTCGATGCCCGACGACGAGGTCCGGGCCAAGAGAAGTCTACTAAATAGAGAAACCTGAGACTCAGAAGAAACCTGAGACTTAGAAGAAACCTGAGACTCAGAAGAAAACTGAGACTCAGAAGAAACCTGAAGACTCAGAGAATCCTGAAGACTCGGAAGTTCCCAAGAATATAAATTTAGAATTCAAATTGACGTGGACCAATTAGAGGAAGACAACCAGCCTGAAGAAGCTGCAGAACTTACAGAATAGTATGGATTTGAATGTGATTCTCTCCAACGGTAACATTCAAATCCACACTATAAATACAAGGTCTTTCATCATTCAAAAGTGTGGAAAGTGTGGAGTATGTGAAAAGTGTGGAGAGTGTAGAGAATGTGGCAAAAGATGCTACAGAGCTAAGAAGACACATACTCAAGTATTCCCACCATAGAACACAAGTCTGTAGATATACAAATATATTCAAGAGTGTTCTTAAACCCAATCTAAGCAACCCAAGATATATGCTAAGCTTAGAGAGATTTTCCCAACCTTAGCATTGAGGCTAAACAAATGTAAGGGAAAATCTCAACCTAGTTGGAGACACCAACCCAAACCCAAACCCTATTGTTAGGTAGTTTGTGTGATTGTTGGAGTTGCAATGAGTGAGTAAGCTGCAGAGTAGTCAGCCAGAAAACTCTAGAGAAGAAGTTAGTAAGCTACTTGTGGTAGTCAGAAAGCTTGTGTGTGTTTGAGTAAGTAAGTTGTAGAGTAGTCAGCCAGAAAACTCAAATGTAGAAGAAGTGAGTAAGCTACAGTTAGTTAGCCTGAAAGCTTGTAGGCGATCCCGTGAAGGGTGATAAGTCCTGATTGAAGGAATTTCCCTAGGAACACAGCCCTATACTCTTTGGACTTAAAAAGCAAAATTTTGGAATCACCATTCCTTCACCCCTGTTTTATATGCATTACATGATTTTTTTCCGCATTTCATGGGTTTTTCACCGGGACAACAAGCCCTATACTCTTTCTGATTAGTTTTCTGACCATTCTCATCAGGATCCATTCAGAAGGACGTCATCATTGGAATTCTGGTAGTCTTGCAGTTTTGAGCTCCATACTTGGCCAACAAATTTCTGGTATATTTGTCCTGACAGATGAATATCCCTTCAGTACTTTATCTTACCTGAAGACCTAGGAAGTAGTTTATCTGACCCATCATGGACATCTCAAATTTCCCTTGCATCAGTTTGCTGAACTTCTCACATAAGTTCTTATTGGGAGATCTAAAGATAATATCATCCACGTAGATCTAAACCATCAGAATATCTTCTCCGTCTTCAATTCTGAACAAAGTTCTGTCTATCAGTCCCTTAGTGAACCCGCTTTCTAGCAAGAACTAGGATAGTGTATCATACCAAGCTCTGGGAGCCTGTTTCAGTCCATAAAGAGCTTTTCTTAAACGGTACACCTGGTAGCTCATTTCAAAGCCAGGAGGTTGTTCAACGTAAACTTCCTCAGCTAGTACCCCGTTTAAGAATGCACTCTTTACATTCATATGATACACAATAAATCCTTTATGAGCAGCATAAGCCAGAAACAGCCTAATGGCTTCAAGGCGAGCGACTGGTGAAAAGGTTTCATCATAATCAATCCCTTCTGATTGTGAATATCCCTTAGCAACAAGTCTTGCCTTATTTCTGGCTATCACATTGTGCTCATCCTTCTTGTTCTTGATGAACCACTTAGTGTCAATCACATCTTGGTGAGTCGGCCTGTCTACAAGTTCTCAAACTTGATTCCTTTCAAACTGCTCTAGTTCTTCTTGAATGGCTAAAATCCGGCTTGTATCAGCTAGAGCTTCTTCAACTGTGAGGGGTTCCTTCAAAGACAGATAACAAAAATACATTGCACTTTCACCAATCTGATGTCTAGTTTGAACTCTATCAGACGGGTCTCCGATGATCAGGACAGTTGGATAACTGGTTATCCAGGTCCTTCTTCCCTGATTTACATCAGTTTGGAGATCATCATCCTCTTCTGATAGAAAATCATCACTAGAGATTGGGAGAGGTACTTCAGTAGGATCCAATTGGCATGGACATATATCAACTAATGTTGGACTCATCATGTGCTGAAGTCTGTCCGCCATAACAACAGGTGTTCCCCCTGAACCAGATGGTTCAGTTGTTACTGTCTCAGTTGTACCAGCTTCTTCATTGACAGTTGTACGTACCTTAGGGTCTAACTAACCTGGTGAATCATCAAGATCAAAGTTAGGAACATACACAGTAACGTGATCTGATTCCTTTTCTTTGATACTCAACTGATCCATTTTCTGAGCATCAGGTACTGGTTGATCTAGTACGACTTGTTCTGCAACAGATTTCTCTTGTTCAGAAGATGTCTCATCAAAGACCACGTGAGGTGTCTCCTCCACAACTAGGATTCGCCTATTGAACACCCTGAAAGCTTTGCTGGTTGATGAATATCCTAATAATATACCCTCATCTAACTTAGCTTCAAAGGATTTGAACTGACTCTTTCCATTGTTGTGAATAAAACACTTGCACCCAAAAATATGGAAGTAAGAAACACGAGGTTTTCTGCCCTTCCACAGTTCATAGGGTGTTTTTGTTGGGATTATACTGGAAAGTATGCTTTTTACTTTGTATAATCGAAACTGAATTTTCAGACTTATTTACTGAAATAAATTGTTTATCACTGATGCTTTAAATATTATTGAATGTTACATATATTTACTGCATAACTGTTCAATAAGTCGTACGTGTTACATTGTAGTTAATTTAGTGATACCAGATCACAGAAGATTAAATTAACAGTCCCTTGTAACTAAAAGTACGCTATTCACGACCTAGATGGAAATGAACAACCCATCGTGAAAGGTTGAAGTTTAAGGCTCAGATTGGCTTGTCTTGACCAAGAGATTACACTAGTGCATGACTGAATAGGACCTACATGAGGATAAATTCTTCAGAACTGAACAAGGAAGAATTAGACCTCAGTGGTTCGTTATTTCTTAATCTTCGTTCCTTAAATAGGATCACGTGGGATTGGTAACTATTGCTTTGACTTATCGTGGGTAGCTAATCAATGAGATTCAATACTTTTTATCTTGGGCAATATTATTGGTCACATGTGATTGCTAAGATTTAATACGAAGAATCGTGTGCAAGTACGCTTGTTCGATTTTCCCTCTTGGGAGGTTCATAAGCTTTATCATACCAAATCTTGCAAGTGGAATTAGTTTTCGGTATGGATAATAATGTTGAACCGTTCCTTGACCAAGGATAAAAGATATTAATTAATGGAAAGTTATTTCAGTGGCTTGAATTAATTAATGGGCTAGATAATCTTAAACACGGGAAATAATGACCGGGAGCCATATTGACTGTAATATGGGTTAAGATGGATAGTGCAATATTAATTATGTAGTGGGATTAATTAATATATATGGGCTTGAATAATATTGTGGCTCAATATTAGATATTCAAGGTCCATTAGAATGTCCAATCTTAATTCTCCTAAAGGCCCCCTGAGTAGCCCAACATATAGTCCAATAACTGAAAAAGGTGATTAAAATAAAATAAATATTGTTGCTTAATTTTTCCTAATATTTCGAAAATTATGGATAAAGTTGGGAGAAAGATTTTCTTTGAATTTTGTTATGGAATGAAGATATGTATTCTTGGAATACAAGATTATCTCATTAAATTCAAGAAATCTCCCACTTGGTTATTCATAGTGATATTTTTGAAAATTTTGAAATATAGTGGGCAAGAAAGATTTTCTTGATTTTCTTGAAAAGATATTATGGAAGATATGTATTTCTTGAAATACAAGAATATCTCATAAATTCAAGAAGATCTAAATCTTGAAATCTTGCACATAAATTTCGAAAATTCCATAATAATAGAGAAGGTGGGATTTTTGTGGAATATTATAATTATGGGAAAAATAATATAGGAGATATATTCAAGATTTCTTAGAGATCAAGAAATGGTTTTCCCACATTATTTTATCACTAAATTTTCGTCCCCCTCTCCTCTATAAATAGGGGATGAATGGTTCATTCCCAGTGACACACGAAAATTGGTTTTTCGGAAAAATATCAGGGTCGATAAAATATCAAATATTTTGTAACGTCGACAGATTGTATTTTTTTGAAAAACGACATTTGTGAGTAGTGTACAATTCCATGTGCTGGAAAAATTAGCAAATCCACATAAGTGATGCAATAAAGTTTATTTTTTTCCTTTTTGTTAATTGTTCGACAAGTGTCCTTCCACCGGATAGTTGAGCAAGGGCTAAGGGAATACTTGGGAAGTCCTTTTGGTTAGTCCGTCCAACCGAATTCACTGCCATCCCGAGAGGTACGTTCACGTAAACCCGCAGATTCCGCATGCGTAGGTTTTACGTGGCTTATTATATGCATGATATGTTGTTGCAATTATTATTTGAATTAATATATGATTAATTCATGCTAGTAATAATTAAAGAATTAAATTTGTATTTAAATATTCACCCCGAATAGATCTGTGCAACTTATTCACCAACAGTTTTGAAGTGAGTTTTAGTCAGAGAACATATGTTCTGAGTGTGACATGCAGTATTGATTGCTTCTGCCCAGAAACAGTTTGGAGTTGCATGTTCAGCCAACATTCTTCGAGAAGCTTCTTTGAGTGTTTTGTTCCTCCCTTCTGCTACACCATTCTGTTGTGGCATTCTGGCGGCTGATGTCTCATGTTGTATCCCAAACTCCTTACAAAAATCAGCTATGAAAGCTTTCAAGAATTCTGTTCCCTTATCTGATCTGAATTTCACAACACTGGCATCTTTCTCATTCTGTAATCTCTTGAGCAGCTTAGGTATCTTTGTAGTAGTTTCATTCTTCTTATACAAGAATACAATCCACGTGAATTTGGAGAAATCATCCACAATCACCAGAGTGTATTTGCGTCCGCTGAAACTAAGTGGTGTAGCTGGTCCGAATAAATCCATATGGAGCAGTTGCAATACTCTGTTGGATGGAGGTGAAGGAATCCCTTTGAATGAAGCCTTGACTTACTTTCCCTTCTGACATGCGGCACATTGTCTGATCCTTAGAGAAAACTTCATTCGGGAGTCCCTCAACCAAGGACATCCTTGCTATCTTGTTAAGAGTCTTAAAGTTCAGAGGACTCATTCTCTTGTGCCAGAGCCAACTGTTGCTTTTGGAACTCTTAAAAATTAGGCACGTATTTCTTGGACAACTGTCCCAATCTACAGTGTAGATCGTTCCTTTCCTAGAACCAGTTAGCAATATCTGTTGAGTAGCTCGATTTTTGATAGTGCACCAATCTGTCGAGAACTCAACGCTGAATTCGTTGTCGCAGAATTATGAAACCGATAACAGGTTATGGTTTAAACCATCAACATACGAGACTCCAATAACATGTACATCATCATTGACTAAGGTTCCGAACCCTCTGGTAAAACCAAAGTTATCATCACCAAAGCCTACATGTGGGCCTTCTTGTTCTACGTATGAACTGAAGAGATGTTTGTTGCCAGTCATTTGCCTTGAGCATCCACTATCGATGTACCAAATAGTTGCTTGTACACCTCCTTTATTGGCCAAACCCACTCGAACCTGCAATCAAATCAGGATTTAGGTACCCCTGTAGGATTGGGTCCTGAGGGGTTAGTGTTACCTTTCGGGATCCAAACATACAGGGCACTTCTATGGTAATCATCAAGTTCAGAAGGCCTGATTTGTCTCCCATAAGCATCTACATAATCATACATCTCTTCATGTGTTTTCTGATCAGAATGATTATGAGTGTGAACCTTGGATAAATCATAAGACTTAAAATTTTTCTGATTTGTCTATCTTCTTTTAATCCAGTGTGGTTCAGGTGCAGATGTCCTGGATTTCTGGTTGAAGGGTTAGGTACGACTGCTACCATAAAAAGATTCATATCTTCTTTGCACAAATGGTTTCTCTGATTTTACCCTTGGCATCTTTGGTTAAAGCGAACGACTGATCGAGTCTCATATGAGACTTTCCTCTTGAGATTATCCTTTTTCGATTCTCCGATCTGGCCGACAGGTCGAGGTCTCTTCAGAAGAACAGGGTTGTTCTGTTGATTTCTCGGCTGATGCTTGATCAGGTGAGGTCCATTTATGTTCCCTTTCTGATCAGGCATTAGCCTTTCCTGTTCAGCAGGTCTTTTTCCCTTCTTTGATACAACGCATATCGTGTATCTTTTCCAGAAACCTTCCTAAATTCACTTTTGGAATGTGAACCAGGTTGGACATATGAGGATCCAGAAGGGCTTTCAAACCCAATATCTTCTTATCAGTTGGTTTCAGAAAGTAGCTTGTTTGTTGGGATATTTTAATTTTGATGAATTATGTCAAAACATTATCAACTTGTGCTATTTAAGTATAGATAACGAGTTGAGGGGGAACGAGAGAACAAGTAAAGGGAGAACTCATAAAGATGATCGAGATCAGACGAGGCAGCAGACGAGGCTGATCGAGATCAGATGAGCTGATGCAGGCTGATGTTGTGTAGAAATCAGAAGAAGAAACCGCACCGAAAACCAGATCAGCGGACCAGATCGAGCGGACCAGATCAAAGACACCGGATCAAAGGACCAGATCAGCAGACCGGATCGGCGCACGGATCGCCAGACAAGATTTCAAAGAGACCAGATTTTTTCATACCAGATATCGAAACCCAGATCGAAACGACCGAATCGGAAGAGTTTGAAAAGAATGATCTGATCCGCTAGACACACAAAAAGCTGGACAATGAGAAGATGACAACACATATATTGATGCGACATAAAGCTGTAAGCAAAAGTGCAAAAGGACAAAGAAAAGCTGGAAGACTATTAGTATGGATTTGAAGTTACTCTCCAACGGTAATATTCAAATCCACACTATAAATACATTGCTCTATCTTCAAAAGAAGACAATGAAGGATGTTGCAAAGTGAAGATTAAAACCAAATATTGAAGCATCTCCATTCAAGAACACAGATCATTTAACATCCAAATTTACCCAAGAGTGTTCTTCATTATTTCTAAGCATAAATGCAATATCCTAAGCTTAGAGAGATTTTCCCAACCTTAGCTTAAAGGCTAAAACAATGTAAGGGAAAATCTCACTTAGTTGGAAATAACACCAAACTCATACCCTTTCTTGAGAGAGAAAATTAGTGGTTAAATGAGGTAGTTAATAGGCAATCCAGTGAGGGAGATAAGTCCTGAGAGTGAGAACTCATTAAATATCTAAAGGCGATCCCGTAAGGGAGATCAGTCTCGTTGAGTGAGAGCTCCATAAATATCTGTTGGTTAAGGAAGTGCCCCGTGAAGGGAAGAGTGGATGTAGGACAAGTTCGTCCAAACCACTATAAAATATGTGTGTTCTTATTTGCTTTCATATTAATTGTCATACATACTTTAACAAATCTGCATAGTACATTCGTAAAAAATTTAAAGTCACCTCCCATTGAGATTTTACTAGTTTTAAATCGGGTTTTTCGGGACCAACATTGTTATTTCATCAACATTTCTAGAAGCTTTTACAAAAGCTTCTACTTTCTTTCACAAATTGTCCTCACTTTGTTTCAAACTCTCATGTTGTCGGAAGAGTTCATCAAACTTAGCTTGGAGGACTTTGAGGTTATCATCTTGTTGTTTGTTGATAGCTTGCTATTCCTTAACCAAATTACCCTGATCAAAAGAACCGACTTTCAGAAACTCCATTTCTGTTGTTATCTTCTGAACAGTCTCAACTTATTTCAGTTCAGCTGCTCTCCTTAAGGCATTATTCTTATCAAGACCGATGTTCTCATCCCTTAGCTTATCATTCTCAACTTTTACTACAGTATAAGTGTCTATTGCATTAGATAGATCATCAAGCAATCGCTCATTGATGAGTTGCAGGTTAATCTCTCCCGCAGGTGTTATTAGCACAGCAGGTGTGGAAGAAGAAACAGAAGACACTGAAACAGGTTTAGAGATTACCTCAGATGGAGTGACTTCTTTGGCCATGAGACAGATGTCGTCATCAGATGAGAACATCAGATCATCGAGGTTACCGACATCATCAGTCGTGGTCATCAGGCAGAAGTCTTCGATAGATGAGTAACCAAAATCATCTGAAGGCAGATTCGAGTCATCGATACCTGATGTATCAGCAACCATGGCTTTTCTGTCCCGGTACCGTTGCTCTCTTCTGTTGCGCTTCTCTTCTCTTTTCTTTGGAGTCAGGCCAGGACAATCAACACTATAGTTACCTGGTTTTTGACAGTTGAAGCACGCTCCAGGTTCTCCAAAGTTTCATTTGCCAAGTGAGTTATTTCTTCTATAGGATTTGTCAGGTGACTTCCCAGTTTGCCTGTAATCAGAATTCATTCTTTCTGATCTGTTGTCTCTTCTATCATCAAAACGATCATCTCTCTTTTCTTCTCTGCAGTCATCTCTATGATCATTTCTTCTGTCATTAGAATGATTCCTTTCTTTTGATCTATCAGTAGATCTCCTATCTCTTCCTCTACTGTTCTGATACTCTCTATAAAACTTCCGATATTTTCCCATTTGAACATTCGACCTTTCTAGCTTTTTGGTCAGCAAAGCAATTCTTCAGCCTAACTCAATATCCTTTCTACTGGTTCAGGCATTCTTGCATTACTACTGGTCGCCTAAAATGCAACAACTTTTGATGAATTTGATGCAGCTTCAGCAGGAACTTCTTCTGATCCAGGATTCCTTTCCTTCAGATCATATTCGTGAGCTTTCAGACTAAGGAACAACTTGCTTGGCTTCAGAGTAGCAAGATCATGAATATCTTTGATCACAGTTACCTTCATGTCCCATTTCTTCGGCAGGGACCTCAGAATCTTATAATTGATATCCTTATCTGAGAGGTCCCGATTAAAACTGATTTTGCGCGTGCGGAAGCGAAACATGTCACGTGATGCATATAAAATAGGGGTGAGGACAGAGTGATTCCAAATTTTTACTTTTAAGAACGATGTGTGTTGTTTTGCTTGTAATCAAATGCATATGACAAGTATAAACATAAAGCTGTAAAGAACACACAAGATTTTTTAGTGGTTCAGACGAAACCCGTCTTACGTCCACTCTTCCCTTAACACAGGGGAACCTTAACCGAACTTAACCTGCAGGACTTATATCCCTCACGGGATGGCCGAGATGTTTATCGAGTTCACACTCAAACGAGACTTATCACCCTCACGGGATTGCCTACCCTCCCTTGCAAGATTGCTAGATGTTTACCGAGTTCACACTCACCTACAAACTTATCCTATCAAACTGATTTGGGTAAGATTTGTTTGGTTTCCAACTAGTTTGAGATTTTCCCTTACATTTGTTTAGCCTCAATGCTAAGGATGGAAAAATTTCTCTAAGCTTAGGATATAACATTTGTGCTTAGAACTAAGGTAGAACACTTTTTGAATATATGCGTGTATTTCTTGCTCTGTGTTCTATGGTGGAGATGCTCGATGATTTGGCTCTGTAGTTGTGTTGAATTCCTTAGCCGTGCTACGATCAGACCATATTTCAGGACTCACATCATCTGGCACACGACCTTGGCTGGGAACTACTGGAACCCATATCTTCTTAGCTCTGTAGCATCGATGGTGTTTTTCACACACTTTCCTCACGCATCCACACTTGATAATGAAGGAAGAACTTGTATTTATAGTGTGGATTTGAATGTTACCGTTGGAGAGAATCACATTCAAATCCATACTATTCTTTGTAAGTTCTACAGCTTTTTCAGCTTGGTTGTCTTCCTCTCATTGGTCCACGTCATCTGGATTCCAACGGCTATATTCCTCAGCTTCTTCGCTTCGGAACATTCAGGTTATACTGAGCATTCAGTACATTACTGAGTCTTCGGTAATTACTGTGCCTTCAGTATCCTTTGTCTTCAGTCTTCAGTATCTTCAGTCTTCTGAGTCTTCAGTGTCTTCTGAGTCGTCAGTGTCTTCTGAGTCTTCAGAGATATACTGATTGATATACTGAGTCTTCAGTTTCTCAGTTTAATTCTGAGTCTTCAGATTCTCAGTCTCATACTGAGTCTTCAGATTCTCAGTTTCATACTGAGTCTTCAGAAACTTACTGAGTCTTCAGAATCTTCAGAATCTATCCTGATCTATATCTGCTGACTATACACTGTGCAGATAACATCCTGAACACTCTAAAACTGAATCCTAACTCAACTATCAAGATTATCCTGAGCATGTCATACTTAGGGGTTTTGGGATCTAATCAAAATCTTCTTTATTAAATTCATTTCCCAACAATAGACATTAGATTCAGCTGACGTGGACCAATGAGAGGAAGACGACAAGCCTGAAAAAGCTGCAAAAAGCCACAGAGTAGTATGGATTTGAATGTGATTCTCTCCAACGGTAACATTCAAATCCACACTATAAATACAAGTTCTTCCTTCATTATTACGTGTGGAAGTGCGGAGAAGATAGCAAACGATGCTACAGAGCTAAGAGAACATATACTCAAGCATTCCCATCATAGAAGACAAGTCTGTAGATATACAAATATATTCAAAGAGTGTTCTAGAACCCAATCTAAGCAACCCACGATGTATCCTACGCTTAGAGAGATTTTCCCAACCTTAGCATTTAGGCTAAACAAATGTAAGGGAAAATCTCACCATAGTTGGAGACAACACCAAACCCAAACCCCATTCTCGTAAGAGATAACTAGTGGTGAAGTGAGGTAGTTGTTAGGCAATCCCGAGAGAGGGTGATAAGTCCCATAGGAGTGAGAACTCGTTAAACATCTAGAGGCGAGCCCGAGAGGGTGATAAGTCCAGTTAGAGTGTGCACTCGTTAAACATCTAGAGGCGAGCCCCGAGAGGGTGATAAGTCCAGTTTGAAGGAATTTCCCTAGGAATAGGGAGAGTGGATGTAGGAGCTTGAGTCTCCGAACCACTATACATTGTTGTGTTGTTTACTGCTTTACGTTCTTATCTTGTCATAGGCATTCGATTATAAGCAAAACACAACGCATGAGCTTAAAAGAAAAAAAAATCTGGAATCACCATTCCTTCACCCCTGTTTTTATATGCATTTCATGATTATTCCGCATTTCATGGGTTTTCCACCGGGCCTATCAGCTATTTTCTTCAGTTTTTTCTGAGTCTCAGGATCTTCAGTTCTGTCTGAGCCTTCAGGTTATCTGAGCTATCTGAACCTTCAAGTTATCTGAGCCTTCAGGTTATCTGAGTTATCTGAACCTTGAGTTATCGAGCCTCGATGTCTTGATGATATCTTGAGTCTTGATTTTTTCATTCTATCGAGTCTCGGTTTCTTGATTGGCCAGACTTTTCTTCAACGGACCTTGTCTGTCGGGCATCTTGACACTTTCGGGCTTCTTGTGTTCGACTCTTACGAATCGAGACATCGACCCTCGGTCCACATTGGCTTCGAGCTATCGATTTCTTCTTTGCGATCGATCATTTCGGCCCGATCGGATCATCACTTCTTCGAATCAACATATCAAGATAGCATCAGGTTAGCATATCGGTTTATCATATCTCGATCTCGATCCGCGTCGATCTCGTCCGATCTCTTTTGCTCATCTTCGATCTGCGACACCTTCTTACGATTTGTTGGCTTTAGCTTTTCTTCACTTCTGATTTTGCACATCTCATCAGTTGACTCCGGAACTCATCTTACTCATCTGATCTTGATCATTCTCGTCTACAGCCTCGTCTGACCTCGATCTTCTTCTTCTGATTTCGTGAGTTCCCCCTTAATTTGTTCTTTCGTTCCCCCTTAATTTGTTATCTGTAAATTCGCTTTAATAACACAAGTTAATAATGTTTTGGCATAAATTATCAAAACTAAAATATCCCAACAATTTCCCCTTTTTTGATAATGACGCCAAAGCATTTGAAAAAATATGCATTTACAGAGATCGGGTTTTTGTTTTAAAAATTAGATCAGTTCAGGCGATCACTTTGAAAATAGCGATCTATTGATTTACCCGCTCTGATACCACTGAGAGGTCCCGATTAAAACCAATTTTGCGCGTGCGGAAGTGAAACATGTCACGTGATGCATATAAAATAGGGGTGAGGACAGAGTGATTCCAATTTTTTGCTTTTAAGAACGATGTGTGTTGTTTTGCTTATAATCGAATGCATATGACAAGTATAAACATAAAGTTGTAAAGAACACACAAGATTTTATAGTGGTTCAGACGAAACCCATCTTACGTCCACTCTTCCCTTAACACAGGGGAACCTTAACCGAACTTAACCTGCGGGACTTATATCCCTCACGGGATGGCCGAGATGTTTATCGAGTTCACACTCAAACGAGACTTATCACCCTCACGGGATTGCCTACCCTCCCTTGCGGGATTGCTAGATGTTTACCGAGTTCACACTCACCTAAAAACTTATCCTATCAAACTGATTTGGGTAAGATTTGTTTGGTTTCCAACTAGTTTGAGATTTTCCCTTACATTTGTTTAGCCTCAATGCTAAGGATGGAAAAATTTCTCTAAGCTTAGGATATAACATTTGTGCTTAGAACTAAGGTAGAACACTTTTTGAATATATGCTGTAATTTCTTGCTCTGTGTTCTATGGTGGAGATGCTCGATGATTTGGCTCTGTAGTTGTGTTGAATGCCTTAAGCGTCTTCTGTCGAGCCCATATTTCGGGACTCGTCATCATCCGCACCGACCTTGGTGGGAACCACGGAACCCATATCTTCTTAGCTCTGTAGCATCGATGGTATTTTTCACACAATTTCTTCACGCATCCACACTTGATAATGAAGGAAGAACTTGTATTTATAGTGTGGATTTGAATGTTACCGTTGGAGAGAATCACATTCAAATCCATACTACTCTGTGGCTTTTTGCAGCTTTTTCAGGCTTGTCGTCTTTCTCTCATTGGTTCACGTCAGCCGAATCTAACGGCTATTTCCTTCAGTTTCTTCTGAGTCTCAGGATCTTCAGTTTGGCCTGAGCCTTCAGGTTATCTGAGCTATCTGAACCTTCAAGTTATCTGAGCCTTCGGGTTATCTGAGCTATCTGAACCTTCAGGTTATCTGAGCCTTCAGTTATCCCCCCCTTTTGAGTTATCTCGAGCCTCGGTGTCTTGATAACATCTTGAGTCTTGATTTCTTGATTCTCCCGAGTCTCGGGTTTCTTGATTCAGCGAGACTTTTCTTGGCCGGACCTTATGCGTCGGGGCATCTTGACACCCGGAGTTTCTTGAGTTGACTCTTACGAATTGAGACATCGACCCTCGGTCACATTGACTCGAGCTATCGATTTCTTCTTTGCGATTTGATCGGCTCGGTGATCGGATCATCACTTCTTCTTGAATCAACATATCAAGATAACATCAATCGATTACATCGAGGTTAGCATATCAGTTTATCATATCTGATCTCGATCACGTCTGATCTCGATCAGTCTCTTTTGCTCATCTTCTGATCTGCAACCTTCTCTTCTGATTTGTTGGCTTTAGCTTTTCTTCGCCGATTTTGCCTGACTCATCGATTGACTCGAACTCATCTTACTCATCGATCTTGATTATTCTAAATCTGCGGACCTAAATCGATCTCGATCTTCTTCTTCTGATTTCGTGAGTTCCCCCTTAATTTGTTCTTTCGTTCCCCCTTAACTTGTTATCTGTAAATTCGCTTGAATAACACAAGTTAATAATGTTTTGGAATAAATTATCAAAACTAAAATATCCCAACATTATCTGACATAACTCGGCCCAGATCACAAAGTCTGTTGACTCCCATCATGATCCTTCCATCGAACTGATTGATGATCTCATTTGGTAGCATTGTAAGTTTTTCGAAGTTAACCATCTCAGCTTGTAGTCTGCTTTCTTTGATCAGATCATTCCCTTGACATATTTCAGCCAACGTATCCCATACTTCCTTAGCAGTCTGTAGGTACTTGAATTTCTCCTTTGTTGTAGGGTCCATCATCTTCATGATGAGATGTTTGGCTACTGTATCCAGATTGGATAGCTTTCTCTCTTCAGCATCCATCAGCGAAGAACTCTTTCTGACACGTGCACCAACATCATGATCTGGATCTCTATTATCATTCTGTTATATGATAATCGGTCCTCTTTCAAGAAGTTCCATCATTCTGTTACTGATTAAACCCAGATGGTTCCCCATGAAGATCTTCCAGTCGACATAATCATCGACGTTGAAATTGGGTAGGTCATGATACATAACCGAAGTGTTATCCATGCTGAATGTGAGTTTTGAAAACAGACGAGTTTTAAAAATAGGTTTTTCAAGATCTGTTCAAGTGAACACAATGGTTCTTCCTCAAGAACCAATGATACTCAAAGCCATTGGTCCGTAGAACCACTTCTCTGATACCACTTGTAGGTCCTGAACGGGTTTTCGTGAGGCAGAAATCTAGAGGGGAGGGGTGAATAGACTTTTGAAACTTTTTCGTGGGATCAAATGTGAATGGCAAGTTGCCTGATCAGAGTGCGAGTGAATCAGTTTGGACTGATATCCAACTTACCGATCGCCTGAGGGCAGATCAGTTCGGTGTCTATCAGCTTAACTGATGTGCGGAAGATAAGTTTAACTCGTGTGAAAAACCAGTTGCTAAATCTGATTATATGTAATCTGTTTCAGATCAGATGACAAAGTGCCAAACTGATCAGATCAATTGCTTGGTGAAAATCTGATCCAGACTTAGACCATGCATGCAATACTTAAACAGGTAGTGTGCAGATAGTGTAAAGCAGGTAAATAAGATAAAGGCACACTAGATTTTTATAATGGTTCAGACAACTTGTCCTACGTCCACTCTTCCCTATCAGAAGGGGCACCAAATAACCAACTGGACTTAGATTAATGTGTTAGTCCAACACAGTACAACAGATATTTCAAGAGTTCTTAGTCAACCAATCCCAGAGATCAGAACTAGAAACCCTAGTCTGAAATCTTGCTAAACAAACTTAACCTAACTTTTGGTTTGGGTATAAGATTTGTTGTGTTCCAACTGGAAATCTATCCTAGTATTTGAGTAGCCTAAGGCTAGAGGATAAGAATTCTTGCTAAGAACTATGGGATGAACACTTAGAAATATTCTTCAATTTTTGTGTTCTTCGTGCAGATATTGTGGATAGCTTGAGCTTGATGATAATTTCTGTAACCTTACTATGAAGGTTTGATCCCATATATATAGGCACAAAATCGAACTAGCCGTTGGAGAGCAATTCAAATTTTGGTCTATTTTAGGTAGGTTTGCAGGCTTGATTCGACGTGTGCAGAGACGACATGGCCGAAAGCATGTATGCTTGCCCTTCTAGCCGTTTAACTCTGAAGTGTTGGAATTTGGAGGCACGTAAACACGTAATACATGCGCAGCGGAAATAAACAGTTCACCAATAATGAACAATTAATTGCATAATTAAATACGAGTAAATGTAAACAGAATTCTTACAACAACCGTACACGGATTCCTCAACTATGGTATCCACGTAATAGTCGTTTACTAATCTGCACAAATCTGCCAGCGTTGAATCCCCGAGATGAATTTGCTAGGAAAATTCTAACTTAGAGATTTTATGGAGAAAATATGAATTCACGTATTATGAATTCTCAAGAGCTCATATATATAGGAGAGGCCTAACTTAAATCTCAAGCTAACCTGATTGGGAAATAAAATCACTAATATTTATTTGAATAAATCTCTTAGATTTATTTCCCACATATAAAATGTCTACGGATTTAAATACCATATATGACAAATCCTAAAATAATATTCCAAATATTATTATTGGGAATTCTTATTTAATTAAATCCAATTTAATAAAACATTAATAATAATTAATTTCAAATTAATCTATTATTAATTACTTCTCCATAAATTAAATATTAAATCTAATTTAATGTTTAATCAACCAACTATAATTAGTAAACAACAATTACTTGTTGTGTGACCCCATAGGCCCTCATATATTGAGCGATTAGTCAAACTAACGGTCTTAATTGAACCCTAGACAATAAATCAGACATTGTCAATATATGAGGTACGTTGCGAGGAAATATGCAACTACCTGTAACAGAAACATGAGCTATTACGATTTCCTCCTTTCATTCGCGAATACTCGATTAAGTCTTGAACATAATGAAGTGTCTATTCAAATAACTTAATCAATATATCTCTAATCACTAATTGATCATGTATGTCATACTTAGCCACAAAGTCTAAGTTGACGCGCAACGGCCGATGACTTTGATCCAATTATGATGAGAAGATGAGTATTCTCTCTAAATCCACATTGAGGAATGAATCCTATTCTTGGCTCAACTACCACGCACATGTACTTCGTGATGAACCCAATCAAAGCCATATCTACCCATAGATGGGTGCAAGCGTCGGTCATGGTCAAAGTTCATCACTCCACACATATCGTGCGTATTGACCTCAAGTCAAAGGAGTATCGCATCACTCCCACTAATCGAGACACCCGTAGACACATATTGTGGACTTACATCTATTGTGGACTTACATCAAACGGTTTCTCGAATGGGTATACCAATACCCTCTAAGGTATTTGTGCATCCATCATGAGATACCTAGTATCTCGTAGTAAGTGAGATCTTACTGTTGGGAATAAGTTGCACAGATCTATTCGGGATGAATATTTAAATACAAATTTAATTCTTATAATTATTACTAACATGAATTAATCCTATATTAATTCAAATAATAATCCAACAACATATCATGCATATAATAATTCACGTAAAACCTACGCATGCGGAATTCTACGAGTTTACGTGAACGTACCTCTTGGGATGACAGTGATCTGGCTGATTAGACTAACCAAACGAACTTCCCAAGTATTCCCTTAGCCCTTGTTCGACTATCTGGTGGAAGGACACTTGTGAACAATTAACAAAAGGAAAATAAATTATGTTGCACCACCTTTGTGGATTTACTAATTTTTCCAGCACATGGAATTGTACTTGGGAATGAAAGAATCATCCCCTATTTATAGAGCACAAGGTAGTCGAAATTTTTGTGATAAAACAATGTGGAAAAATCTTTTCTTGATCTCCAAGAAATCTTGAATATATCTCTTATATTCTTTTTCCCATAATTATAATATTCCACAAAATCCCACCTACTCTTTTATTATGGATATTTTCAAAATATGGGGTACCAAGAATCCAAGATTTGGATCTTCTTGAATTTATGAGATATTCTTGTATTTCAAGAAATACATATCTTCCATAATATATTTTCAAGAAAATCAAAAAAATCTTTCTTGCCCACTATATTTCAAAAATTTCGAATTTTCTCTTATAGATAACCAAGTGGGAGATTTCTTGAATTTAATGAGATAATCTTGTATTCCAAGAATACATATCTTCATTCCATAACAAAATTCAAAGAAAATCTTTCTCCCAAATTATCTATAAAATTCGAAAAATAAGGAAAAATTAAGCAACAATATTTATTTTATTTTAAACACTTTTTTCAGTTATTGGACTATATGTTGGGCTACTCAGGGGGCCTTTAGGAGAATTAAGATTGGACCTTCTAATGGACCTTGAATATCTAATATTGAGCCACAATATTATTCAAGCCCATAAATATTAATTAATCCCACTACATAATTAATATTGCACTATCCATCTTAACCCATATTACAGTCAATATGGCTCCCGGTTATTATTTATCATGTTTAAGATTATCTAGCCCATTAATTAATTCAAGCCACTGAAATAACTTTCCATTAATTAATATCTTTTTTCCTTGGTCAAGGAACGGTTCAACATTATTATCCATATCGGAAACTAATTCCACTTGCAAGATTTGGTATGATAAAGCTTATGAACCTCCCAAGGGGGCAAATCAAACATGCGTACTTGCACACGATTCTTCGTATTAAATCTTAGCAATCACATGTGACTAATAATATTGCCCAAGATAAAAAGTATTGAATCTCGTTGATTCTCTACCCATTACGGGTGTCTCGGTTAGTGGGAGCGATGTGATACTCCTTTGACTTGAGGTCAATAAGCACGACATGTGTGGAGTGATGAACTTTGACCATGACCGACGCTTGCACCCTTCCATGGGTAGATATGGCTTGGATTGGGTTCATCACGAAGTGCATGTGTGTGGTAGTTGAGCCAAGAAAAGGATTCATTCCTCAAAGTGGATTTAGAGAGAATACTCATCTTCTCATCCTAACTAGATCAAAGTCATTGGCCAATTCACGTCAACTTGGACTTTGTGGCCAAGTGTGACATAAGTGATCAATTAGTGATTGGAGATAAAGTGATTATGTTATTTGAAAAGACACTTCATCATGTTCAAGACTAATCGAGTATTCGCGAATGAAAGGAGGAAATCGTAATAGCCCATGTTTCAGTTACATGTAGTTGCATGTTTCTCGCAACGTACCTCGACCTTTTAGAGAAATTCCTTAACCACTTCCTAAGGTTTTCTGACTACCTCTGTAGTTTACTAACCTTTCTATTTTGAGCTTTCTGACTACCTCTGTAGTTTACTTACTCAAAACACACACAAGCTTTCTGACTACCTCTGTAGTTTACTCACTTCTTCTCTAGAGTTTTCTGACTACCTCAATGTAGTTTTCTAACTCTTTACAACTCCAACTCACCAACAATCACACTCAAACTACCTTACAAAGGGTTTGGGGTTTCTTGGTTGGTTTCCAACTAGGATGAGATATCCTTTACAATTAAGTACAATGCAAAGGCTAGGATATCTCTACTAAGCTTTGGATATATCATATCAAAACTAGGCTTAGTGAATGAGCTCTCTTCAATGTAAAGCACTTGGGAAATTCTTGGGTTTTCGAGTGCTTCAACTTGCAATAATATGTTTGAGCTCTTGAGTTGCTTACAAATTTCCCATAACCTTCAATGTAGATGGTCACAAGTATTTATAGGCAGACACCAAGATCACCCTTGAAAAACTATCCGTTGGAAGAGATAACTCCATGAGTTTCCTCTTATGGTGTGTGATGAACGACTATATTTAGGGTTTGACACTCCCTAGCATGTTTTAGGCAAAGTGCTTTTCATGCAGCCAGTCACCACTTTTTGCAGTCTGGAACATAGTACTACTGACATGCTTCAGTGACCTGTCGCTTTTAGTGTCAGTAAAGTACAATGTTGTCTTCTTCTGATTGGCTATTGTCTTTAGTTAATGTAGACAAACACAACGCCTTTTTTTGGTCAATATCTCTGAGTGATATAACCTTAACAACACTTAGTTTTAGTTCCTTTTGTCTACATTTGAATGTCTTGGGCAATATCTATTTTTCTAAGTAATCGCATTTTTCTCAGTATTGTATCCTTCAGATAGATATTTTCAGTGTCTCGGAACATTCAGGTTATACTGAGTATTCAGTACATTACTGAGTCTTCAGTAATTACTGTGCCTTCAGTATCCTTTGTCTTCAGTCTTCAGTATCTTCAGTCTTCAGTCTTCTGTGTCTTCAGAGTCTTCTGAGTCTTCAGTGTCTTCACAGATATACTGACTGATATACTGAGTCTTCATGCTGAGTCTTCAGTTTCTCAGTTTCACATTGAGTCTTTAGTTTCTCAGTTTCACACTGAGTCTTCAGTTTCTCAGTTTCATACTGAAACATCAATTTCTCAGTCTCATACTGAGTTTTCAGAAACTTCAGAAACTTACTGAGTCTTCAGAATCTAACTTGATCTATATCTGCGGACTATACATGGTGCAGATAACATCTTGAACACTCTAAACTGAATCCTGACTCATCTATCAAGATTATCCTGAACATGTCATACTCAGGGGTTTTGGGATCTAATCAAAATCTTCTTTATTAAATTCATCTCCCAACAATTTCCCCCTTTTTGATGATGCCAAAACCATCTTGTTACAGAAACACTTAACCTATACTCAGGTTTCAGTTTTTCCTATTACAAGAATGACAAATCTCAACAATTTTACAATAAATCTCCCAAGAATTTCCTCAGAAACAATCATAAGGCATATCAAATGTAAAGACATGTAAAAAGATAATGAGATATTATCTTTGAGCATAAAAGATAAAGTTCAATTGATGTATGATAGAAAGTTACAGTTTACAATGAACTTATCAAAAAGTAAATACAAAAAGATAAAGAAATTACAAGAGTCTTCAGTCTTGATCTTCAGTCTTCTTTGATCTTCAGCTCTGGCTCTTCAGTTCTCTTCTACCTTATCCACAGGCACTTCAAGGTTAAATATCCCATAATACCTCTTCTTCAGCTCATCTCTTTCCTTGATGATATCAGGGTTGTTACCTGTCAGGCCTAACTGGATGGCATATTGAGCAATCTCCTGAGAAGTGGCTGTTTCATTCACCAAGCCATTCTCCAGCCTAGGAGGAGGGTATGAGTATGGACCAGGGGCAGTGATCTGAACTTTTCCTTCATTCGCAAGATTGATCCAACTTTGTAAGTACTTTGGATAGAAGGTCAGCAGATAGTCAATGAATGCTTCATTAGGATCTGAGCTCTCCCCTCTTCATTCTCTCAGCACTTCGTAGTAAAACCAGAAGGTTCTTTTGATTTCTTCCCAAGCATCATTGAATTGGATTGGCATCCACTTATCAATGTGTGGCCACTTCTGAGTTTTATCTGTCCCTCTCCTTTTGCTCACGAACTTTTTGAAACCACTTCTACGCCTCTGCTCTTCTTCCTTCTTTTTCCTTATCAAAGCTACTCCTGAAACTGAAGCAGCATTTTTCTAGGCTTGTTCGATCTTAAGTGATCTCAAGGCTCTCCTAGTATTGAAGACTTCTTTCTGAGGTTCCTCTTCAGACTCTTCCAGATCCATTATCAGCTTTCTCTGAGTTGGCTTAGAAGCCTTAGCCCTTTTCCTCTCAGGTTCAACAAACGCCACAGCCTTCCTCTTGATAGGTTGTTCAGCTCTGGCTTGGCTTGTCTCTACCTTTCTTCTAGCACTCAGTTTTTCGGTAATGACTTCTTGCATGGTTTCCTCAGAAACTTGAGTGTAGACAGGCTTCTCCACCTTCTTGAATTTAAGCTTCTCAGAGGCTTCAACTTCCTTCAAGGCTTCAGCAGTGCTTTTCTTCTCAGCCTCTTTATCTGCATTTCTTTCCAAGGTGTGTTCCAATAATACTCTCAGGTCAGCTCCGGGCCTTTCCCCCTTCTTGGCACCATACCTTGGCAGAAGTGTAGATAGTGCAGTGTCCATATGATATTGTTCCTTGCTGACACTTCGCACCTCTCCCGCCAACTGATCTTGCTCTTCTTCTAGCCTCATCAGGTGGTTCTTCGCCACAGAGAACTCTTCAGAAATTTGTGCAAACTGGTTGGAGAGAGCATCTTTAAACATCTCTGTCATTTTGGTCATGAGCATGGAGCCCATTTCCTCAACAGCATTCTTGATCAGAAGACCATTCTTCTCCACCAGCTTGGCTTCTAGAAAAGCAGTCCTCTCCTGATACAACTGCTTCAGCTCTGTGCTCAATTCAGCTTTGTCTCCATCCATCTTTCCTTCCATGGCAGTCATCTTGTCACTCAGAGAAGTCTGAAGCTGCATCAGGTCTGAAGTAGAACTCAGACTTTCCATCTTTTGGGATTGGTTGGCCAATACCTCTTCAATCTGAGCCATTTTGTCCATGATTGGCACAACCTTGTCCAGCTTCTCCACAATGGGAGTGAGATCAATCTTTGGAGCATAGATAATTTGCTGTTTTTCTTGACCTGGTTGCTCTGCCTGAGTCTCAGTCTCTATCTGAGCTTCGGTCTCAACCTGAGCCTCAGTATCAGCCTGAGCTTGGGTTTCCACCTGAGCTTGGGTTTCCACCTGAGCCTCAGTCTGCATATCAGACATTACAGAGTTAAAGATAGAAACTTCAGTAGCCTTGGCATAATGTTTAGTAGTGCCAAAAGTTACCTGAAGAATACTAACTTCAGTTTGAGGATGTGTGAGATCAGGCTCTCCAGTATCAGTACTATCCTTCTCCATCCGAGATTGACTCTCATCATTCCCCTGTTGGTCCCCATCTTGGTTTTTGTCTTTGGAGCTCGGGGCACCAACCTCAGCTTCTTCCTTCTCAGCAAGCTTCCTCCTAACCAGCTCATCAAAATCTGACACTTTCATCCTGAGCTTAGTTTTTCTGAATCCTGATAACTGAGTTAAAACAGTTGTCTCCTCATTCCACCAGTCTTCACCTCTAAATGAAGCAATGTTGAGCATTTCAGGTAGAGTTTGGTTGAGAATGTAGACTGTTGTCCTCAGTCTGAAAAAGAGATCCTGAAGGTCAGGATATGTGCTTAGCTCAGGGTACCGGTCCAGTATAAACCGTTCCCCCTTGCTTCGCCACTCAGTCTCTTCCGCTTCGCCCTTCTTCAGCTTCGGGCTCTCAGGTTCAGTAGGAAGTTCTTCTGAGGGATCAAGGAATGGATCACTCAGGAGCTCATCAAGATTCAACAGCTCCTGAGGCTCAGCTTGATCTGAGGATTGAGCAGGCATCTCCTCAGTTGGAATCTGAGCTTGCTCTGAGGACTGAGCAGGCACTTCCTCAGTAGGAATCTGAGCTTGTTCTGAGGTCTGAGGTCCTTTGAAGATTTCTTGAGAAAATTTGTCTGAGCTCAGTGACGTCTCAAGAACCTCTGAGAAGACTTGCTCCTCAGTTTGCTCCTGTGCCGTGGATACAACCTGAGCCAATACTTGTAAAGGCGATTTCTGAGCTTTCTGTCCCTCAGGTTGCACCTCCTCTGGTTCGCTCACCTCCTCCTCAGTGGAAATCAACACCCTTCTGCGCTTGGGAGCAAGGGTTTTCCTCTTCATTGCTTCTCCCTTCTCCCTCTTCACCTCCATCAAAGCCTTCCCCCTGGCTTGATGATCTTCATCAGTAGCAGCAGCAGTTGATTCCACTTTCTTCTCTTTCTTCCCTTTCAAAGTCTTTCTTGTAGAAGTTGGCTTTAACATGACTTTAGACTTTGGAAAGGGTGAGGAGTTGGCAAAAATGTCCTCTTCTTCACGGCACATCTCCAAAATAAAAGCTATTTTGGTTGCATGAAGAATTTTGCCTTTGATTGTAACCGAACAATCCTCCTTCTTGATCTGCTTCGCCTGGTCACTCACCACTCTAATCAAATACTTCAACCAATTGAAATTTGTGGTGGGTGAATCCTCGATAGCAGCCATCAATCTAAGCTTGGGAGTGCTTATCTGCTCAAAACTCCCTGATTGACTTATTATACACTTGCTAACAATATCTAGCAAGACTCTGTACTTCGGCTTCAAATGCCGTTTATTCGAAGTTGCCTCAAACTTAATAGGATGCTCTGTTATCCTATCAAGGTATTCCTGCTCCCGACCCAACATATACGTCGTGGGATCCTCACCTCTATCACACAACTCAAATACATCATTTAATTTTTGGGGATTATATACACCTCCCGTACAAATCTACGTATTTAGAGCTATGTTCTAGATGGGAAACAGTAATCTGGGATTCGATACCATCCTCATCATCTAATCTTAGATTCGAAATAAACTCTATTACCTCCTTAGAGTATTCTGCTTCCGGTTGGCTTGCGACAAGATTTGTGAGTTTCGCGATTCGGATCATATGAAGTGCTTCTTCTTCATGGGTAGCGTTGGATGAACTCTCTAGCTATACCACATACTCGTACCATGGCTTGTTTAAAATAGCCAGTTTATCATATATAGAGAAAGTCATTTTGAGGATTTTGAGAGTAGGGTTTTGAGAATGACGAAGGTTTCTGGGCAAAAATAGGTTTTTAGTTGCAGAGAACTTTTGAGAACAAAGGCTTTTTTTTAAATGGGGCTTTGAATGAATTCTCAATGAGTATATAGGATCGATTCGTGGGAAATTGTATCGGTTGAATAAATCAACAGTTGAGATTAAACACAGACTAATCGGGTATATGAAAGGACGATCTCACGAAAAATACGCCGCCATTTTAACCTTATTGGTGATTAATTAAATCAGAGCAATTAATGACTGTTGACCTTCTTCTGCATTTCAAAGGTCCCGCCCAAAACATTCTCTTCAGGTGTTATGCTATTTATTGCCAATGATTACTGAGATTCAGTTAAGCAATAAATGAGTTGCATGAGTCTTTACTTCTTCAGACTAATTTTCCTCTATCAGTCTTACTGAGTATTGACCTTGATAAAATGTCAGTATAATACTGAGTACTGACCTTCAGTACACCTGAGTTTCCCAAGACTCAGTTCAGTATTTCCAATTTTATCCTGAGTTTCTCAGTAGAATCCTGAGAAAACTTCATACATCTGAAAACCTTCAATTTTTCAGATTTACTCTATACACCTGGATCCAACATCCCTAATTCAACTGATAGTTCCTGAAATCTTGATTCAGCCAAAGGTTTAGTCAAGATATCAACTCTCTGCTTATCAATATGAATCTTCTCCATCCTGATGTCTTTCTTCTCAACATGATCTCTAATGAAGATTCCTTCCTTAGCTTGTTTCACTTGAAGTCCAAGAAGAAATTCATCTCATCCAACAATGACATCTCAGATTCTCCTTTCATCAGGGCTATGATGTCTTCATTCAGCTCAGTGCCCTTTTCTGTTTACCTGAAAAAATAGATTAGATTTGTGGTACCCATTTGGTGTAGGGTCCTACCAGGTTAGCTGTACCTTTTGGAATCCAGATCTGCCTGACAACTCTAATTACTTTAGAGTGGCTGATCTGTCTTCCATAAACATCTACATACACATTCACCACTCTAGGTGCCTTAGCAGTATCCTGTGTATGAGTGCTAGCCTTGGCATGAACATGAGCCTTTTAATTTTTCTTGGGTACATGCCTTTTGTTCCAATGCTTTGGCTTTTGTGCAGTTGGTCTGTGTCTCTGTTGACTTGGGTTCAGGAAACCTTTACCCTTAGGCAAGTGGAGTTTAGGTTGCATGTACTGAAATTGAGGTCTTTCAGTAAACTGAGAACTTGGTCTTTTCAGTTGAGAATGTCTCTGCTGGGTGTTTCTCTTCTGAAAATTCCTCTGCTAGTTCAGTGCAGATCTTTTCATGTTTGCATTCTTAGCCTGAGGCTTTGAAGTACTTGCCTGAAAATTTCCTAATGAGTGGTCAGGTTTTCTAGCCTTTTCCTGAGGTTTGGGCTTTCTTACCTGAACATTCAGTTTTTCTAGAACCATAGGTCCTTTTCCCTTGTCTAAAAATTTGGGCAACTCTTCAGACCGAAGAATAGGTGCCACTTGTTTAACAAAGACAGTCTTTGTGCTACTAGAAGCAGCATTCAGATGACCTTGTGAGGTTCCCCCTGGAATGTATCCCAATCCAGCTTTTATAGTGGCAGGTCTTTGATAACTCTGAATTTCATCTATTACTTTAGATGCAGAATTCAATAGAGTTAGCTTTCTCTGCGCACTATCCTTACATTTTTGTAGAGTTTCATGCTTCTCAGAGAGGTCATTGAACTTAGTTCTGATCAGCTGAATCTCCTCAGTGGATTTCTCTAGTTTTCCATTTAGGGTCTCTATCAACTTCTCTTTCTCTGAGAGTTGTACTTTCAGAACATCCAGTTCATCAGTAGTTCCCATTAATTGAGAAGTGATCTCAGCATTACTAGAGTCTTTCCACTTAAGATTTTCAGCAATCAGTTCTTTGTTCTGCTCTTGAGTTTCATTCAGCAGTTCTTGTAAAACAGCATAGTCCTTCATAAGACTCTCAAAAGAATCCATCAGATCAAATTGACTGTTTACAGTGGAACTTGATAACTCATGTGCTTGTGTAGGAGCAACAACAGATATAGAAGAACTTACCTCTCCTACAGCCATGAGACAGATGTCATCACTGTCACTTTCTGAGCACATCTCATCTGAGGAGCTGGTACTTTCTTCAGACTCCTTTTCTTTCTTAGCAATCTCAGCAAGTGTATCCCATATTTCCTTTGTATTCTCACAATGAGAGATCTTCCTCATAACACCATCATCAATAGTGCTATATATTGTATCTTTGGCAATATAGTCAAGATTGACTAACTTTCTCTCATCAGGAGTAAGTTGATCATCTGACTTTGGAAATTAAGTCCTGGAATCATTTCTCTCATTTTCAGTAACTCTGGGATTCACAACAGTGAATTGGAATGGTCCTTCAGAAACCACTCTCCACATACGTTCATGCTTAGAATACACGTGAGCCTGCATTCTCAATCTTCACAAATCATAGCTCTCTACTGAGAACATTGGAAGTTTCTTAGAAGGCATAATGTCTGAGCCTTTTAAGATTTCAGCAAATAAGATATGTTCAGTAGACCACAAGAATCTTTTAGCAAATAAGACTTTGGTCAACAAAGCTAATGGTTAAGTTGAACCACTGCAGAGACGGGTTTTAAAAAAATGGATCAGTCCAGGTGATCACTTTTCAAATCAGTGATCTTTTGAACTCCCGCTCTGATACCACTTGTTGGTCCCGGTGCAAATGAGTCTTACACGTGTATGGGGGGGGAATACACATGTTCAGTGATTTTAAAACATTTTCTTCACTGAGGTCAGATGGGTCAGGTTGTCCTGATGATTTGGTCCTGAGAAGCACAAATCGCCCTGAGTCAAAGTCTACCTGAGACAGTGATCCTGAGCTGCTTTCAGAAACCTCAGATAATCCCAACTGAGCCTGAGTACTTTCAGAGATACTGAGTTGCTTGAATAGCTACTCAGATGTGCGGAATGGTTGACCTAGTTTTAAGCTTTGGTGAAAACCTTCCTTTTAATGGAATAGTGATTAAGGTTGTGATTCAGTTAGATGCAACTTCAGTGGATTGATTCCAACTGAGTATCAGTGAAAATATGCTTTCAGTTAAAGATATGCAACAGATAAACAATGCAGTACAGAAAGTAAATAACACAGCAAGTTATAGTGGTTCAGAGACTCAAGCTCCTACATCCACTCTCTCTGACTCTCAGAGAAATTCCTTAACCACTTCCTAAGGTTTTCTGACTATCTCTATAGTTTACTAACCTTTCTACTTCCTAAGGTTTTCTGACTACCTCTGTAGTTTACTGACCTTTCTATTTTGAACTTTCTGACTACCTCTGTAGTTTACTTACTCAAAACACACACAAGCTTTCTGACTACCTCTGTAGTTTACTCACTTCTTCTCTAGAGTTTTCTGACTACCTCAATGTAGTTTACTAACTCTTTACAACTCCAACTCACCAACAATCACACTCAAACTACCTTACAAAGGGTTTGGGGTTTCTTGGTTGGTTTCCAACTAGGATGAGATATCCTTTACAATTAAGTACAATGCAAAGGCTAGGATATCTCTACTAAGCTTTGGATATATCTTATCAAAACTAGGCTTAGTGAATGAGCTCTCTTCAATGTAAAGCACTTGGGAAATTCTTGGGTTTTCGAGTGCTTCAACTTGCAATAATAAGTTTGAGCTCTTGAGTTGCTTACAAATTTCCCGTAACCTTCAATGTAGATGGTCACAAGTATTTATAGGCAAACACCAAGATCACTCTTGAAAAACTATCCGTTGGAAGAGATAGCTCCATGAGTTTCCTCTTATGGTGTGTGATGCACGGCTATATTTAGGGTTTGACACTCCCTAGCATGTTTTAGGCAAAGTGCTTTTCATGCAGCCAGTCACCACTTTTTGCAGTCTGGAACATAGTACTACTGACATGCTTCAGTGACCTATCGCTTTCAGTGTCAGTAAAGTACAGTGCTGTCTTCTTTTGATTGGCTGTTGTCTTCAGTTAATGTAGACAAACACAACGGCTCTTTTTGGTCAATATCTCTGAGTGATATAACCTTAACAACACTTAGTTTTAGTTCCTTTTGTCTGCATTTGAATGTCTTGGGCAATATCTATTTTTCTAAGTAATCGCGTGTTTCTCAGTATTGTATCCTTCAGATAGATATTTTCAGTGTCTCGGAACATTCAGGTTATACTGAGTATTCAGTACATTACTGAGTCTTCAGTAATTACTGTGCCTTCAGTATCCTTTGTCTTCAGTCTTCAGTATCTTCAGTCTTCTGTCTTCTATGTCTTCAAAGTCTTCTGAGTCTTCAGTGTCTTCACAGATATACTGACTGATATACTGAGTCTTCATGTTGAGTCTTCAGTTTCTCAGTTTCACACTGAGTCTTTAGTTTCTCAGTTTCACACTGAGTCTTCATTTTCTCAGTTTCATACTGAAACATCAATTTCTCAGTCTCATACTGAGTTTTCAGAAACTTCAGAAACTTACTGAGTCTTCAGAATCTTCAGAATCTAACCTGATCTATATCTGCTGGCTATACATGGTGCAGATAACATCCTGAACACTCTAAACTGAATCCTGACTCATCTATCAAGATTATCCTGAACATGTCATACTCAGGGGTTTTGGGATCTAATCAAAATCTTCTTTATTAAATTCATCTCCCAACAGTACCTCATATATTGAGAATGTCTGATTTATTGTCTAGGGTTCAATTAAGACCATTAGTTTGACTAATCGCTCGATATATGAGGGCCTATAGGTCACACAACAAGTAGTTCCCTTTTACGGATTATAGTTGGTTGATTAAATCTTAAATTAGATTTAATATTTAATTTATGGAGAAGTAATTAATAATAGATTAATTTGGAATTGATTACTATTAATGTTTAATTAAATTAGATTTAATTAAACAAGAATTTCCAATAATAATATTTGGAATATTATTGTAGGATTTAATATATATGGAATCAAATCGTAGAGATTTGTCATATATGGAATTTAAATCCGTAGAGATTTATATTTAGGGAATCAAACTAAAGAAGTTTAATTTAATTAATTAAAAGGGATTTTAATTTTCCAATAGGCCAGCTTAGGTTTTAAGTTGGGCCGCTCTATATATATTAGCTCTTGGGATTTCACAAATAGTTTTACACTTCACAATTTCTCCATAAGATCTAAAGTTTGGATTTTCTTAGCTGGTTCAACTTGGGATTCAACACTGGCAAACTAGTGCAGATTCGTTCTTGGGGATTACGTGGATACCATAGTTGAGGAATCTGCTCTACAACTGTTGTAAGATATCTCGTTATGATTATTGTAATCCTTTTGTGCAATTAACTGTTCGTTGTTGGTGAATTGTTCTATTCCGCTGCGCATGTATTACGTGTTTACGTGTCTCTATTTTCCAACATCTATGCCATTGAATCCCTGGAATTTCTTCGGAACTTGAAGGAGATAGACAACAAGGAGCTCTATTCATTTGTAGGAGGAGAGAGAATAGAGGTGTCCAATGATGATCTGCATCGAATCTTTGCCCTACCAGCAGGAACGAATGCTCCAGATGAGTTCACAGCTGGGATGAAGGACAAAGAGTATCTTCAGAAGGTGCTTCTAAGGCCTGCCAACAATACCCACATCACCAATGTAAAGCAGCATTACCTAAGGAGGAAGTACAAATTACTTTTTGAAATTATTTCAAAGGTAATCTTGGGGATTGCATTCAGTCCTGATGCCTTGACCCAACAAAAGCAAAGTGTGATGACTGCTATAATTGAGAAGGCGCAGGATATGAACTGGTTGGGAATTTTCAAGCACAGATTGCTGCAAGAGATAGACATCTTCAACACCTTGTCTACATAGGTGGACTGTGACAGCCCCAACATCCTCTTGGATCTATCCTTTTGGATCTTGATCCCTAAGATGTAACAGGCTTCACCAAGATCCTTCATCATGAAGGTCTTTGACAACTAATCTTTAACAGACTGCATTAATGGGATTTTGTTTCCCAAAATCAATATGTCATTGACATACATTATTATGAAAACAATATTCTTCCCGCTGCGTTTACGATTTACGCAAGGATCTTTCGAGTTTTTGATTAAGTCAAAAGACTTGATAGCTTCATCAAATCGGATATTCCTTCCTGCACAAAACAAACGCGTTCGAAGATTCTGCTGCATACCATTGATGGTGATATAAAAGGCATGTGTTGCTAATTTCTTCATTGTTAATTGCATGTAAGTATATCTAATTGCCAATGAACACACCAAATATGGCATTAAACAAAGATGTTATAATGATGGTATGACACGTGGGACCAGGGGCAGACGCACGTTCAGGCCGGGGGGCGAGTGCCTTGCCTGGATTTCGTGCGTCCTCATATATTTCATTTGACACTTGTTTTAACAACGTGATTAGTATTCCAGTGCAAAGGCATGCATTAGCTATTTGTTATGTTGTTGGGTTCAATTCCTACCATTAACATTTTTATATTATTTTTGCTCTTACAGTATATGCTTATTTTTATATTATTTGTCTCTTACAATACATATGGTTATTCTTATATTATTTTGCTCTTAAAATACATAAGCTTATATGTAGAACTATTTATTGTTTTATATTTGCAATTGATATAAATAGAGTAATATTTTTTACAATGTTGTAAATTTATAGAGTAATATTTATTACAAATGTTGTAAATCTTTTATTTTATTTTATACATAATTATTTTTAATCACATTCTTTAGTTAAATATATTAAATATATTAAATAAAAATATAATATATGTTATAGACATTTTTTTGCGGGAGAAGTTTCATGATGGAACGATTCACAAACTAGTATCAATCAACCCTCACTGAATTCAAAATGGTAACGCATTATTTCTTGTTTTGTCTCATCATGAGCTATATCGTCTCAGGCAAGACCTACTTTACATGATAATAATTGGTTTCTACTACTAAGTTAGAGACTTGTTTCATATTTAATTTGTTTGTTTGTGCCCTCCTAGAATTAAAATTCTGCGTCCGCCCTGCGTGGGACTTATATACTCTATATTAACTGATTGATCTTCACATGGTATTAGATAATTGAGTGAGTTATATATTTAATAAAAAATTCAATACATATAATACATTAGATTGTAACATGCATTAAGAGAGTTGTCACATATTAAATAATAGAATTACAAGTGTTAAAATAAGGACAGGTGTTGAAAGATTAAATTAACACTTCATTTTTAATTTAAAAGAAAAGATAGTGCTAAGAAATTTAACTAATTAATTATAAATAGAGGAGTCTGCTTTCAAATTTACAAACTCTAAACTCTGCTACACAGTGTCACAACACAAAAAAAATGTCCACTCTATTTCTAAAGTTCGAGAGATCAACCCATCTAAAATACTCTGGTTTATAAAGGTAAGATGTATAAAAAAATCATGAAATATTGGGGTACGTAGGAAGCCATAGACCATTCAGTTTGGAATGCATTTTTCCCGACAAGGAGGTAATAGGAGAGTTGCAACTGTGAAGAAATGTTGTCGTATAGGTTGAAGTATAAAAATGTTGATGCCAATAAAATATCTTTATCTTTGTGTTAAATTTAATATTGCATGGAAAAATAGCAAATAAATCTTCACAATTGGGCTTTTGATAACAAGATTACTAAGTATTGTTATAACAAGGAAACAAAAATTTGTATTTGCATTTGTATGATTATTTCCGTATATAATGCAGGGGGAGGATTCATGCAAGTGCAAAACGTGAGCTAATAACTGTTATCCGACCTTTTCTTAATGGAGGGCATAATTTTTGCAATAAGGTATTTTGTTGTGACCAACAGCACATGCGTTATAAGACAACTTCCAACAAATACAAGATCATATTTCAAGCTCGAACAAGGATATTTGAAATATTTGAGAGCATATTCCCAAGTTATCTATACGAGTTTCAGAAATTTACAAATATTGGATATCCAAAAAGCATGGATGAATCGAGGTTGACAGGTAAAGTTTTAAAAATTCTTTTTCGTATAATATTTTCTTTTGTTTGTACTCAAATTTTCATTTTGAGTCAATTTATATGTCCAGACATAATAGGGAAGGTGGTGACAATCATCCTGGTGCAAATCAGAGATTTAAAAAATGGACCCAAAAATGGATCTAGGATTTAACGGTGGGGTGGACTGGGTTTTTTTGAAATTTTGTCACATTAAAATTTTATATTTACATATAGTATATTAATTTGAGAAAATAAGCAATTTATAAAATGAAAAAGAAAAGGGGTCCAAAAGTGACACGTAGACACATGGTAAAAGTCCCACACAGGGGCGGACGCAGGATTAACATAAAAGGGGCCCAAAAGTGACCCGTAGACACATTGTATATAACAAATGGTATATTACTTTTTACTTATATAAGGCACGTGTCATACTTTTACCAATAAATGATTTATGTTTACTTTTATTTTAATAATGTATATGTTATTCAATTGTTTTTAATACATGATCGTTGTCAAGTAATTCAAACCTGAAGCATTGAAATATTAACAACAACAAAAAATCATGAACCAAATGGAGAGAATGGTAGATCAAAGGGAAATAGTTCTTGCAACTTAAACACAACAATCATTAGCAGTGTCAAGCGTATACCAAATGCAACTCTTGTGTTACTCTAGTATCCATTTCATCAACTATACGTGCAAAATTGACAAAAAATGGTTACATAAACAATGCATTAGTTGGTACGTCAAAATAACTTTTGTTAAGTTATTCCTCTACTTCTTACCACAAACATTATTTCAATACGAAATGTGTACATTCATGATTAATGAAATATATTTTTTATAGAGTATTGGGATATCGGAGATGAATATACAAATGTAGATATTGTAGAGTATATTTTTGGTTTGAAGAATGGATACAAGCACACTTCAATTCTCAAAATCCAAAACACTATTTGTGTTGTCTTCAAGAAAAAATTAAATTATTGGCAATGAGAGATCCCTACCACTTGTATATAATTTGTTATAAGGATTGAGTGATAAAAGTAAACATTTTCTTGAAATTATTAGATCATACAATAATATGTTTTTTTAACATCAATGAGAGGAAAGATAGGTAGAAGTGCGAATATTGAAAACGTTCTACCAATATTCAGAATGCATGGTCATAATTATCATCTGATGGGAAGTTTATTGCCAGAAGAGAGATCAGTTTCAAAATTTGCGCAATTATATATATATATATATATATAATATACAAATAATGAAGTAGAAAATCAAATTAAAGTTGTAAGGTATTGTTTCAAGAATATGTGCATTTGAATTACAACTTTCATAATTTTTATGTCAAATTTACTATTAACAAATATAGTGTAAAATGTTATTAGGAGAAATGGTGAAAATAACAACCTTCATGCTAAAATTGTTGTTGATTTGGATACGTATAACGTATTGATGAAATCATTTTGTAATGTTAAATGAAGTTTACATGAATCATAAAATGTTGTTGTTCGACTATAACTAATAGGTTTGAGAGGAAGTGATGGAAAACGTTATAATTTGCCTTCAATATATGATGTTGTTGTCTTAGTGGTTGGTGGTGCCAATAAAGCAGTATGAGATAAATATATTTTGATAGAGATACGATCAGGGGAATTGCAATGTATAAATGACTTAAATGTTGCACATTTAGCTTTACAATATTCATTACTCTTTCCATATGGTGAAGATGAGTACAAAGAAGACATCTCATTCTCAAAACCTGAATCATCTTAACATCGGAATGGAAGAAAAAAAAGGAGCATTAGAGAATGATTTGCTTACAGATTACATGAACGAGAAAATGAGTCTCCCACTGTTTTAGTTACCCGAAGACTCATGCAACAATTCGTAGTTGATGGTTATACTATGGTGGAATCTGCAACATTAAAATTTATATGTACCCATCAAAAACTAGGATGTGAAATGCATAAAGGACTAAGAAGCATTATTACGCAGCGACATTGTTCCATATTCACAAAGAAAGCAAATAGTTGTTCCGCCTACACTTACTGGAGGTGCACGTTACATGATACAAAACTATCAAGATGCAATATCTATATGTAAATTTGCTCGTTATTCAGATTCGTTTTTAACATTTACATGCAACCCTAAATTGTCAGAAATTTCACAATTTTGTAGCACGAGAGGTGTTTCTCCTGAAGATCGTCCGGACATTTTATGCAAAGTCTTTAAAAAGAAACTGGATGGGCTAATGAATGATATTCAACAAAATAAAGTGTGTGAAACAATTAAAGCAAGTAACTTATTTTATGAATAACACTTCACGAAATTTAGCGTTAATAATGAGATGTATTATAATGATTACATTGTTGGAATTTAGAGGCGCGTAAACACGTAAAACATGTGCATCGGAATTAAATAGTTCACCAACAACGAAAATATAATTGCATAATTAAATTACGGATAAACATAAACAGAATCCTTACAGTGCTTCGTACACGGATTCCTCTACTATGGTATCCACGTAACAGTCGTTCACCAACTCGCACCAATTCGCCAGTGTTGAATCCCAAGATGAATTTGTTAGGAAAATTCTAACTAGAAATTTTATAGAGAAATAAATTTCTTGTGTTAATAATGAATTCCCAAGAACTTATATATATAGGGGAAACCCAGCTTAAATCTTAAGTTGTCTTTATTGGAAAACAAAATCCTTAATCTTGCAAATCAAATCCCATAGATTTGATTTCCCTATATATAAATCCTACGGATTTGATTTCCATATATATCAAATCCTACAATAATATTTCATATATTATGTTGGGAAATTTATAGTTTTGATGGAAGTTCTATAACAGTTAAAAAAGGACCAATCGGACACATTAATGTATCGATGAATTAGAAATCAGGTTAGGATGACCAACTGAGATGTATAGACAGCTGATGTAATAGATAGGTCACATATTAAGGGGGAACTCAATATATATAGGTTAAGTTTTGAAGAAGAATAAGAAGACCTGAAGATCAGATGACCACCAGGTGACAAGACTCAGAAGACCAGAAGACCTACATCAGAAGAAGTGAAGAAGAGTCTGTAAGTTGTGCTAAGACAACCTGCATCAGAAGACTCAATCAGGTAGACTGATCAGTCTGGACTGATCACGTCATCTCAAATCAGGTGACAACCAGAAGTTCACCAAGTCATACAAGTTCATCAGACACGAAGAATGTCAACCTAAGTTGGTAAATTAAACACTGAATAAGTGTACTTAATAACCAATGAGAGAAAGACACGTATGTACGTAGCTGACATTGCAGGATGAGTTGCTTCAGAGTTAAATGGCTAGAAAGGACAAGCATACATGCTTTCGGCCATGCCGCCTCTGTACACATCAAATCGGGTCTGCAAACCTACCTAAAATAGACCGAAATTCGAATTGCTCTCCAACGGCTAGTTCGTTTTCGTGCCTATAAATATGGGATCAACCTTCATAGTCAGGTTACGGAAATAATCCACAAGCTCAAGCAAAGCTACATTTCCGAACCAAGAACACAAGGTTAAGCAAATATTCTAAGTGTTCATCCCATAAGTTCTTAGCATAGAATTCTTATCCTCTAGCTTTAGGCTATTCATATACTAGGATAGAATTTCAGTTGGAACATAACAAATCTTATACCCAAATCAAAAGTTAGGTTAAGTTTGTTTAGCAAGATCTCACACTAGGGTTTCTAGTTCTGATTTCTGGGATTGGTTGAGTGAGAACTCTTGAAATATCTGTTGTACTGTGTTAGACTAACACATTAATCTAAGTTCAGTTGGTTAGTTGGTGCCCCTGCTGATAGGGAAGAGTGGACTTAGGACAAGTTGTCCGAACCACTATAAAAATCTGGTGTGCATTATCTGTTTACCTGCTTTACACTTTGCACACTACCTGTTTAAGATTTGCATGCATATTCTAAGTCTGGATCAGGTTTGCACCAAGCAACTGATCTGATCAGTATCATCTGACTCAAAACAGATAACGTAGAATTCTGATTTAACAAACTGGTTTTTCACACGGGTAAAACTTAGCTTCCGCACATCAGATATGTTAGTGTTAGTGTCCTAGAGACAATCCTTTGTAAGGAAATAATACTGAGATAATATTCAGTATTGATTTAATATTGAAAGTGTGATGTGCGGGGTTGTGTTTAGTAAAATCAGAGTAATGTTACACTGAATGTTGTGACACTCAAAGTAACATTCAAATGACAGAAACAGCGGAAGACTCAGAAACACAACACACGAATTTTAATAAGACTTTACACAATCTATATCAATATAGATTGTGAAGCCCTATGGCCAAAATCACTATTTATTAAAAATAATGAGTACAAAGAGGTTCACAAATCGACCCTCTTGAAACAAGATCAAGCATATGATCTAAAAGGCTAGGTGTATTTCTACACTACCAAATGATCTATTCTAAGAACAAATCTAGCACCAACTTGAGGTATTGTAAACCCTACAATTACACTCTAATGGTAAAATAAAATCCACAAAAACGACCCTATCACTCTGGATGCACTCACGCACTCTACAGTTGATGCTCGGTTGTTGCTTAAAGATGGCACACAATATATAGCTATATTTGGCGATATTTGGCAATTGATGTGAACACCAATATCTTCTATTTATAGACTTCGTGTATGACTTACTAGAGCCTCCTTGAAGGATCTAGATACTCTTCAATCCACTCTTCCATGATCTTTGTAACTGCCACTTAGTGGGTCTTCTTTGATCTCTGAAAAACAGCTGCATGATCTAGTCCATTCTACTCGATTCTTGAAGCTTGTGGAACCTTCCGAATCTTGCAGAACAACCTAGATCGTCAACTTGCAGTCAATAACATCAAAGACAACATTGAACATAGAAGTGTTAGTGGTTAAGAAGAAAGGACGAATACTGATGTTGTAACCAATGTTGTGACATCGGTGGCAACATCAAATACATCAGGTACTGTGCATGATAGAGCTCATAATCATATCAACAGCACTACTAAGTATCAAACCATTTTGTAGTTGTCAAGAATCGAATCATCATCAAACAATTTCATTTGTTTGAGAAACTTCAGTCTGCAGAAAACTTGTCAAAGTATAATGTAAAACATATCAGAACATATGACATATCAGAGCATCTGTGTATTACATTGAAACTCATCAGAGCACTCATCAGAGCAAGATGTAAGAACATATCAGAGCAAAAGGAACAATGACACAAGTACAACATGTATCAATCCTTATACCTGCAGACAAAGTAGAACATATATTCCTTGAACATATTTCCACCAATCATCAAGGTTAGATTATTAGAGCAATGAAAACAAGAATATCAGAGCTAAGAGACATCTTAACCTAAAAAATATCAGAATATCAACATCAAACCATGCTAATCATCAATATTCAAAATAACAGAATATCAGATCAAGTCATAATACTCAAAACATAAACAAGTAAACCTATCAACTATTTATCCAATAATTACATACCAACATGAACAGAGTTTTAGGAAATAAACTTGTAAAAATAAGATCAATGAATATGAAGGATAAACAAGAGAGAGTGGAGGTGATGAAACTGATACATCAGCTGCAGCATCAATCAAGGCCTGCACATGCTCCCCCTCACTTTGTTCTCAGCTCCCCCATTCTTCATGATCTAAAAACAAACTCCCCCATTCAACCATCATGGGAGAACACCATAGACTTCTTCTATGATGTTGTATCACTATTTATTTGGCCCAAGCCCATTAATATCTCATCAGTTAATGAAGGAGCCCAATCTGATAACTGGGCCGAGCTCGCCCAGTTCTACAATGATTCTCGGCTCTACAAGATTTTTCAAGCTCGCCCACACGTGAGATGGACTCTAGCTCACCCAGAAAGGCCGAGGTCACCACTCCCAAGTAGCTCGCTCGTAGAGCTCTCATTGAACTCATAGAAAGTTTTGAGAAAACAACAAGGTTCAAGAGCTCATTATGAGCTCGCTCAGAATCGCTCATTATCTCAAGGAGCTCTTATAGAGCTCACAAACTAGTTCAATGTGAGTTCGCTCAATGAGCTCAGAATAGTTCACTATGAGTTCCTCATGGAGCTCTAGCTCATCACGAGCTCCTCGTGGAGCTCGCATAAAGCTCACAAACAAGTTCACTGTGAGCTCGCTCAATAAGCACTCTTTGAGCTTGCTCACTAAGAAGTCTCTTATCCAAGCTCATCCGGAAGGTACAACAAGTACAATGTCCACTAGGAGCTCATTTGTACATAAGGGAGTTTAATGTTGCGGTGTGGTACTAAGTTAGGAAAACCCTCCAAATGTGGCTAAGTCAACGACTTGAACTAATAAACGACAACATTGGTTACGCAATTTGGGGAAAGATCAGAGAACTATGGCAGATGATTCAAGGGCTTGCCAGGTGTCGTGCTGCTAATTAAGGCGAGCTCTCAAGAGCTCTCATGAGATGTCAGAAATTAATGTAAAATGTAGTACCGAGCATTAAATGGAAGTTTGACCATTTGATGTCCCGACAAGAAAAACGGAGAGTGAAATGCACTCTCCCCATGTATTATAAATACGGGCACTTAAGACCCAAAAATGGTCCAAAAAATATCAATACAAGAGGCAAAATTTTCCCTAGTCTACTTTATTTACTGCTTTCAATACTTGAGCTCATAACTTTCAATCATTTGATGATTCATTGTTTGATTAGCTAGTTATCACAAAACCATATTCCACACAAATTAATCCGATTTTACTAGTTATCAACAATTGGCGCTAGAAGGAGGGTACTCTTCAAGAACTAATCTGATTTTCAGTGTGTTCTCTTGGAGTATTCTCACGAACCTTCAAAGGTTTTTTCTTTGTATCTTCAAACCTTCAAACAATTTCCCAGAAACTCATACCAAAAAATGTCTCAAGCCAATTTCTTGTCAATAGGCAAAATCAAATCTGGGGAAGCAAAGTCCAGAATCCAGAAATCCGGCGGTCGGGGCACTAGCGGTCAATTTGTCGGCAATTTAGGCTCCAGAGGGCCCACACTTGGCATTCATCTGAAGCTAGAAGAAATAAACACTCCCCAAGAAATTTGGGAAGCCATGGCAATCTTACGCCGAAAGAGAGCCGAGTTGGGCGGAGATCATAGTGACCTACGTCAGAACTTGGACGAAAAGTTTCAGCAAGCCAGGGGCAAGCGAAAAGAGGGCGAAGGTCCATACCAAGCAGAAAGAAAGGAGGAGTCACAAGCAAGTTCCGTGGCGCAGCCAGGTCACGCACGAAGACAGGGAGGATCAGCTAAAGATCGCCTGGAGAGGAGCCCATCACCTCGCTATTATCAACGAGGTGGTCCGGTAAGAAGTCCATCACCTCGCCATCATCAGTGAGGTGGTGCAGAAAGAAGCCCATCACCTCGCCATCATCAAAGAGGTGGTGCGGAAAGAAGCCCATCACCTCGCCATCATCAAAGAGGTAGTGCGGAAAGAAGCCCATCACCTCGCCATCATCAAAGAGGCGGTGCAGAAGGAAGTCCATCACCTCGCCATCATCAGTGAGGTGGTGCAGAAGGAAGTCCATCACCTTGCCATCATCAGCGAGGTGGTGCAGAAAGAAGTCATCACCTCGCCATCATCAAAGAGGTGGTGCAGAAAGAAGCCCATCATCTCGCCATCATCAGCGAGGTGGTGCGGAAAGAAGCCCATCACCTCGCCATCAACAGTGAGGTGGTGTGGAGAGAAGCCCATCACCTCGCCATCATCAGTGAGGTGGTGTGGAGAGAAGTCCATCATCTCGCCATTATCAACGAAGAGGTGCAGAGAGAAGCCTATCAACTCGCCATTATCAACGAAGAGGTGCAGAGAGAAGCCCATCAACTCGCCATCATCAGCGAGCTGGTGTAGACAGAAGCCTCTCACCTCATCATCAACAGAGATATAGAAAAAAAATAAGTCCCTCACCTCACCATCAACAGTGAGGTGGAGCCAACCAAATTGACCCCGAACAACTAGCAACAATAGTTCAAACCCTCAAGGATCTACAAGACCAAATTGCCGCCACAGGTGAAAGCCTAAACCCCACCAGGGTTCCAACGTCACCTTTATCTGCAATGGTGATGCGGGCCCCCATTCAACCAAAAATCATGGCGATCTCGATCGCTTAATACCTTGGTGATACAGACCCCATATATCACGTCAGCAAGTTCACAACATATATGAATTCAATGGGGGCAACCGATGCAACTCAGTGTCGATTGTTTCCTCTCACTTTGGGCGACCAGGCCTACTGATGGTACAACACTCTACCACCATCCTCGGTAGAGTCTTTCAGCCAAATGACACAACTCTTCCTCGACCAATTCGCCACTATGACTCCCAAGGTCGGACCAAGCAAAGTTTAGCCAATATCTGGCAGCTCAAAGATGAGACCGACCGCGAATATATCGAAAGGGTTGATAAACTGATCATGGACGGGGAGCCCCTCGAAGACAAAGCTAAAGTTATGGGAGTTGTTGGAGGACTCCGGATTAACACGAAGCTTTGGAAGATGATGAATATAGATTATCCAACATCCTACGCCGATTTTAGGCACAGAGCTGGCAACCTGATCAGTAGTGCCGAGCTGCTAGCTCAACGAATGGAGGAGCAGGGAACCAACGTTGCTAAGAAGCCAGCTGCCAAATCGGGAAAGTTGTACCTCAATAGTTGATTATGTGACCCGGGGCAACGTGAATTTCGTGTCCTAGGCAAGTCCCAACTCAACACCTTGGAATGAAGTTTATTTGAAATCATATTATCAGTAATTTAGTAGTCTAAATTTTGTAAGAGAAGCTCGTTTCAAATTCAGAAATAGAAGTTTTCTGTCATCAAGTTTGAGTTCATCTCATTTTATCATGCCTTGGGATTTTAACGATCAGAAATTGGGGGCAGGTCTACTGACCTCTTGTTGAACGATCAAGAATCGCATCAGCAGCACCACTGACTATGTTTAAAGGTTGCCCACCTAATTGTTGCTGAATAACACTGGTGAGGGTGTGGGCAGCTCGTCTCCGGGATCTTGGGCTGGTAAACACCTCCCCTAGAGGCCAGTTGTGGCCTGCTCTTCGGGAGGAGCCGCGCCGGACATCTCAGCGACTTCATTTGTGCCCCACCTCATCATCCGACCGAGTCTCGAGGACCACCTAGAGTCTCCTACCAGGTCTCATCTGGATCGGGAGTGGGGTGCATGATCCGACTCTGATTAGGGAAGAAGGACAAATCAATGCCCAGATCTTCCAGATCTTTAATCTCCAGCACAATGTCGGAGGCAAGGGGGAAGTCGCGAACGTAAGCAGTCAGCTCGGTCATAATGTCGAGGGTTTCGGCGGGGGGTTCTTCTGCCGAACAACTCCGGATAAGCGCCCGCCTTGCCCACGACATAGGCGAAGTTAGCATTGCTCTTGACGACCTGCTTAAAGTGTTCATCTTTGGCGGCCAACTTCTCCTGACCTCTACATCCCCAGCGGATCAACCCGCCTTCATCCGGTCCTGACCTCCTTCTCATCCCCTCGAGTCTCTCGGCTTCCTTGCCCTCGAGCTCCAAGGCCCTCTTGGCCAAGTCGTACCAACCTCCAGGTTCTTACTGGCCTCATGGGTAGTATCGATCTGATTTCGCTTGCTTTAGGTCATCGCTGGGCCTTCTCTGGTTTGGAGAGCTCAAGCTTCGGTTAGTATGAGCCTTTTCCATGTAAAATTCAAGGAGTGGACAACGGTAGAATACATGTTGCCCGTGACTTTTTGGTGGCCCAGGCGGGGGAGTGATCATCCTTCATCCATAGTAGCAGACGTTATCATCGTCCGCTCAAATGTCGGTCGGGTCTAGCGTGCCTTCCAACATGGGGAATCGGGGGATCTCGGAAGCTTCGGCACCTCCGGTGAGAACTTGCTGGCCGTCTTCGCTCTGATTGCAACAAGGAGGAACAAATATATTAAGTTTGGTCCCGATTTTGAGGTAAATTCATTAAGAGTTGCAAGCGGCCTACCTGCATCCTCTCATCCCAACCAATCCAGAATCGTCCTCCGGATGGCGACCTCCCTCCCGGATAGAAGTCGGCAAAGGTGTCGGGCTGGGAGCCACACTTCCAGCACCCCGACTTGACGTGGATCGGTGCGTGCCAGGTTCAGCTCGCGTCCTCTCGGGAGGTCGCTCACCACTAAGGGTTCGGTTAAATTTCTTCTTCTTGCCTTTAGCGTGGGAGGAGTCGAATCGAATGTCCCCTCGGCGGCAAGAATGCGAGCGCCTCATGGAGCCGAGTACTGATCGAGGTCGCGAGGCCATCTCGGAGGCAGAGAGCTGACGACGATAGATCGGGATATCCGGATCTAACATAAAAACAGAACCTTTAGCGCGAAATTGTGAAATACACTTGAAAAGATGCGGCCGAGACTTACATGGAATCCTCAAGTGGCGAGGGTAAGTATACAGTCCGTCTTGCAAGCGGTCAAGCTTGGAGTTCAGCAAATTAACGTCTCGCCAGCTAGGGGGTGTGTCTCGAACCTCCTTGAATGCCTCGAGAAAATCCCATTATAGCTCAGAAGGTCGGGGTGCAAACACTGTAAGACGAGAAAAGAATTAGATCAATACAATCGAGCACAAAAATATTAAGGCGAAGTACCATTCTCAACACGGATCACATAATCCGTAGGAACTCTAATGGATAAGGTGTTGGAGGGGGCCACCGACTCCCATGCTCCTCCTACAAACCACCATTTTTGGCGCCCACTCAAACCTTATTCTAATCCCACTCACGAGCTCTTTGCCTCTCTACGGTCAAGACAAAGATGATAGCCTCCGGCTTGAGCAACGGGTGACATCACGTGAGATATCTCTCCGGGATTAGGCTGTCTTTTTAGCCCGGCCTGCCCCAAAACGACCATGGTAGAGATGATGTAACTCCACCCATTGGGGGTGATCTGCGTGAGGCTCACATTCTAGGCCGCCAGCAGATAGGAAATGGCCGGGTGCAATGGAAATCGAATACCGACCGACATGGAAGACTTCGCTTCACAAAGAATCATTCCGGAGGAGGCCGACGCTTTCCGGGGTCGTCCCCATAAAAATGCACATCCTGGGCACCTTTGTACATACGATTTAAGTCTCCGCACATCTTGACGGAGAGCACGCAGATCGGTATCTTTTATCTGACGCCATTTAATTGAGAGAGTCGGCCGACTTGTGGTATGCCCCTATTTAGGTTGCTTGTACGGAGCTCGGTTATAATACAGATCATAATTGAAGACTCGATCATAAGCCCCATAATCCAAGACCGAGGCAGAAGGACCCGCCGTTGACGACTGTTCCCGTGGGACGGGATGAAGGATATTAACATCCAACGGGGGAAGATGGGTAATTTTAGCCAATTCTTCCAGAAATTGGTCATCCACCGGTTCATCATTAGCATGGTCTTCCCGGCGGTCGCCCTTAACCCTAGCCAATGAACTTTCACCCACATGCCCGGTGGCGGAGCCGGAAAATCGGCGGCGACGCAGGGCAATAGGGATGTCATCCTCAGAAGAGGAGGAAGCCACCATGGGCTGAGAGGCAAAAAGGGATCTGGAAATGCTATAATCCATAAATTCGAAGAAGGGCACCAAAGTGCTTACCTGTGATTAATTCCGCTTCAGGGACACGAGAATACGTTTTCGGTGGAAGGGAGAAAGAACCAGGAAGAGTATCTTGAGGAAATTCTTTCGCAAGACAGTCGCAGGAAATAGGCCGCCTATTTATCGAAGAAGAGGAGGGGCCAAAATGAAATTAGCCAAAACTTCGGCCCCCTAGCAACAAAAAGACACGAGGGGCTCGCGTGAAATCCACTACGACATCTCATTGGACGAAATGGCGACACTTTACGTCATCATCCTGGCACGATATCATTTCGAATCCCTGAGATCGAGGGAAGTCTGATGCGACGATTCGTATTATCGAGGTGACTTTTCACATGCCCGAAGATAGTAAGCCGCTCATAGGAGACTTTCCAGGTCGGATGGTCGCGAATTGATTTAGTCCATGTGTCAAGCCAAGGTCCCTTCTCGGAACAAGAGACCTCAACTTGAAGGGCAATTGTTGTAGCATGGATAAACCCGACCTTTCTCCTGGGCACGAAGGATCATAAACAATCCAACAAAGACTGCATGAAGCAACCTCGGCAAGGGGACCAGGGGATCAGCCCACATAATTCCCACAAGACTAAACCTTCAAGTCGCAAAGGTTGGCAACTCGGGTAGTCGGCAGTTCGGGAAGTAGCGATGCGATTTCCGCTTTATATCCTCAAGTCGGGAGCGACCTGCACCAGTCGTGACTATACAATTCACGTGGTCAATAACAGCCCCCGACACGCCACTAATCCGCCCTCCACATCCGCTCCACGATTGGCGCACGCTGAAGATGGATGATTTTTGGCCTGTCAAGGCGGGATTAATGGTTCCCGATATTGTAGCCCTTTCATGGGCATTATTCCTTATGTAAATTCCCACCCAAAGGGTGGGAGTCATAGTATAAATATGCCACCACGGCCACTTCTGTAACAAGTCGAACAACTTATACTTCTAGGCATATACATACCTGGCTTGGACGCCCCCGGACGTAGTTTGATTCCAAAGACGAACCGGGTCACCAACTTCTTTGTCCATTTCCCTGTTTCGATTGCCTTTAGAATACGCATTTCAAAATCATTATTGTTTAAACTGAGTAGATAAAAACCGGTTACAACACCTCTAACGAGATCAGTTGTTATAGTATGTTCTAAACATAAAATGCTAAGGCATTAGGTCGCATCCAAATAAGACGACAAAAAAAAGTGTCAAGGCACTAAGTCGCATCCAAATAAGACGACCAAAATAAGTGCCAAGGCACTAGGATCGCACCAAAATAAGACAATCAGAATATTTTATTTCATGGACAAGGGGGCAGGGGGGCAGGTCATCGACCTCCAAGAAGGTCGATTGCCCAAGGTCGCGATCTCTAAGGAGATCCACCTCCCAAAGATAGTCCACAAACATAAAAATTCATAACATTTCATAACAGGCATTCCAAGGCATCAAAAGTTGCAAAACAATAAGACAACTAAGTCGCATACAACTAAGACGACCAGCCAATAAAGTTGCAAAATAATAAGACAACTGAGTCGCGTAAAAGTAAGACGACAAGCCAAACACAGATTGCAAGCAAATAAGACAATCAAATATGCAAAAATGCTAAGGCATTGAAAGTAAACTTCAATTCATCGAAAACAAGCTAATCGATTACAAGCCGACATACGACTGATACAAAGGAGGTACATCAAGTAGCAAGATTTCTCTTGAACATAAACAGGTTCACCAACAATCTCGCCAGGGGCAACGACCACCTTGCCCCCTGCACAACCTCGACATTGCCGCCAGATGGGGCAACCTCAAAACACATTGAGAGTTAAAGGTGATCTTATAAGAGTTAAAGGTGAAAAACACATTATAAGAGAAATAAAATTAAAGGAAGACAGGCGATCTTGTAAGAGTTAAAGGTGAAAAACACATTATTTTGGAAAGGTCGAACTCAAAACTCAAATCCGAAGTATGTGTTTGAATGAACCCTAGCTCACCGAGCTCGCCCCCGTCACGGACAAAGTCACAGCTCTACCCACCTCGCCCGGGTAAGCCACAAAGAAAAACTTCTTGCCGCGAGAGACAAGGATGGTGGCCATGACGGATCTCATCCCATCTCGTCCAGAGTCAAAGATAACCACCTCTCCATCTTGGGCCTCCCGCGTCCAACCTTGCCCAGGAGCTCGCCCCATTTCGCCCGGGTGAGCTTGCTTCACGTAGCCCAGCTCGCCTCACCAACAAGAATTGATTTGAAAAAACTATTTTGACCTAGAAGGATATTTGAGAAGATGGTTGAACCACGTGAAACTCCTTGAAATTAGGGACGAAACGAAAAAAGAACCAACTCAATCGGAGGTTGGGAGCTCCAGCTATGGACGAAACAAAACTGATGCTCGCCCGAGCTCGCTGGAGCTCGCACGATCTCGCCCAATGTAGTAGCAGCTCGCCCATAGGATTGAACCATGTGAAATCCCTTGAAATGAGGGTCGCAACGAAAAAAGAATCAACTCAATCGGAGGTCGGGAGCTCAAGTTATGGACTAATCAAAACTGATGCTCGCCCGAGCTCGCTGGAGCTCGCACGAGCTCTCCCAATATAGTAGCAGCTCGCCCATATGATTGAACCATGTGAAACCCCTTGAAATGATGGTCGCAACGAAAAAAGAATCAACTCAATCGGAGGTCGGGAGCTCAAGTTATGGACGAAACAAAACTGATGCTCGCCCGAGCTTGCCCAATATAGTAGCAGCTCGCCCATAGGATTGAACCATGTGAAACCCCTTGAAATGAGGGTCACAACGAAAAAAAATTCAACTCAATCGGAGGTCGGGAGCTCAAGTTATGGATTTAAACAAAATTGATGCTCGCCTCGAAATTCACTGGATGTCGCCCGAGCTCGACCGAGATCTCCCAATATAGTATCAGCTCGCCCATAGGATTGAACCATGTGAAACCCCTTGAAATGAGGGTCGCAAGGAAAAAAGAATCAACTCAATCGGAAGTCAGGAACTCAAGTTATGGACAAAACAAAACTGATGCTCGCCCGAGCTCACTGGATGCGGCCCGAGCTCGCCCGATATAGTAGCAGCTCGCCCAAGCTCGTTCAGCGCAATCCATAAGCCCATCTCGCGACTAATTATATAAGCTCAACATGCTCAACAGGCTACTACTATCAACTACCAATTATCAAGAGCCCAACTACCGACATGCTCTAGAAGTCAAGTTGCTCAAATATCAACAAGTTCAACGAGTTCAACTACCATCAAAATGCTCAACGACCTACAACTCAACAATAGAACATCATCAACAAGCAAAAAGCAGGAACGACGAACTCAATACTCAATATATACTATCATGCCCGACAATCAACAAGCTCACTATCAATTATTTACAAGGTCAGTTGTCGTCTCGCCAGTTTCTCGACAAGCAAGTAAGCGAAATTGAGCATAGAAAATAAAAAAGGAATGAAGAGAAATTGCAAGTTTCAAAAGGGAAAGGGAGTGGTCTCTGTTTTAAGTTTTTAAGTTTCAAACAATGGCGAGAGACTTTGCTGTTCTCGAAATTCAAAAAGAAGGAAAAATGGAAAGTGTGTTTGCAGCTTTATGATGTGAAGAAAATCAGGGACTCAATTCAGGAAAGTCAAAATTTTTAAGTTGTCAGCCAATCCCAGAAATCGAGTTGGTCACCATCTTTGGGATCTCATTTGATTTCAAACAGGCCTAAACCTTGGGACTCGAGCCCACCTTTTTGACCCCCAAGATCCGCTCACCTCGGAAGCTCGACGGAGCTCGCACTAGCTCGCGGCCGATTCGTACAGCGTCCAAGGATTTTCGACCCACACACCATGCTCGCAGACCCAGCTCGCGAGGGAGCTCGGCCCAGTTCGCTCGGGCCAACTCGCCAATACCATCCCGCTAGGAGCTCGCCCCGTGCGAAACCGCTCATCACTCATTTCTCGAGTACGCTCGTCGAGAGAATGAAAGACCCAATTTTACTAGCTCGCTCGCCTTGGAGCTCGCCCACCTCACCCGAGCTCGCCGAAAAAATCCCAAAATGAGCGAACAGTTTGGAGGTCGCCAGCGTTCTGCTCGCGTCTCGCCAAAGGAGGCAGCTCGCTTAATGCGCGAGTTTACAACCACATATGCGCCGAGGTCGTCGTGAGCTCGCTGCACCTCGCCAAGAACGAATTGGATGTCGCACGAGCTCGGCCCACGATGCCGCTAAGGACAACAAGCTCGCAGCTCAGACGAAGCGGGGGTCGTGCGATCTCATTCCACATTGCCATGAGGGCCAACGAGTTTGCAGCTCGGACGAAGAGGATGTCGCGCGAGCTCGGCCTCGCCGCTCATTCGAGCTTGCAGCTCGCCAGAACTCGGAGCAGTTCATAGCTCGGAGCATCTTGCAGAACTCGCGACGGCTCAGGTGACAACTCGACGGAGCTCGCGGAGTTCGGAAAGCCCGATGAGCTCGCTGCCATCCCTTTCAAACCGGCAGCTCGCGCAACCCCCGGAAGGATGGAGCTCGCGGAGCTCGGAAGACTCGATGAGCTCGCGCAAGCTCGCTACCATCTCATTCAGAACTGCAGCTCGCTCAACCTCTGGAAGGACGGAGCTCGCAGCAGCTCGCAGGAGTCGAGAGCTCGCAACAGGTGCTTGGCCCTAATTTGCTGGCCCAAGTTTAAGGCGGCCTTTTATGTTACCTGGTAACTCATTGGGCCTTTGAGTGTTATGAGTCATTGGGCATTTTCTCAAAATGCCAATTCGTTTAGTTGACGGGCCAGCTTGCTGGAAGGAAAATTTTGGGCCACATTCATATTAATAATAATCTTGGCCCAACCAAAAAAAAAAAAGAGATGTATATTTATATGTTTGAAGAAATTATCTCCCAAGAGTTGTGAGCTCGGCCTAACTCGGAGTTTAGCCCACCTCGCTAACAAGTCATTTATCCCATTTGTGGTATTATGAATCCACTTCACGAGCTTTGACATGTTAGGAAATTTTGAAGCCCCAGTCTCCGTCCACCTCACAGTTCGTGTCACACCTCATTACAAAGTCCAAGGAAGATAGACTCGTTGATCACTCCAATTACGAGCAGCGAATCGAGGAGCAATTGTTGTATCACTATTAATTCGGCCCAAGCCCATTAATATCTCATCTGTTAATGAAGGAGCCCAATCTGATAACTGGGCCGAGCTCGCCCAGTTCTACAATGATTCTCGGCTCTACAAGGTTTCGCAAGCTCGCCCACACGTGAGATGGACTCTAGCTCACCCAGAAGGGCCGAGGTCACCACTCCCAAGTAGCTCGCTCGTAGAGCTCTCATTGAGCTTGTAGAAAGTTTTGAGAAAACAACAAGATTCAAGAGCTCATTATGAGCTCGCTCAGAATCGCTCATTATCTCAAGGAGATCTTATAGAGCTCACAAACTAGTTCAATGTGAGCTCGCTCAATGAGCTCAGAATAGTTCATTATGAGTTCCTCATGGAGCTCTAGCTCATCACGAGCTCCTCGTGGAGCTCGCATAAAGCTCACAAACAAGTTCATTGTGAGCTCGCTCAATGAGCTCTCTTTGAGCTCGCTCAATAAGCACTCTTTGAGCTTGCTCACTAAGAAGTCTCTTATCCAAGCTCATCAGGAAGGTACAACAGGTACAATGTCCACTAGGAGCTCATTTGTACATAAGGGAGTTTAATGTTGTGGTGTGGTACTAAGTCAGGAAAACCCTCCAAATGTGGCTAAGTCAACGACTTGAACTGCAAAACGACAATATTGGTTACGCAATTTGGGGAAAGATCAGAGAACTACGGCAGATGATTCAAGGACTTGCCAGGTGTTGCGCTGCTAACTAAGGCGAGCTCTCAAGAGCTCTCAGGAGATGTCGGAAATTAATGAAAAATGTAGTACCGAGCATTAAATATGAGCACTTAAGACCCAAAAATGGTCCGAAAAATATAAATACAAGAGGCAAAATTTGCCCTAGTCTCCGTGCACTTTATTTACTGCTTTCAATACTTGAGCTCATAACTTTCAATCATTTCATGATTCATTGTTTGATTAGCTAGTTATCACAAAGCCATATTCCACACAATTAATCCGATTTTACTAGTTATCAACATATGATATCATCAATGTCAGCATTATCATCATCACCAGCTTGTTCATCAGCAGCCTATTCAACCTGTACAACCGGAGGATCTGGCTCATTCTCTTCATTCTGTTCATCACCAGGGACATCTTCAGCAGCAGGAACTTCAGCAGCAACTTCAGGAGTATCAGATGCTACTTCATAATATTCAGCTCAGCAATCTGATCCTGCAAATTCTCAATTTGTTGAAGTATGAAATCCCTGTGAATGGTTACAGACTGAACTGGAGAATTTCTCAAGTCAGTGTCACCATCAGTGTTGCCAGCAATTGGTGCAACATCCGGATTTTGAATAGCAGTTTCAACAACCTCAGGTTCAGCTTCATCTCCCTCTGCATTAGGCCTCCTGTATGACAAGTCAAGGATTTTGTTTCATTTCAACAACACTTTGGAAATTCCTAAGTCAGGAATCATTCCACCAAGACTTTAAACAGGTTCCCTAGCAATGTTTAACTTGTCCAGCAGAGCAAAGATCATACAAGGATATGGTAAAGCACTTTTCTTACCACCTGCACATTTCATAGCATTATCAAAGATTGTCCTCCCCATTGAAATTGTTCATGACCACTATCTTGTATATCAAAATAGCTTGAGCTTCAGTGATCTTGGTAGTGGGCAACCAGTTGTACACAACAAACTTGTGAACAACTGAAAACAGACTTGTCAGCTTGGATGACAACACCCTTGTTGTCCATCTCCTTACCAAACCACCCGTAATAGCAGCCACAGTCTCATTCAAAGTAGGAACAACATCTTCCTCAACATCAAGGGTTCTCAAAAATGCATTTATCACACCAGGATTAAAACCTACATTCTGTCCTCTAAACCTCACTTGCCCATATCTCCTAGAATTTCTTCTACCAGTTTCTTTCCTCAAATTGCAGTAAAACTCATATACCCAAGTATCAAAGAAAGGTGAAGCAAACTGTACAACATGTAAAAGGTTCCTTTCCTCAAAGAATTGAATAAGATTTTGCCTATCAAATTCATAAACTCTCATTCTCCTTTCAGATAACAAAAGTCTCCTTCTCATAACAACAAATTTAGGACTAGAAATACCATGATATGCATCATCACTATCATCATCATCAGATTCAGAAGATGTGTTACCTGAACTACTTGAGTCTGATTCATCGATCATCGAGTCATCCGTTCACCCGATGGTGTTGCAAAGACCGCAGCTCAACATCGAGTCGCTAATGTGTTCATGCCTCCTCTTTGTTCTCAACTCGGGCCAGCTTTTTGTAGTAGCGAGATTATTTCTGAACTTTGTCCTTCTTTCATTCTTAGCCAACAATTTAGCCAGAGGAATTATTTCATCAAAACTCTATGAATCAGCAGGGGCATTAGCAATCCCATCATCATCATCAGCATCGGCATCAGCCGTAGGCTCAGATGCTTCACTTGGTTCACTTTCCTCAAAGAACACTCTTCTCAACAGAGTGCTCAACTTCCCTCAGCAGACTTCTCACTCTCCTCACCTTCTCCAAACTCTTTTTGATTCAGAGGAATCGACACACGCAATTGCCTGTAGGCTTGACCCAAATCAGAAGTCTTACCCCTCTTTGTCTCAGAGTAGTCAACCTTGGGCTTGTAGCGGTTCGACCTTCTCCTTGGTTTCACAGGGCTTCTCTTCCTCTTCGGCTTCTTGGAGGAAGTACCAGCAGAAAGAATGTCACCTTAAATTTCTCAACAATCTCCCCCATGGAAATATCTTCCATCTCAACATCTGCTTGAGCATCGGGTTATGCGGGTTCGACATTTTCAGTGCTTGGTTTCGGATTTTCAGCCCCAAACATAATCGTCGCAGGAGTGTCAGAGCGTTGAAGAGAAATGATCGCCTCGCTCACGTTCAGCGGATGTTCGGTTTCAGGGAATGCAACCGAAATTGGTTCTGGGTTCAACGGATTTTGGAGTGTTGGGTTAGATGATTCAACAGTAGGTGTGGCATTTGGTGAATCGATCGAAGATGCCATTGATGCAAGAAGGTGAAGCGGGTTCGCGATTTCGTGGTTTTCGTATAAGGGTTTGAAGGCGTGTTTGGTGAGGTGTTTTGATTTCCAACCATTTGTTCTATATATATCAAAAGTGTTAGTGACAAAATAGAATTAAAAATTCAATTCCAACTAATACTTTATGACAAAACCAGTAATACCTCAACTTCTTCAAAACTTCAGTACGCAAAACTCAAAAACAAGTTTTTAGTATGAAAACCAACACTCATTCGATCCTTCAATAGAATTAGAAACCAGTTAGTTACAAGCCATGATCCCACAAAGTGAATGTTCTAGAAATGGAGATCATGGGGTGCAATGTGATGAAACCATCACTCCCACTACTTCCATCATCCAACAAACACACGATCCTTGCTCATTTTAAAAAAAAAATGCCAGAAAAAGAATAAAACAATGTACAAACTGAAATTAAATAAAGTGTGGCCAATTTTTGTATTAAAAAATCAATTTAATCAAAAAGTCACAATTTAAATAATCATTCAAGTAAAATCCAATCAAATCAAGTCAATGTTGCAATCAAGAACGACACACACACACTTCAACATTCATTTTGTCTGCTTTTTACACAAAACCAATGTTGCACTTTTTTATCTTTTCTTTTTTTTTTATACACTTAACTCATATTGATCCACATTTTGAATAGAGAACATCGTAGTAGCTAATTCCGTGCCCCATAGTTACTCAAAGGATTATGAGCAAATTGATGTTATGTCAATCACCTTTTTGAAAATAAGACATTGTAGTAGCGAACTCCGCTCCATAGTTACTCAAAGGAGAGATTACATCCAAAGTGTATATTTATTTTTTTTTTTTTTTGTGCATTTAAGAAGTGTGTGTCCGTAAAATCACAATGACTTGACTCAATAAGAATTCAACTCAAAAAATCATATCCAAACCATGAGAATCGATCAAATCAACCAAGTGCTACAAAAATCAAACTAGATGTTGCTTCAAATGTTGTAACATTTGTTGCAACATCCACCCTACAGAACTCAGATAGTACACAAACCAAGAGATTTCCTCAGAAAGGAAAACATCTCTTGATCAAGGGCTTTAGTAAAAATATCAGCAAGTTGATTATCAGTTGGAACATACTCTAACTTCACAATTTCCTTTTCTACAAGGTCTCTTATGAAATGATGTCTTATACTTATGTGCTTGGTGAGAGAATGTTGTACTGGATTTTTAGAAATATTAATAGCACTAATATTATTATCACAAAACACAGTCAGAATATCATTCTCAAGTCCATATGTTGGGGAATTCCAGTTTAATCCCAACACCATAGTCATCAAACATCTTTTTCAACCATAAAAGTTGTGTACAACAACTACAAGCAACAATATACTCAAGACTCTATAGTAGATTGTGAAACACAATTTTGTTTCTTACTATGCCAGGAAATCAATTTGTTACCCATGTAAAAGAAACCACCACTTGTGCTTTTTCTATCATCAATGTCTCCAAATTTCCAATCAAGATCACTATATCCAACAAGATAATCGCTTATGTCCTTTTCAGATAATATATACCAAGATCTCGTTGTTCCAACAACATATCTGATAATCCTCTTCACAGCATTCATGTGAGATTCCTTTGGATTAGCTTGGTACCTAGCACAAACACAAACATTATACATAATGTCAGGTCTACTAGAGGTGAGATATAGAAGACTACCTATCATGGATCTCATGCAAAGTGATCAACATCTTGACCAAAGACTGCCTTTTGTTCAACTTCCGAAGTTGATCCCATAGGTGTTTTTATATGCTTCAATTCTCAAGATCAAATCTCTTAACCGTGTTCTTACCATATTTTCTTTGACAAATGAAGATTCCATCATCTTTTTGCTTGATCTGCAGACCTAAAAAATAATTCAAGTCTCCAACCATGCTCATCTCAAATGTAGATGACATCGCCTCAACAAATTCATTCAAAGATCTTGTTCGATGTCGCCCAAATACTATGTCATCAACATATATTTGTGCAATCATCAACCCTTCATCAACCTCGCTTAATAAGCAAAGTCCCGCTCGCTTTCTCCCGTAATAAAACCAAACCGCAAAAAAAAAGTCACTAATCTGCCATACCAAGCTCTAGAACTTGTTTCAAGCCATAAAATGCTTTCTTAAGCTTATAAACATGACCAGATAGTGAGGATCTTCAAATCCTAAGGGTTGTTCAATATAAGCTTCTTTATTCAAGATACCATTAAAAAATGCAGCCTTTACATCCATTTGATGCAATTTGATATTGATAAAACATACAATAACTAACAACAATCTAATAGATTCAATCCTAGCTACAGGTGCAAATGTTTCATCAAAATCAATACCCTCAACTTGAGTGTATCCTTGGGCAACCAATCTAGCCTTATTTCTTACTATGTTTCCAAACTCATCAGTTTTGTTCTTAAAAATCCACTTGGTTCTAATGACATTAGTGTTACCAGGTCTTGGAACTAGTGTCCAAACATCATTTCTCTCAAACTGATTAAGTTCTTCATGCATAACATTTATCCAATTTTTATCCTTTAAGGCTTCTTTTTCGACATTTTTAGGGTCAATTACGTAATGATAGCATTCGCAATTAACCATGTTGCATATAGAAGACATACAAAACAGATCTCACCACATCTTTTTGAGCTTACCCTTCTTCTGGTTTGTACTCCAACAGAAGAATCACCAATGATTTGGTCTGAAGGATGGCTTTTCATGATTCTGGAAGCAGGTACCTTGTCATGAGTGTATTGAGTATTGCTTTCTGAACTTTCTGTTTTTAGATTTTCAGATAATGTTGTCCCAGATGCCATGGCATTAGGTGTAACATCATTTGAATTTCCGCAATTTCCGCCTTCTAGCAGAAATCTCAATATGCCTCGCATTAACATCTTCTTCAAGATTTTTCCCCGCTATGTTAGTTGTATCATAAAAAACAACATTCACAGATTCTTGAACAGTGTTTAACCTAAGGTTAAAAATACTATAGGTTTTACTATTTCTAGAATAGCCTAAGAAAAAACCTTTGTCACTTTTAGAGTCAAACTTTTGAAGTTGATCTCTATCATTCAGAATATAACACACAGAACCAAACACATGAAAGTATTTCAGATTTGGTTTCTTGTTGTTCAGAATCTCATAAGTTGTTTTTGAACTTTGTGGCCTCATAAAAACTCTGTTAATAATATGGCATGCAGTGTTTAATGCTTCAACCCAAAACCTTTTAGAAAGATGTTTAACTTGCAACATTACCCTAGCCATTTATTGAAGAGTTCTATTCTTCCTTTCAGCTATTCCATTTTGTTGTGGAGTTTTAGGAGAAGAAAACTCATGCATTATACCCTTCTTTTCACAGAAATCAGAAAATAAGCTATTTTCAAATTCCCTATCATGATCTGACCTAATCTTACTCACTTTTAAGTTGTATACAGTTTTAAACCTTTTATACAAAACCTTAAAAGCAAAGAAAAGTTTCAGATTTTTTTCTTTTCAAAAAACTCAATCCAGGTATATCTAGAGAAATCATCTACCACAACCAATGAATACCTTTTACCTCCAAGACTTTCTGTTTCCATAGGACCCATAAGATCCATATTTAGAAAGCTCAAAACATCATGTTGTCGAACAATGTGACAACATCTTGTGTGACACTTTGATCCGCTTTATTTTCCGACAAGAACCACAAATCATGGTTTCTCCAATATTCAAATTTTTGGTAAACCTCTTACAAAGACCAACCTTCACAAGTTTCGATATTCCCAGTAGTTAACATGTCCAAGTTTTTGATGCCATAAAACTTCTTCAAAGATTATCGCAAGATTGCAAACATTGTTAGTTCCAATAAGATAACAATTATCAATCGACCTATTACCAAATATAAGACACTCATTTTCATTATTCGTAAAATAACAAGAATTCTTATCAAACTTGACATGCAAATTGTCATCACACGCTTGACTTATACTAATCAAATTAGCAAGCAAACCTTCAACATGTAAGATATTAGACAGTTTAGGATATCCTTCAACATTGAGAGTACCTTTCCCAACAATTTTCCCTTTGGAACCACCACCATAAGTGACATTTCCTCCATCAAATTTCTCATAATCGATTTAAAATTCACTTGACCACCATGTGCCTAGAACAACTACTATCAAAGTACCATAAACCAAGCACACATGCTTTCAGAGATGTATACACAACATTACAAGTCACATTTAATTTATCGACACATTCTGGTTTTTAGACATTGTGACTCGTAAACTTCAAATTTTGTAACACCTTCATGTCATCTTTCAATTTATCACAAAATGGACGAATATGACCATGACCAAAACAATAGTGACACACATATTTTTTTTTTCTTTTTTTTAATATGAACTTTTGTTTCCAATCGAGCTTCAACATTAGTCTTTTCTCCAAATTTTAACAAATTTCACAGTTTAAAGCTTTTTAGAAGTAGTTTTAAAACTAAGACCGGCATCATATTTACCAACCATCAAAGCATCTTTTAAAACTTCAAGATTTTTGGCATATTTCTTGAAACACAAGGTTGAACTTTTCAATTCTTCCTTAAGTTTAGAAATTTCCAAATCCTTTCTTATTAAGACAACTTCAAGTTTGGTTAGTGAGTCTCTCAAGTCATCATTTTCCTTAGTCATAGACTTTTAGAATCTGATTTTAAGATTCCCATTTATCAAACAAATCTTTACAACCCGATCCACATGATTCACTATTCACAAAGAGATGTTCCTTTATCATCAATTAAACCATTAAAACAAGTTAATGCTTTTATCGTAACAATCGTCATCTAATGGTACTTCGATGTGGTAACATTTGTTTCAACATCGTAATCGTAATAGTCCGTGATCATCATCTAAGGAATCATCATAATCTATTCTAGCATAGAATGCACGTTCTTCATTTTGTTCTTCATGCTTTTCATCGATTCATCACTTAAAGTAGCATTGAAGTTCAATTTCAGTTTAAGGTATTAGCACATTCATTCATAAAATGACCATACCCATGACATGCATTACATTGAATGACTTTTTCCATACTCGTGGTCAACTTTGTCATACTTGCTTTTGATTCCATTACCAATTTGCCTTGGTTGGAACGCATTACCTTTCATTTCAAAGGTTTGTGGAGAGTTGTTGATCCTGAAATCTTTGGTTGAATGTTGCCTTTGAACTTGCTATTCCTCTTTTTCATAAGAGCTTTGAATTGCCTTTGTCATAAAAGTAATGTACTCTTTCGGGTTGGAACATATTTCAAAGAACATCATCCTCCTCGAATCAAATTTCAAATACAATAGGCACTTGCTCAAAGATTTGAAGATGTTTCACCTTTGAACACCACCACTTTTTTTGCATCATCTTTATCATCCTTCTCGCTTGTATTCATCTCATACGCACGTAGATGTTGATCGGCCCATTTTGACTTAGTGTATCCAGATCCCTTGCCTCTTCAATCGCACAAATCTTTGCATCAAGCTCTTAGGTACAAGACGCAAAAAAATCTTATGAACTAATCTCACATCGGAGATGGGATCTCCAAGAGATTGAGCTTCATTTGCAATTTCAAATGACCTGCTCATTGTAAGAAGAAATTGTTTCATTCTCCTTCATCTTCAAATTCTCGAACTTTGTCCCAAGCATTCAAGTCCGGACCTTCAACATTATCCTAACCTTCATTGTGCTCTTGCAATCTATCCCAAGCTTTTTTATAGAAACACATGTTGATATGATATTGAACATGGTCATATCAACTCGATGTGAATATTGCATTTAAAGATTTAGAATTGTAGTTAGCAACAGTACTTTCATCATTAGTCCAACTCGCTCAAGCTTTGATCAGAAATCTCCTTCTTCATCTCGCAAAGATTCTTAGGAGGTGTTCATCCCGAAAAGTATACTTCTCCAAGCACGCTCATCAATCGACTTGATGTACATTCTCATCTTTGGCTTCCATACGCATAGTTTGTACCATCAAGAATTGGTGGTCTCAAACTTTGTGGAGTAAGTGGATATTCCATTGCCATAACAAAAACAACACACTTGACACAGATCTAACTTAGTAAAATCGGGTTTTTACCCGTGCCAACCGAAAGTGTGATGTGCGGGGTCAGGTTTAGTAAAATCGTAGTAATGTTATAGTGAATGTTGTGACACTCAAAGTAACATTCAAAAAGATGTAAACAACGAAAAGACTCGTAAACACAACACACTTAATTTTAATAAGACTTTACACAATCTATATCAATATAGATTGTGAAGCCCTATGGCCAAAATAACTATTTATTAAAAAATAATGAGTACAAAGAGGTTCACAAATCGACCCTCTTGAAACAAGATCAAGATATGATCTAAAAAGGCTAGGTGTATTTCTACACTACCAAATTATCTATTCTAAGAACAAATCTAAGACCAACTCGAGGTATTGTAAACCCTACAATTACACTCTAATGGTAAAACAAAATCCACAACAACGGCCCTACCACACTGATGCACTCACACACACTCTACAATTGATGCTCGGTTGTTTGCTTAAAGATGGCACACGATATATAGCTATATTTAGCGATATTTGGCAATTGATGTGAACACCAATATCTTCTATTTATAGACTTCGTGTATGCCTTACTAGAGCCTCCTTGAAGGATCTAGAAACTCTTCAATCCACTCTTCCATGATCTTTGTAATCGCCACTTAGTGGGTCTTCTTTGATCTCTGTGTACTCGATGATCTAGTCCATTCTACTCAATTTTGAAGCTTGGAACCTTCTAGAATCTCGTAGAACAACCTAGATCATCAACCCGCAAATAAACAACATAAAAGACAACATTGATCATAGAAGTGTTAGTGGTTAAGAAGAAAGGATTTAATATCGATGTTGTAAACTAATGTTGTAACATCGGTGGCAACATCAACAAATATTATTATTTGTTTAATATTAAATGTATGGTGTTGCACTAATTAAAATATTATGTTTGATTGTTTGCATCTATTCTTATCTCTGCTTTTCCCTTGAGATTGCCGAATGAGAAAGGTGCAACAAAATGGTGTAGCAAGTAAAGGAGGAAATGAACACTCAAAGAAGCCGCCGCACAATGTTGGTCAACATGTAACTCCAAACCGCTTTCAAGCGTATAATCAATATTGCATGTCACACTCAGAAAGGATGCTCTCCCGACTAAGACTCACTTCAAAACACCCTATGAATTGTGGAAGGGCGAAAACCACATGTTTTTACTTCCATGTTTTTGGGTGCAAGTGTTTCATTCGTAACAACGGGAAGAGTCGGGTTGAAAACCTTTTGAGGCTAAGTCGATGAGGGTATATTCTTAGGATATTCCCCAACCAAAGAAAGCTTTCAGTGGTGTTCAATAGGTGAACCCTAGTTGTGGAGGTGACACCTCATGTGGTCTTCGGCGAGATATCTTCCAACAAGAGAAATCGTCGCAGTAAAGCCGCATCGATCAACAAGTACCGATGCTCGGAAAATGGATCACTTGAGTATCAAAGAAATTCACCGCAGTATGTTCCTAACTTTGATCTTGATGATTCACCAGTCGGCCCAGATCTTAAGGTACATACAACCTGCCAATGAAAAAAGCTGCACAAATTGAGATAAGAATAACCGAACCATCTGGTTCAGGGGAACACCTGTTATTCCGGTGGACAGACTTCAGCACATGATGAGTTCAACATCAGCTGAGATATGTCCATGTCAAGTGGATCCTACTGAAGTACCTCTCCCAGTCTCTAGTGATGAATCGCTATCAAAAGAGGATGATGTCCTCCAAATTGATGAAAATCGTAGAAGGACTTGGATAACCAAATCCAACCGACTGGATCATCGGAGACCCATCTGATAGAGTTCAAACTAGACATCAGATTGGTGTAAGTGTAATGTATTGTTGTTATCTGTCTTTGAAGGAACCCCTCACAGATGAAGAAGTTCTAGCTGATGCGAGCTGGATTCCGGCCATGCAAGAACAACTAGAGCAGTTTGAAAGGAATCAAGTTTGGGAACTTGTTGACAGAACAAATCACCAAGATGTGATTGGCACTAAATTAGTCTTCAAGAGATAACCAGAAATAAGGCAAGACTTGTTGCTAAGGGATTTTGACAATCGGGCGGATTGATTATGATGAAATCGTTGCACCAATCGTCATTTTTGAAACCATTCGTCAAGCTTTAGCTTATGTTTACGCGCGGGATTTATTATGTATCATATCGATGTAACGATTGCATTCTTAAATGGGGTACTAGCTGAGGAAGTTTATGTTGAACAACCTCCTGGCTTTGAATTGAGCAACCAAGTGTTCCATCTAAGAAAACCTCTTTATGGACTGAAACAGGCTCCCAGAGCTTGGTATGATACGTTATTCCAGTTCTTACTAGACAGTGGGCTCACTAAGGGACTGATAGACAGAACTTTGTTCAGAATTGAAGACGGAGAAGATATTCTGATGGTTCAGATCTATGTGGATGACATTATCTTCAGATCTCCCAATAAGAACTTATGTGAGAAGTTCAGCAAGCTGATGCAAGGGAAATTTGAGATGTCCATGATGGGTCGATGAACTACTTTCTAGGTCTTCGTGTAAGACAAAGCATCAAGGAATATTCATCTGTCGTGCCAAGTATACAAGAAATCTGCTTTTGCCAAGTATGGAGTTCAAAAATCGCAAGATCGCTGAATTCCAATGATGACTTCCTTCGTAACGGATCCGCATTTGAGAATGGTCGAAAACTAATTAGAAAGAGTATAGGGCTCTCATTGATCTTTATTATACCCGATCGCCACAGACAAGATATAACATTTGGCAGAGGGTGTATGTGCGATTTCAAAGTAAATCCAATGCAAAGCCACCGAAGCAAATTGCTTTAATTCTTAAGTATCCGGCGACATTTAACCTCGGGTTATACTATTCTTCGAAGATAGTCTAGAGCTTAGTGGGTACTTGATTCTCGACATGGAGGTTGTCAAGGTGATTTAAAGTCAACCTCGTGTACATGTTAGTTTCGAAATAAGTTCGGTTCTTGATTTTCAAAGAAAAAGCATATATGTTGTCACATCTACTATCAAGGTATAATATACGGTCAGTAGGAAGCTATTTCTCCCAAACTCGCCCGCTTTGTCAAGAATCGAGGGATTATAACATTATATCTACAAATGTGCCTATATTCTATGACAGTAATAATGCTATTGCAATCACACTGAACCCAGTTCTACATACAAGATGCAAGCACGTGGACATCAGACATCACTTTATCAGAGACCATGTGGAAAAGAAGAACATCAGAATGGAAAAGATCCATACTGATAAGGTAGTAAAGTCGATATCTTTACTAAGCCACCAGTCAAGTCAAATTCGCAGAAACTACGAATGAGCTAGGACTTCGGACTTGGGAGAATATGCACCAGAATTTTTTGGTGGATTGGTCTCCAAGACCAGTTGGTTAAGGAACTGACCAAAAAAGGAGGATCAGTTGAGTAATGGAACCTCAACTGATCAAGTAGGATCAGTAGGGAATTGATCAGAAAAAGGATAGCATTTGAAGGGGAACTTCAACAGATAAGATAGGATCAAGAGAAATCAGACCAGAAAGGTGAAATATTGTTGGGAAAAGTTTTGAGGATTAGGCTACAGTAATAAGATCAACAAGAATCAGATAAGTCAGACTCAACAAAGTGGTAACTGATTGATTACGATATCAGTCAGTCAAATACGTTTTCTGATTTTGTTTATCTGATCTCATTTACCTGAGATTCGTTATCTAAGTTATTTACTTATCTGAGCCTATCCATATCAGTGTGATAATTGTTGTGCACATTACTTTATGACGCCATGCCTGCAAGCATTAAATGCGGAAGTGGGATTTATGTATTAAATGCATTAATTGCTAGTTTTTAAGTCCAAAAGTCTGCCGCTTTTATCCTCAACCGCACGATTAAATAACTTTTCAACCGCTTAATCTTGTCCATCCATTTAAAAACACGGATACTCAAGTATGCAAAAATAATCGTGCAAAATATTTTCCTTCCCAACTATTTAAACCGTAAAACTAGTCTGAAATAAACCTTTCACTTTTCCTACTCTCATATTTTTTCGCACTAAAAAAAATCCTTTACTGAATTCTTTTAAATTACTCTTTCGTGAGCAATTCAAAATCTTGAAATTTTTTAATCTTTCAAAATTGCTCATTCTAGTAATTAACATTTGTTGTGTTTGATATAATAATTCATGATTAATAGAACACGAAGAGCTACACGTAATATCTATTAAAATAATCACGCCCAATGGATAAGTATTCGCCATCTCGATCGGAAAGAGGAATTAAAAAGAGCCAAGTCGAAAAGACTCAAACGGCTGAAAGGCTCAGATATCCTGAGGTTCAGTATGCTCGCAGCTCTGATATCCTGAAAGGCTCAGATATCCTGAAGGTCAAGATATGTTCGCAATCGATATATCCCGAAAGGCTCAGATATCCCGAGGGTCAAGATGTACGCAAATGATATCCCGAAGGCTCGAATATCCCGAGGGTCAAGATGCTCGCAGACTTCGAGATCCCAAACCCTCGATATCCCGAGGGTCAAGATGCTCAAAAAGACAACATTCTCAAGACTCGCATCTCAAGGGTCGAGTGCTCGACACTCGATATCCCAAGACCAACATCCCGAGGGCTCAAAGCAGTGCTCGAGGAGGACAATATTCCAAAGATAAACCGACATGGTTAAAGGGGCGAACAAAGCATCCAACCGAGCAAAAGATTAATTTGGACAACCAAAAGAGTGCCTTACGACAAGTAAGCTCCAAGATCAATCTAGAAGACGGTTGGAACGTGGGCAATATCATCCTGATTCATGCATGACCCAAAGTCTCCAAATTTCATGCTTGCCAATCCAAAATTTCATGCTTGTTTGAGTGCTATAAAAGGAAGAAAAAAGAAGAAGAAAAAGGTTCAAGAAAAATGTCCCAGAAAGAGTCATACCCACACTTGAGAGGTGAGGAACAGAAAAAACCGAGTGATCATTTATTCATACTAGAAACCCTAGAACTCAGAGGCTAACTCTCCAAATTATCTTCATCTGTAATGATTCATCTTCATAAGGTGTATCAAATATTGTACGTGTAAAGCTCGCAATACCACATCCTCCGCTTGGTATGCCCCCCCAGAGTAGTCATTTCCCGATTTAACTAGGTCAATAAATTCATCTTATTTACAGCTTATCGTACACGTGCATGTTTTATTTGTGAGTTGTTATCAAATTAGTCACATAATACTCTCGATAAGAAATGACTCGTGACAATTGGTGCTAGAAGGAGGGTACTTCACAAAGAAACCAACCCATACACAAACCCTTAGTTAGCCGAGGTAGAAAAAAGAAATAAAATGCCTCAATCTAGGAACACACAAACGGAGAGGTCGGGACAAAGCCGACCACATGACCGAAAAGAGGCTCAGCGCCCTCACAAAGATCAGATAGGGGAGACCATCAATCTTGAGGATATTGCCAACGATCCGGCGACCACAACAAAGGCCATCACTTTCTTGTTGCGAGCACATAAAGAGAGGGCCGAAAAAGAGTTGGCTAAGTTAAAAACTCAAGAAGATGAAGAACGATGCTCGCAGACACCGACAAATGAGCAAGTTAAAAAAAAAATCGCGCGGGCAAATAAAAAGTCGATGATACGCCCCGATGACGAAATGAAATTTCGTGGGTCTAGACCTTCAGGATTGATGCTTGAGGCTCTCCGCCAAAGACCGAATCGGCAATAATAGGCGACAGATCCGTGGAAGGAACAAATAATAAACATGCCCACACACTCAGTCTTCATGATCATCCGCGACGCCGAATAAAAAATCGGGCGGAACAAAATTGTCTATCCACCATCGATTGGGTAGTCAAGCATGAACTTGAAAGGGGATCGACCATCACGAGCATGACCCAATCGGGTCCTCATGATGGGAAACAACCCCGATCTAAATCTGTCGATTCCACAAAACTTACGGAAAATGCAAAAAGCCATCGAGGGTTTACAGTCGACTGCCGCCACCAAAGGCCACCCTCGAGCGAAAGCATTAACACCGCCGCCATTGTCACCAGCTATCATGGCGGCCGAAATACAAGAGAAAGTGGCGGTCTCGACCGCCAATTCCCCATATTCGATGCCGAAGTCTCGACCTCATGTCCATCTCAAGAAGTACTCGACTTTATGATTAAGTGATGGGGGCCACAGACGCAACACGCTGGCCGATCATTTCCCATGACTTTGGGTGATCGGGCACATAGTTGGTTTTCTACTTTGCCACCGCATCTATCACATCTTTTTGCCCAATTGGGACAAACAATTTCTATCCCACTTTTCATCCATGTGTGCTCCCCCGCCACAAAAACGGCTTCGCACATTTCTCCCAACTAAAAGGTGAGTCCGACGAGCGATATAGAAAGATTTGATAAATGTTTGTATGATGGAGCCTCGTCAAGAGGATGCCAAGATCCTCACTTGGGGTCGGGGGCCCCACCCTAAATATCGATATGTGGAAGGCCATGTACCAAGACCGGCCGAACACATACTTAGAATTCGAGAGCGAGCGCCAAAATTATAGCCATGCAAGATTTGCTCACCCAATCACGATTGGGTCAGAACCTACAACTAGAACATTTTCGAAGAAAGTGATGAATGAAGGGGGTACAAAACCCCTGTGCTCATTCAAACAATTCAAGAAAGATCGTGGCTTAACGCCTCACGAAGTCTTTTTGGGCATTTCAAATGAAACAATCTTTAACCAAATCAGATCGACATGTTGGAAAGGCCAAGAAGAATCATAATGGATAAACATCGGCTTAATGCTTCCAAATATTGTAACTACCATGAGTACATTGGGCAAATAATACGAAAAATTGTCGCGACTTACTCCGCCAACTTTGAAGCTATACGAAGATAATCGCCTTACCCAATTCTTAAAAAGCCAAAGAGCGTGAGACTCGAACATAAAAAATAGAAGATCAAAGAGGTAAGCTTTAAAAGTTCAACAAATGATCCGATGATCCCAAGAATCACATAAGAGGTCCGAAAGTTACCTAAGAGAGGGCCTCCTACCGTGGGGAAGAGGTCGAGAAAGTCAAGAGATTCACATGATACGCCCCGAATATGGTCCAAAACGGGTGGATGTTACCAGCACCAACATTATCGAACATATAAAAAGATGGAGATGCGTGCCATGCAAAGCATCCATCAAGTGAAGGTGGCGAGCACACATCACCTAAAGACGCCACCCTCTCACCAATTTATGTTTTCGTAAGATGATCTCGACGAATGATAACTCCCCACAATGACTCCTTAACCATCGATTGTTCGACTTCTAAGTTGAAGGTGCACCGCCCCCTGGTTGACACCGAGCTTATGCAAACATTTGTTCGCAACACCCTTCACCAGATGAAAAAGCAAGTTGGGGACTTGAGCAATTATATTGAATTGATGTGATCATACCATAATGGGTTTTGGGGAATCAGAACCCAACCCTATGGTATGATTATATTAGAGTCGAGTTGAATCAACTCAATCCGGACATCCGACCTAACTAGAATGCTAGATTTTGTAATCGCCGATGTTCCGGCCAACTTATAATGGGTTTTAGGTCGCCGCTTATTCGTGAATTTAAAGCGCCTGTTCTATATATTACTACATCGTTAAATTTCCAACACAAGATGGAACGGTAGCGAAAAGGAGATCGAAGAAAGTTCGAGATTGTTTGCTATCATGTGCACCAGAAAAGCAAAATATAGTCAACATGATGGAGCAAACATGGGAAATTGGTGAGTCAAGCCAGGGAGCAAATGCCCCGCCTCAATATCTTCCGACAAACATAAGTTTGACGAAGATGAGCCTCGCCAAACACAAAATGCGCGAACACAAAATCTAGGGTAGCAAAATCATGCCCCAGATCTCCTTGATCAAATGAATATTGATCAGCCGAACAAGCAAACGGACCTAGAACCTCACATAGGCTTTGAACCCATGGAGGTTGATGACGAGCACCGGGGGTCCATTCAAGATCCCCGGTGGAAGTAAAAAGAAAGTGAGCAACACCTATCGAACAACCGAGTCCATCAACATCTACCCAATGCATTGAAGTTAGAAGTGTTCATTGGTTCGTAATTACCCCAACCAATTCAACAGAAATTATTGCTTATCTTCAAAAACTTGTATGTGTTCGCATGGTCGACGAGGACATGGTTGGCATTGATCCAAAACATGCATGCCACTCCTCAACCTTGATCCAATACAAAACCCCAATTATCCGTGGTTACAAAAAGTTTAGTCCTAAAAGTATGCGCAATGAATAGTGAAATTAAAAAGTTGTCGACAACAAACTCATTCGAGAGGTGAAATGCCCAAGACGGCTCGCGAACCCCCGTGGTTCGCTCACAAGTCCAATGGATCTTGGAGAATGTGTATTGATTTCACTGATTTGAACAAGGCATGTCCGAAAAGATAACTTCCCAATGCCGATATTGATTATTTGGTCGATAATACAAAGAAAGCCATGAGCTTATGACCTTCATGGATGCTTTTGCCGGTTATCACCAAATACCCATGCAATCGGACGATCAAAAGAATACGCATTCTCGCAGTGAAAAGAATATGTACCGCTGGCAATGCATGCCGCTCGGATTAAAGAATGACGGAGCAACATATCAACGTTATCAACAAAAATGTTCGATTTAACACATTGGGTCAACAATTGAGGTATATATTGATGATATTGTGGTAAAGAGCGAACATAATGAAGACCACATCACCCACCTCGCACAAACGCTTGATATACTCAGAAGTACAATATGAAGCTAAATCAAGAAATGCAAATTTTGAGTTCACTCAGAAAATTCCTCGACATATGGTCACCAACGAGGGATCGGGTTTAACCCAACAAAGATTCAAGCCATGCTCGATATGCAGTGCCCCCTGTAAATGTGAAAGAGGTCCAAAAGTTAACCGGACGCTTAGCTTCCGTGGAGCCATATATCACGAATCGGAGACAAATGCAAACCTTTCTTTTTGATACAATAAAGAAAGGGAAATTCCAAAGGACCGAGCATTGCCAAAATGCATTCGAATCATTGAAGCAAAGACCTTGCGGATACTCAAACATCGCCTAAGCCTCGCCCCTGTGAACAACTCTATCTCAGATCTTGTCAGATCCAAACATGCAATCAAATGTTGTGCTCAGACGAGTAGAAGGGACCATACACTTGCCCATTTACTATGTAAGCCAAGTGCTTAAGGAAGCCGAGCCCTGCATCCACCATTGAAAAAGTTAAGATATGCTCGCCATGAAAGTGTTCAAAAATTACGCACCATATTTTTTTTCAATCACTCAATGAGGTATCGACCACTTTCCCATTGCGCCAAGTCCTCCAATCACCCAGATACTACCGCAGATTACTAAAGTGGGTGGTGGAGTTAGGACACAAGATTACGTTACTCCGCGAACAAAGAATGAAGGGCCAAAGCATGGCCGATTTCATGGTCGAGTTGACATATCCTCAAATGCTCAAAAAAGCTATCGACCAACCATGGCATATGTATGTTGATGGCTCATCAACAAGTTCAAGAGCCGGAGCAGCGTAGTTCTCATCTCCCCCAACCAGCAACATTCACAACAAACCATCCGTTTTGATTTCCCAGCTACAAATAATGAAGCCGAATATGAAGCTTTGATCGCTGGACTACAGATGGCAATGACTATGGGAAGTTAGAGACTGATGATTTATAGCGATTCTCGATAATCGCTTATCAAGTGACAAAAGTAGTACGAGGCCCGAGGCGAATGTATGGCTCAAGATCAAAGAATTCAATGAAAAGAGTTGCTTCGAGCATTTCGAACAAGTTTTCATAGAACAATTACCTTGATTGGGTAATTATTCGGGCTGATTTGGCACGCCTCGGGTAACAAAGAAGGAGTGACAAACACAATGCATATTGTGGTCGCCACAACTTTTTTCGCCATCAGTTCCTCAGAGCTATGATCGTCAAGTGACAAGCGAACAAGAAACTTGATGACTCCAATCCTCGAAGCTACTTACAAAAGGGATTTCTCCCCGAGAACAAGGCCCAAGCTACTCACCTCAGATTAAAAATCGCATATATACTATCATAGACGAGCATTTGTATAAAAGAAGCTTCTCACTTCCACCGCTGAAATGTATTACCCCAAGAAGGGGTCGGTACTTCGAACAAATCCATGAAGGAGTATGCGAAATCATATAGGTGGGCCTGCCCCGGCGCACAAAAATAATCGCATAAGGTTATTATCACAACCTCAAAAAGATTCGCCGCATATGTGCTCAAGCGCATGCATGTGTTCCGTACATGCTCCACTTATTCATAGCCCACCAAGAATTAGTGTCATGATAAATTAACGGCCATTTGCTAAATGGGGATCGATTTGATCGCCCATTTCCTACCGCACGCCGAGAGTAAGATATGTCAGAGTTGTCGCTGATTATTATACTAAATGGGCGTGTTCGGCGCCATTGTCAAAATCACCGAACAAAGAATGTGGAACTTTGTTCGAAAAATATCATTTGTCGATTTGGGCTTCCCCAATCATTAGTAATCGAGCAACGGCAAACAAGCTCAATGGAAGTGAATTCGCATTGCAATTGTGCTCATTGGGCATAAAAAGCATTACTCAACTCAGATATCCCCAACCAAATGAACAAGTTGAAGTCATAATAAAATCATCAAGCATACCCTCAAGGCCAAACTTGATAATTCCAAGGGGTGATGAAATCAAGAGTTGCCTCAAATATTATGGGCCTATCGAACAACTTTCGAACATCAATCATGAGACCCCGTTTGCCTTGGCATTTGGTGCGAAGTCGTTATACCCGAGAATCAAGATTCCAAGTCATCGAACAATGACTTTTGAGAGCAAATTAATGACCAGCGCCGCCGCCGAAAAGTGCATTTGTTAGAAACAAAGAAGGACTCGAGGTCGATTTCAAGAATGCTATGTATAGAAAGAGATCGAGAAGTTTTACAACTCCAAAGTCCTAACACGCAGGTTCAATGGGGCGAGCCGGTTTTAAGGCGGCAATGTGGGTATCAAGTGGTGTGTTCGTAGAAAGAGTGGAAGGTCCGCTCGTAATTACGTAACGCTCATAAACAGGGCCTATGACTTGAAGACCAATGAAGTCCTATTGTCCTACTCGTGGAATGCATCAAATTTGAAAAATACTATCAATAATAGTGAGCATAGTTGGTTAACAAAAATCGCCCACACAAATTGGCGAGCATAGTGTCGGGCCACGAACAAAATCGCCCACACAATTTTTAGCGAGCATAGTGTCGGGTTTAACAAAATCGGCCCACACAAGTGAAGCATAGTGTCGGCCGAACAAAAATCGCTCACACACCAAGGATCATAGTTGACCCAACATAATGGCCGATGTAATTAAATGAACACAAAAGGGCAACATAATCACCATTCGGGCCTAAAAAACGAGTAGACAATCCCGAAAGAAGAACACTTTATGTTCGACACATATTTTCAGAAAAGAAATGCCGCCAAGACTATCGACAGATAGAAGATACGGTCGAACGAGTTGTCAATAGAAGATACGATTTTAACGAAGTTGATGAGTGGTGGCAACCAAGCAAGGACGAAATAATCTTTGAGCAAGAGTCACAAAAAGTTAACAGATGTTGAAAGGGGGAGCAAAAGTAAGAGATCTAGCACCAAATAGCTATGCCAGACTAGCTTGGGATAGTTCTATAAGTAGGGCATATTGATAGTCAAAAAAGCAGAGAAAAAACATATGAAGAAGAAAAAAAGGAAAAATATTACAATTCTCGTAAGAGGTTGGTTTAGTATGCCCCTCAGACGTAGAAGAATCCAAATTTTATTCAAAGAAACATTCAAATTAATCGAAAGATCTGTCGATATTTGAAGCCTTTTTACCCCATATACATCACTAGCAGACAGGAAAGCTCGCTGTCGACCAAGATGCTCTAAGCAGAGTTATGGTTGCCAATTCACGCTACTTTACCGCTTATGCAAAGAGTAAGTCATTAGTCCCCTATGCATCCCCAAAATCTCCTCCGGGGAGGGATGTCATAGTGTCCGCCGAAGCAATATGCGCACGCCGATGCTCGTGCATCTATTAAAGGATTTTAATGGTGCGAAATAACGCTTTTGTCAAGAGATTTCCGATATAGGCGAAAGCATGCTGCTCGCCAAAATGCTATGTCCGCAGCCTCCGTGATAATCACAAAATTTGTCCAGAGTGACAAAAGCTTATGTCCGCTGCCGCTTGAGCATGTTATCAAGAAGGGTAGACAGGATGATGTGCCATATCCTTGTCAACATCAATTCCGCATAAGGTAAGGCCAACAGGTCTACTCAAGACAAGGTTTAAATTCAAAACCCTAGTCCGATATCTATAGTTGTGTAATAGATTAGTCTTCTTCAAATATGAAGGTTGTAATAGAATACAAAGTGTTGCAAAAAGAAAAAGAAATATATATGTACTTTTGTTCGCTAAGATTTTCTAGTTCAAGCCTCATTTGAGGTCGCACTTAAGTCGGATTTAATCAACAAAGACGAAACGAACCCAAGTCTATGTTCACCGACGAACGACGAGTTCAGATTCGATTCCCCGTGAGAAAAAAGCGAGTAATGGGTACGCAGTCAAGAAAAGACGACTCAGATTTACAGACCAGATTCCAGAGCACAAGCGGGTGATGAGTGGGGTCGCAGCCTAAATAAGATGGCCCTAAAGACGACGAAGTGATTGCACCTAAATAAGACGATTATAAACCAAGAAAGGGGGGTCATAAAGTAACCCATCCGTCGCACCTAAATAAGACGATCAACCGATTGCAACGCTAATAAGACAATCAAACCGAAAAAGTCGAGCGGGCATAGCAAGCCCAATGTTCAATTCATTCAAGAAAAAGGCAAAGACCGAAAGCAACAAAGTTAACACAAAGCAACAAAGCAAACATCAAGCAACACAAGTATCAATTTTCATCTCAACAATTATCAAACAAACAAAAGTTAGAGGAAACAGCCAAGATTAAATCTATCCATTCAACAGAAATATGTTTGAACAAAAGACAAGAAGTCAAAGAAAAATACAAGTATTAAAGACATTGTTCAGAACAGAAAGTGAAGAAGACAAAAATTACACAACGATGTTCGACAAAAACAAAAATAACATCAAAGAGCAAATTCATAATTGGGGTAGACGGAGAGAGATGTTGAACAAATTGTGTTCAAATTTCTCAAAGAACAACTCCTTCAAGATGGTCAGTACCAAATGCTCGCCAAAGGTACATTTTGCTCGGTCACAGGAGGTCCTTTGCTCGGCCTCGCACCCGATCGGGTCCCGAACTCCGCTTTGAGATCTTGGCCAAAGAACACCAACGTATTCATGTTCCAGCCATCTTCCTCATCCGAATCGGATCATCAACTTTGATCCCTTCAGAAGAATGGAGAAATCATACGATCATTCAAATCGACATTGAAGGTTGCGATCCCGGGTTGTCGATCGTGCATCGCTGAAAAATGGATATAAGAAGGGCAATTTGTTCGCCGTTGATGCATGGCGAAATGCATCGGATAAAGATTCGCATAAGGCACAAATGTAAGAGAAGTTGACATGGAATCAACATACTATCATCGCAACTTTGAATTCTCGAGACCCAAACGAGTGTTGGTCTCTCAAAGAATGATGAGTTCCCCGGTCGAGCACGCCCTTCTCACTTTCCATGGCCTCGACGCCAAATTTCTGAGTTTACAAAGCTCAACATTCATCTCTTCCCCGAGCTCTTCAGATGCCGACCACCTCCTCCCGAGAGATTCTTGCCTCCTTCGTCCCGGGCGAGCATCCTCTCGAGCCGAGCGAGCATTTTCCCCGAGATTCGCGAACATTTTCCCGAGCCTTGCGGGCATCCTCCTTTTTCGACGACGCCTCAAATTTTGTGCCGAGGATGCCTGCTTCTCGAGCCAACCTCGCCCATCCCGAGTCCCGCTCACCGCCCCACCTTTTCTTCGTTCTTGATCAAAGCCAAGTAGTTGGCATGGAGGTCATGGATCGAAAGCATAGGCTTTTCAAGAACGACTTATAGATTGCCCCAAGCACTGCACGGACGCATATTTTTCAGGGGAGGGGACCCGAGGGACTCTTCCACCGTGGTCCATGCTCGAATCGAGTTCGCACGCTTTCAACATGTTCAGAATGCCCTAAACCTTGAGAACACTCAAGAAAGGTATAATTTTTCGATTGGGCATCAAGGGCGCATAACCTACTCAACCTACATATATATTCGAGCAAATAAATATGAAAAAAATGAATGTAAGTAACCAAAGCAAAAGCAGATCGAATAAAATATACCGCTCAAACGAGCCGGATCCCATCCCAAGAATGATTTATCCTCGTGGACCGGGCTCGTGGATTCAACGGAGTCCATGATCGGGTCCAGGGAGGTGGAGAAAGATGTGCCAACCTCCATTTCAACGATCCGTGAAATTGACCAACCACGGAGGCTACCAAGCCCGATCACCCTAAAGGGGCCCGAGTCACCCTAATGGCATCGCATTTTTCGAGCCTGTTTGCGGGCGTCATTGGCCTCGAAGTTTGTTCGCCGGCCCTCGCCGATTTCCACCCTCTCTCTTCGGCGACGAGCTTATTCACAGCCCCTTCGCCGACTAAACGAGTACTTTTGCGCAAATGATTCCCCAGTGGCCGACGCGGATCGGTTTTTCTTTGCCGGGCCCCTGCATTTCTCACGAGCCTCCCGCCAAATTAATCCGATCAAGCCTCAGGGCCTTTTTCTCCGAAGCCATCTCAAGATGTTCGATGTACTCAAAGAATGGTCACAAATGGGGAAAGCTACAAACAAAATAAATTCATTATGCACAAAAAGGTTAACAATGAGCAAAATGGCACAAAGCTTATATAAATAAAAAGAGGCAATCCTTACCAAATGGATTAACAAAGAACAAGATGATGAGGGTGGTACGAACAGCCCTCCTTCTTCCTCGACGGGCGGTGTTCGAGTTCTCACAGACATCGCCTCAAGCGAGACTCAGATCAATTTACCAAACACCGCTAAAATAGCCGCTTGTTGGTCTCCTTATCCGTCGCAGCTGGAATCCCTGAAATAAAAAGCGAGTTAAAATCAGTTCAAATCGAAGAACGAAAGACACAAAATCACTTACTTCGGTACACCCCAAGTCACTGATGTCTAAACGAGCATTTGGTTAGCTTCCATTGCCGGCTCTTCCAATCGCCCCCAACGAACCCAAAAACTTTTTCTTTCCAATCATCGATTTTGTTCTTAAGACATCCTCAATGATTTTGCACTTGACATTAGCTTTCTGCATGAACAACCACCGTGTTCACCCCTGGACGGGTCAAGTGCACCAATCGAGCAAGTTCACCACGAGCGATAGTATCTTGGCTTCATCTTGCCGAACAAAGTCAGGAAGCTCATAATCATGTGCCACCCATTCGGCTTCAGCTGCTTGATGGTAATGTTCCATTCCACGAGCAAGCCGGGTAATGGACGGATGGAGGGGAAATCGGGCCACCCATTGTGTCTAAATTTACAAATGACACAACCCCTCGGGGTTGGTCGCCCGCCATCGTGGACCGGTGCCCGTAAAAAGACATCTTTTGGGGTTTCATAATTCCTATGCACCGAGTGAGCATATTCAAGATCAATTACGCCGCTATCCTCGTCATTGGTACTCATTCTCAACCCTAATCCTATGAGGTTGTTTCGGCCAATCAAAACTATAACGAGCATTATACTCAAGTATATGTTGGACTATGAGGGACACCAACAGTATATCAAGCTCATAATTTTGCTCACCAACTACCCCTATATTCAATTCGGTTATATTTACGTACCATCAAAATTTCCTCACAACATCGTTATTCCCTGCTTTACATCGACATTATCAATGAATTCTATACCCAATTTGAATTTGGGGGCAAAACATTATCACTTGAATCGTCCCAAAGAATCATTGCGGACCAAGTCCCTATCCAATTCATTTAGGGCTTCGCTTGGAATCGGAGGAAAGAACGGCAAACGGTTGCCAAACTTGCCAACGAATTCTAACTCGAGACATTCATCTCCTGCATTTATGCCACCACGGGGATTCTACTAATGAGAGGGGGGAAGAAGAGGAACTATGGTGGTCTGATTCTAGGGGAACAGAAGAGTTTGAACGAGAGGCCATAATCACAATTAGAGAAAGAATGCAATGTTACATTCGAGTAAAATTCTTTCAAAGAAATGATGAAGCCCTCACCGAAATTTTCGCATACGTAAAAGATTGAAAGACAGAGGTAAAAAAAGAAGAAGGAAGGAGAAAAGGGTTTAAGGCGAGAAACGAGGTATATATAAATATTTGATTCAATTTCAAAAAATCCAAAGACACAATAATGTAAACGACATCAACTATGGCCCAATAAGATCTTAACAGCCTGGCCCCCTGTTGAATACAAAGCGACCCGGCTGGGGGGTATTGTTGTGTTCGATATAATAACTCATGATTAATCGAACACGTAAGAGCCGACATGCGTAATATCTATTAAAATAATCATGCCCAATGGATAAGTATTCGCTACTCAGATCAGGAAAGAAGAATTAAAAGAGCCAAGTCGAAAAGACTCAGACGACTGAAAGGCTCAGATATCCTGAGGTTCAGTATGCTCGCAGCTCAGATATCCTGAAAGGCTCAGATATCCCCAAGGTCAAGATGTTCGCAATATCCCGAGGGGTCAGATGACGAATCCCCCCGAGGATCCCGAAGGCTCAGATATCCTGAGGGTCAGTATGCTCGCAGCCTGTGAGATCCTCGAAACCCTCGATATCCCGAGGGTCAAGATGCTCGCAAAGACAACATTCTCAAGACTCAGCATCTCAAGGGTCGAGCGCTCAACACTCGATATCCTCAAGACCCTAACATTCCGAGGGCTCAAGCAGTGCTCGAGGAGGACAATATTCCAAAGATAAAACCGACATGGTTAAAGGGACAACAAAGCATCCAACCGAAAGCAAAAGATTAATTTGGACGACCAAAAGAGTGCCTTATGCATAAGTAAGCCCAAGATCAATCTAGAAGACGGTTGGGAACGTGGCAATATCATCCTGGATTCATGATGACCCAAAGTCTCCAAATGATGCTTGCCAATCCAAATTTCATGCTTGCTCGAGTGCTATAAAAGGAAGAAAAAAGAAGAAGAAAAAGGTTCAAGAAAAGTGTCCCGTAAAGAGTCATACCCACACTTGAGAGGTGAGGAACAAAAAATTGAGTGATCATTTATTCATACTAGAAACCCTAGCACCCAGAGGCTAACTCTCCAAATTATCTTCATCCTAAATGATTCATCTTCATAAGGTGTATAAAATATTGTACGGTAAAGCCTGCAATACCACATCCCGGCTTGGTATGCCCCCTCAGAGTAGTCATTTCCCCATTTAACCGGGTCAACAAATTCATCTTATTTACAACTTATCGTGACACGCATGTGTTTTGTTTTATGAAGTTGTTATCAAATTAGCCACATAATACTCTCGATAAGAAACGACTCATGACAACATTAAATGCCTTTAACGATTATATGCTAGGGGTTATAGGATACTTGTGTATGTTGTAGATCGCTAATATTTGTGTTTCAATGAGATTTAATTTGATTTATCCTTATCTCTCTCGCACGCTCTAAATAATATGCATATTTGGGAATATTACTTATGAAAATGATTCACATATTTCCCTATTGCGCTAAGTATAGTTTGTGATAAAATGGGTTTTGATAAACCTAATTTAGGGTACATTTATGTGTTTGCGTAAATGGCACAACTCATTGCTAAATCCGACAAAGGAAAGAAAATGTGCAACTTTGCCACGATGAAGGACATAATAGATGAAAAGTATGTCATCTTCACCACCACCACGCATCCGTAGTCTATGGAAATATTATATTGTTTGCATGCTTTCCGGACTTGAATGATTCTCGCTATAGATATCACGACATTGTCTATACACATGAAGTTACCGGAGTTCTTATACAACTGGAGGAGACCAAGATAATCACCAAAATCATCTCGTTGAAGAACAGATATAGTCGTCTTCGCATAAAGATTTGAGGAGAATTTTCAATCTCCTCAAGGAAGTATTGCTCCGTATGAATTCAAGATAGATCTTGGTGAAAGAGTTTCTTCGGCCGAAAGGCTAAGACCAAAGAAACCGATCAATTGGTGAATGTCAAGGTTTTCCACCCAAAGAGAAAATACATACTTTCTTTTTAGATTGTGTCAAAGGTCATTTTGGGTATTTTTCTTCACCCGTATGCCCCTAACCGGAGGAAATAATGTGTGATGACGACGATCATCAAAAAAGCCCATGATGTGAACTGGCTAGGATTGCTTAAGGGAATGTTGCTGAAGGAGACTGCAAAGTTTGGCTTGAATGAATGGAACGAAGTATATCTAACATCGAAATGTTCTAACATTCACAAGGTGACCATGATCCTTGCTGACAAGATGCCTTCTGATTATCAATGGAATGAGGCAGGAAAGAAGGTATATCAAGCCAAATACAAAGCCATTTTACTGAAGGATGAACCGTTGTCTGGACAAGCTGACGATGATCCACTTCCCTATGTGCCCAAGCCTAGAGGAGAAGGCAAAGGAAAGGACAAGAAAACAAAGGCTGCTGCCTCATCTGTCCAATCAGAGGCATAAGAACAAAGCAGGCTTATTGAAGAGAAAGACACCGCCAAGAAACCAAATGAATGAAGCCGGGAGGCGTAAAAGATCACTACTTTGTCGCTTAAGACGTTCGACTACCCTCCCGAGAGGTTGTTGAAGAAGTCGGTTCTCGCATGTTCGTAGCAGGTTGTGGAAATCGAATCTGAGGAGGAAAAAGTTATCAGTTCGGAAAGGACAGCTAGTGCTGAACGAGAAGCTGTTCAAGAGGAGTTAGAAGAGATGGAAACATCAGGAAAGGATGGGCGAATAAGGCAAGAGAAGGAGGAGGAGAGTTTGAAGGAATCGAACAGATAAGAACATGATCCATCTAATTCTATACCGATAAGCACTATTTTCGTGACGCGCTGCATCACCTACTCCAACATCCAAGTCACCTTCACCTACAAGAGCCAGATCTCCATCACCCCCGCCAGCCAAGAAAACACCCTCACCAACCCTTTCCTCACCCATAACCGTAAATGCATATCACATCCCAAATTTCAACCTCGAAAAACAACCCGAGGTTCCTTCCGAACCTCCCATGCCCAAAGGAACCACAAACTATCATTCCTCACCGAGAAGTTACAGAAGAGATCCAAATTGCTCAAGAACCCGAACAATTAGTACCGTATAGTAGGAGAGAGTGAAGAAATGTTTGTCTCCATTACCCACAATCCTTTCAACAAGAAAACCATTCGAATCGCCAACATGAACACTCTACAAACAGACTTTTTACGAAGACAAGTGAATGCCTATCCGACAGAACTTTCGTGATCTCGGGTTTATCATCCAGGATCAAGAAGCATATGGAGGAGATCGCTTCTAGAGGGATATCGACTCAAGGATATTGAAGATGTTGGGAAATGAATTCAATAAAGAAGATTTTGATTAGATCCCAAAACCCCGAGGCGACATGTTCGTGATAATCTTGATGGTTGAGTCGATTCGCTTTTAGAGTGTTCCGTGATGTTATCTCGTGACAATGTATAGTCACAGACATAGATCGATATATTCAAGATTCTCAAGACTCAAGACTCAAGAAAACTTTCAAAGAAACCGGGACTCAAGATGAAATCGAGAATCAAGACTCAAGATGAAACCGAGAATCAAGACTCAAAGATGAGATCGAGAATCAAGATCAAAGATGAGATCGAGAATCAAGACTCAAAGATGAGACTAAGAATCAAGACTCAAGATGAAACTCGAGAAACCAAGACTCAAAAGATATCACCAAGATATCTCTAACACTCAGAAGACATCAAGACTCGTAAGATCAAGATATCAAGATCAAGTCAAAGGATATCAAGACACAAAGACTATCAAGACTCAAGACTTATCAACGCTCAAAGATAACCTCAATATTCCGAGGCAAAGAAATCGAGAATATAAATACCTGAATCCAAATTGATGTGGACCAATGAGAGGAAGACAACCAAATTTGAAAAGTCAAGTAGAACTTACAAAGAATAGTATGGATTTGAATGTGATTCTTCCAACTCAGAATATTCAAATCCACACTATAAATACAAGTTCTTCCTACATTATTACGTGTGGAAGTGCGGAGAAGATAGCAAACGATGCTACAGAGCTAAGAGATCATATACTCAAGCTTTACCACCATAGAACACAAGTCTGTAGATATACAAATATATCCAAAGAGTGTTCTATAACCCAATCTAAGCAACCCACGATGTATACTACGCTTAGAGATTTTTCCCAACCTTAGCATTGAGGCTAAACAAATGTAAGGAAAAAATCTCACCATAGTTGGAGACAACACCAAACCCAAACCCCATTCTCGTAAAGAGATAACTAGTGGGTGAAGTGAGGTAGTTGTTAGGAAATCCCGATAGAGGGTGATAAGTCTCGAGGGAGTGTGAACTCGTTAAACATCTAAGAGGCGAGCCCGAGAGGGTGATAAGTCCAATTTGAGTTAGTAAACTACAGAGGTAGTCAGAAAGCTCAAAGTAGAAAGGTTAGTAAACTACAGAGGTAGTCAGAAAACCTTAGGAAGTGATTAGTGAATTTCTCTCAAGAGTCGATAGAGTGGATGTAGGAGCTTGAGTCCTAACCACTATACATTGTTGTGTTGTTTATCGCTTTTTTACGTTCTTATCTTGTCATATGCATTTGATCATAAGCAAAAACACAACACATGAGCTTAAAAGAGAAAAACTGAATCACCATTCCTTCACCCATGTTTTTATATGCATTGCTTGTCATGTTTGCTTCCGCACGCGCAAAATGGGTTTTCCACTGGGGCCTAACAAGTGGTATCAGAGCAGGAGTTCTAAAGTTCACTAATTTCAAAGTGAAACACCTGAACATATCTTTTTTTAAACTCGTCAAGACCGATACCTAACAAGTGGTATCGTCGAGCGAGCGCGCCCAACAGTCAAACACGTTTTTCAAATGCGAACATCCGATCCGATACCTAACAAGTGGTATCGTAGTAGGAGTTCAAAAGGTTCACTAATTTCGTAGTTACCACTTGAATCGATCTTTTTAAAGGAAAACTTTTTTTAAAAATGCATATATTTTAATGTTTTCAAGGCCCTTGTCGATATTTGAGTTTTGATGAACTATGCCCAAAACATTATCAACTTGTGTTATTCAAGATAATTTATAGATAACAAGTTGAGGGGGGAACGAGAGAACAAATTGAGGGGGAACTCACGAAATCAGAAGTAGATGATCGAGATCAAACGAGGCTGCAAACGAGACTGATCGAGATCAGATGAGTTAGATGAGTTCGAGTTAAACTGATGAGCTGTGCAATATTTTCAGAAGAAAAGAAAAGCTAAAGCCAAAATTAGAAGAAAGGTTGAAATCAAGATGAGCGAGATGAGATCGACGAGATCGAGCATGATAACCTCGATATGCTAACCCGATATGATGTACTTACCAGATGCTATCCTGATATGTTGATCTGAAGATGTGTTGATCTAATCAGTCGAGCTGATCAGATCAGGCAAAGAAGAAATCAGATAGCCGAGTAAAGTAACTGAGACTCGGTAGAAGATCTCGAGACTCAAGAAGTAAAACCGATCCGAGATTCAAGAAAAAAACGATCTGGAGACTCGCAAGTAAAAGAGACCCGAGGGGTCGATGTCTCAAGTCAAGAAATCAACCCACCAAACTGAAAATAATATGCCCGACGTATAAGGTCCGCTGAATCAAGAGACTCGAGACTCAATTATGTCATCAAGACACCGAGACTCGGATAGACTGAGGCCGAGCCGAAATAAGATCAAAGAAGATCAAGACCAAGATCAAGACTTGTAATTTTTATGTTTTTGCCTTTTTTTTGATAAGTTCATTGAATCAGAATCGATAACATACAATCAATGAAACTTTATCTTTATGCTCAAAGATAATACCTCATTATCTTTTTACTTGTCTTTATATTTGATATGCCTGAATGTTGTTTGGTGATGAAATTGTTGGAAGATTTATTGTGAAATTGTTGTTGGGAGATATACCAATCTTGTAATAGGAAAAACTGAAACCTGAGTATAGGTTAAGTGTTTTTATAACAAGATGGTTTTGGCATCATCAAAAGGGGAAAATTGTTGGGAAATGAATTTAATAAAGAAGATTTTGATTAGATCCCAAAACCCCGAGTATGACATGTTCAGATAATCTTGATAGTTGAGTCGATTCGCTTTTTAGAGTGTTCGATGTTATCTCGCACAATGTATATAGTCAGACATAGATCAAGATAGATTCTCGAAGACTCAAGAAGTTTCAAGAAACCGGTTTTAAGACTCGATGAAATCGAAGAATCAAGATGAAATCGAGAATCAAGACTCAAGATGAAATCGAGAATCAAGACTCAAGATGAGATCGAGAATCAAGACTCAAGATGAGATCGAGAATCAAGACTCAAGATGAAATCGGAAAAATCAAGACTCAAAGATGAAGACTCAAAAGATATCACCAAGATATCTCTCAGAGACTCGAAGACATCAAGACTCGTAAGATCAAGATATCAAGATCAAGTCAAAGGATATCAAGACACAAGAATTAATGAAGACTCAAGAATTATCAATGCTCAAAGATAACCCGAATATTCCGAGGCAAAGAAACCGAGGAATATAAATGCTGAAATCAAACTAACGTGGACCAAATGGAGGAAGACAACCAGCCTAAAAAGCTATAGAACTTATAAAGAATAGTATGGATTTGAATGTGATTCTTCCAACCAGTAACATTCAAATCCACACTATAAATACAAGTTCTTCCTACATTATTACGCAGTGGAAGTGCGAAGAAGATAGCTAACGATGCTACAGCTAAGAGAACATATACTCAAGCTTTTCCCACCATAGAACACAAGTCCAGATATACAAATATATTCAAAGAGTGTTCTAGAACCCAATCTAAGCAACCCAGCACGATGTATCCTAGTTTTCTTAGAGAGATTTTCCCAACCTTAACATTGAGGCTAAACAAATTTAAGGAAAATCTCACCATAGTTGGAGACAACACCAAACCCAAACCCCATTCTCGTAAGAGATAACTAGTGGTGAAGTGAGAGGTAGTTGTTAGGCAATCCCGAGAGAGGGTGATAAGTCCCGAGGAGTGTGAACTCGTTAAACATCTAAGAGGCGAGCCCGAGAGGGTGATAAGTCCTGCTTTTGAGTTAGTAAACCATGAGGTAGTCGAAAGCTCAAAGTAGAAAGGTTAGTAAACTACGAGGTAGTCGAAAACCTTAGGAAGTGTTTGAAGGAATTTCCTAGGAATGGGGAGAGGGATGTAGGAGCTGAGTCTCCTAACCACTATACATTGTTATGTTGTTTATCGATTTATGTTCTTATCTTGTCATATGCATTCGATCATAAGCAAAACACAAATACATGAGCTTAAAAGAGAAAAAAATGAATCATCATTCCTTCACCCATGTTTTTTATATGCATTGCTTGTCATGTTTGCTTCAAGACGCGAAAATGGGTTTTCCACCGGGGCCTAACAAAGACTTTTTTTATTCGATGGAAGTCCCGAGTCTCGATTATTTTGTGGACTTGGAGAAGAGGGCCAAGATGAATGTTGGTGTTGCTAGTGCTGCAGAATTGGCAACTAATGAAGACATCAGATGGTTGGTGAACCAGAAACTGGGTATTTCTGAGGATGATGAAGAACTTGCTCCTGACTTTGAGGAATATTAGCAAAGTTGCCGGCGAACCAACCGAGTGGTGCTGCAGATGAGACCCTAACTGGTAAGGCTTCAACATCTGGATAGGTTATTGCCATGATCGGCGAGTGCCTAGATCATCTTTCAAACACTATTCAAGATGGGGTGAAGTCATCTATTGACGCTCAGTTTAACAATCTGGCAACAAACCTGATGAACAAATTCAGAGAAGAACAACAAGCTTTGGTTGAAGCAGAAAGGATGACAACAGTTGACAAGCTGATGCATATGCACGATGAAATTACTCTAAGGGCAATGAAGCGCGTAGACACTCTCTACTTAAAAAACTTGCAAAAATTAACTATCTATTCTTTTCCCGATATTGGAAATCTTCTAGAAAATATTTATACTTCCTTGAGAAGACCGACTCAAAGATCGATGCTTCCCCGAGAAAAATTTGAAGGATCTATGCGTATAGGCAAGAAAATCTCTCGAATCACGAATGAATCCTAGACCTCCACCTACGGCTTCTACTATTCAGATTACCTCGAAGGCGCTTGAAGAACTCAAGGACAATGCGCGAAGATGCTTTTATCGCCTCAATACTTGTTCGACAAACCTTTTTGATGGTGCCAAAAAGGGAAGAAGAGCCGTAAAAATAGAAAAATACCGTTGAGGTTCCCACTTTTTCCGTCGTGACTTGCTATCTTGGAGAAAAACAACTTCGAGGCTCCGCATACGAGCTAAATTTATATGTTCCAATCTATTGAATAACACGTATGGTTGTTAGAAGTTCAAGAAAAGGCCATAGCCGAATAAGTCTTCCCTTGGTGAAATGACTACAAGGGTCGATTAAGATTGAAGACTTTTCTTCAAATGTTCGTAAAAGATTTGATATCAAGATCGTGCAAAAAGTCTTAAACCGGTAATGTCGCAGGAAGAAAAGTCAAGTAATGGGTTGAAAGGAAGAAGCGATAAAAGGGAAAACAGTAAAGAAGCCCATTCGTAAATCGGCAGAATCGATCTCTCGCCGCAGAGACAACAAATGTCAAAGAAGAAGATCGTAAAATGAGGCAGAGAGTCATTGATGCCGCCATCAAGAAGAAGAAAAACCGGGCCGATGTCAAGAAGTTTGAGCAGAACTTATGTTGTCGAAGACAAAATAAGAAAGTTGTCAGCCGCAGTAAGAGATGGACCGAAGAAAGAGATTTACCTAAAGAGGTTGAAGGATTCTCGACAGACGACAAGACTTGATTCCCGAATGGCATAGGATCAAGGTCGATCGGTTATGATGTGTTTATTCTACGAAGATACCCGAACACTCGATCAAGGCTCTTTTCGATGTCAATTTCTAAATTGGTTGGAGATAAAGTATGAAAAGTTTTACATGGTTGTGATGCACGAAGGAATATCATGGCCTTTAATACCGCTCGCACTTAAATTTGAAACAATGATTCCGCCGATCCGACAAATCTCTAATTTATCGGTTTTAAGAAACCCGTTTTTGATTTTGTAAAAAGAGAGATACCATTGAGAGGATGACCGGAAGCACCCGCAAAGGATGTACAAGATTTTCGCTATTCCGTAAAAACCTCCGAGATTCTCCTTTTGAAGACTTGTTCGTAAGACTCGATCGATAGGATCATGCAAAGGTATCCGATTATCTTTTCATTGTACATGTAACTTGTCTATCCTTAATGAAAAGTACTCCCTTTCTCGATCCTAAGACAACTTCTCATTGTCTTCCTAACCGCTTTTTTTCTATCTTTTACATTTCATTATCCATTTTTCTCGATTAACTGCTTTTGGTTCCATCAAAAAGGTAAATTGTTGGGAAATTTATAGTTGTGATGGAAGTTCCAAAATAGGTTTGTAAAAGGACCAAATCACTGTCACCGATCGATAAATCAAGACCAAGATATGTATAGGTTAAGTTTTGAAGAAGAATCGAAGACCAAAGATCGATGACCACCAGACAAAGACTCGTAAGACCGTAAGACCTACATCGGGAAGTGAAGAAGAGTCTCGTAAGTTGTACTAAGACAACTCAGATTAGAAGACTTCAATCATTAGATCGATCACCGATCGATCAAAGTCATCTCAAATCGTGACAACCAGAAGTTCACCAAGTCATACAAGTTCATCGACATCAAGAATGTCAACATAAGTTGGTAAATCAAACACCTAATAAGGGTACTTGATAATCAATGAGAGCAAGACACATATGTACGGAGTCGACATTGCAGGATGAGGTGCTTCAAAGTTAAACGGCCAGAAAAGGACAAGATATGCTTTTGCCATGCCGCTTATGTACACATCAAATCGGGTCTCAAACCTACCTAAAATAGACCGAAGTTCGAATTGCTTCCAACGGCTAGTTCGATTTCGTGCCTATAAATATGGATCAACTTTCATAGCAAGGTTACTAAATAATCCACAAGCTCAAGCAAAGTTACATTTCCGCACCAAGAACACAAGGTCAAGCAAGTATTCTAAGTGTTCATCCCATAACTTAGCATAGAATTCTTATCCTCTACAACTTTAGGCTATTCATATACTAGATAGAATTTCAAATGAACATAACAAATCTTATACCCAAATCAAAAGTTAGGTTAAGTTGTTTAGCAAGATCTCGCATCAGGGTTTCTAGTTTTGATTTCTTCGATTGGTTGGAGTGAGAACTCTTGAAACATCTCATTGTATTGTGTTGACTAACACATTAATCTAAGTCCAGCTTGGTTAGTTGGTGCCCCTCGCCGATAGTGAAGAGACGACGAGACAAATTGTCCGAACCACTATAAAAATTTGGGTGCATTATCTCGCTTACCTACTTTACACTTTGCACACTACCGCTTAAGATTTGCATGCATATTCTAAGTCTCAGACGTTTGCCCAAGTAACCGATCCGATAAGTTTGACCTGTCATCCGACTCAAAACAGATAACGAGAATTTCGATTTAACAAACCGGTTTTTCACACGGGTAAATCTTTTAGCTTCTCGTGACATCAGTTATGTTAGTGTTAGTATCCAGGACAATACTTTGTAAGGACATAATACTCGATAATATTCAAAAGATTGGTTTAATATTATTATTTGTTTAATATTAAATGTATGGCGCTGCACTAATTAGAATATTATGTTTGATTGTTTGCATCTATTCTATCTCAGGTTCCCTTAGTCATCAAGTGTTATTGAGTGTGAGAGAACTCGATGACTTAATCATGATTCTCAAATAGCTCCGGACGAGGATCATCAAGAATGGGATATTTATGATGCATGGAGATTGGTTATGACCGGATCATATTTCTAAGAGTGTAGCAAGATCTCACTTAGCTCATAGATACTAGTTATCTCATGATGGATGCACAAAAATGCCTTTAGAGGGTATTGAGATACCCATCCGAGAAACCATTTGATGTAGTTCCACTATATGTGCCCACAAAGTGTCTACCGCTTGCTGGAGACATGGATACCCTTCGAGTTGAGGTCAATACGACATATGTGGAGTTATGAACTTTGGACCGACCCGACGCTTGCACCCTTCCATGGGTAGATATGGCTTGATTGGGTTCTATAAATCTAAGTACATGCGCAGTAGTTGAGTAAGAAAAGGATTCATTCCTCAAAGTGGATTTAGAGAGAATATCACCTTCTCATCATAATTGATCAAAGTCATTGGGTTAATGCACGCCAACTTGACTTTGTAGGCCAAGGTGACATAAGTGATCAATTAGTGATTGTAGATAAAGGATTAAGTTATTTGAATAGACACTTCATCATGTTCAAGACTAATCGAGTATTCGAATGAAAAAGAGGAAATCGTAATAAATTTCACGCTTTCAGCTTACGGTGTAGTTGCATGTTTTCTTTAACGCATTTCATATATTGAGAATGTCCGATTTATTGACTAGGGTTCAATTAAGACCATTAGTTTGACTAATCACCGATATATGAGGGCCATGGGTCACAATAATAAGTAATTCTTTGACGGATTATAGTTGGTTGATTAAGTATTAAATCGATTTAATATTTAATTTATGGAGAAATTAATAATAGATTAATTTAGAATTAATTATTATTAATGTTTAATTAAATTGGATTTAATTAAATAAGAATTTCCAATAATAATATTTGGAATATTATTGTAGATTTAATATATATGGAAACAAATCGTGAGATTTGTCATATATGGAATTTAAATCCGAGATTTATATTTTCAGGAATTAAATTAAAGAAGTTTAATTTAATTAATTAAAAGGATTTAATTTCCCAATCTAAAGTTAGCTTAGGGTTTAAAAGTCGGGCCTCCCTATATATTAGCTCTTGGGATTTCACACATTTTACACTTCATAATTTCTCCATAAAAATTAAGAGTTGGATTCTCCTAGCCGATTCAACTCAAGATTCAATCTTGGCAAATGTTGTACCATGGAATAATCCAACCCGGGTGAGGTGATTGCAGTAGCGACTTGATAAGAATCGGAAGCCGCAGTTTACTTCCTCAAAGCTAAGAATACGCCAAGCAACTTAGAAGGAACAAGAAGGGTCGATTCGACCTTTGAAAAGACCACAAGTCGAGGCGCCTCAGGATGGGTATTTATAGCAAGGATATGGGTAACCAAGAGCACCTGGATATCGCGGGTAAGTATGAAAGTGTATCCATACGGAAATCAAGGATTGGACCGATAAAATCCTAGTTGAGTTGCCGGAAGCTCGACAAGCCCATCGGGGAAGCCCAAGAAGGAGCGTACCTAATTTCTTTGTCTATAAATACAACTTGTATTATCCATTGTAAAAAGGACAAAATCTTAGAACTCTAGGCGTAAAAGAATAATAAAATATTCCCGCTTGGGCGCCCCCGATGTAGTCTTATTCAAAAGATGAACTCGGGTAACCAAATTTGAGTCTATTTCATATTTGTTACTGCAAGTTTTGATTGATCCCGCTTAATAACATTAAGTTGCCCTAGATGTAAAAATTCAGGTCACAACATCAAGGCTCGTTCGTGGGAACACTCATTAATTTGTCAAAAATCCACAAAAACCCATCCTTGCCAATGGTGATCAACCAAGGTAACACTACCAAACCAGGGCAATTCACCGCTGATGGTGTCGAGAGAGGCCTCTCGAGAGCTCACATCGATCTCACCCCATTTGGAATCTCGCAGCACCGAGGACGCCAAGGTCAAAGGTCGCCCTCCACAAGAAACGCCGATTTGATGACGAGGATTTAATAGCCGCCAGCCCAAAGAAAGCTGCACTAATCAGAACTTCTAAGGCGGCGAATGCCCAATCGAGAAAAGGAGCTCCACAAGCCAACCGGCGTATGATCCCACAAAACATTTAATCATTCGAATCGCTTCTAGAAAGGCCAACAGGTCGTGCAACGTGTTCGACCGACTTGGAGACAAGATGCCTAGAAGGCCCCAATAGCCATCGAGGACGAGGCGCAATCTCGGCCCATGTCGCACGCGATGGGCAGATCTCGCCATAACTTTAAACTTACATCATGATGAACCAACAGGGGGTCAGCACCACAGACAATCCATGAACAACCTACCCCTCCCAAAGACCATCGCGATATCAAAATCGACGCTACCGCCAGACGGGTCCAATGACTTCTAGAATGAGCCGAGAACTGTGGCAACCGACGGCAGACCATAACCTTATCATCCCGAACCCCCCCCACCACAAATCCTTGGCACCCACCCAACGAAGATAAACACGGCGGCCCCAGATCGCATAAATGAAAACACCTCCAATTCATGGTCCACGCGGCTAAAATATAACTCCTACATGGCCTCCATGCATGACAGATGCCACTAAGGGCGGTTTGTTTTCCCAACTCCGGCTGACACCAGTTCACTAACGGTTCACCTACGCTCCCACCTTTCTCGATGGAATCTTTAAATTTCGCCAGACTATTTTTTGACCCATTCAGCGGCCTTTGGCGCGCGACTAGACAAAGGACTTATGAACACCCAACAAAATGACAATGAGTCTAATCGATCCTACGTGAAAGATCGACAAGCTTCGTATTCGGGTGATTCGACGGATGAAGCCAAAGTGCTCGCCCCATCTTCCGGACTAAAAGAAGCGAACCAAGTTTATGGTGACGATGACCACCCCATCACGATCGGCGAACGACTTTGGGAGATGAGCTAAGATCTTATCCACGCCTCGGGCTTCGAATCGAGACTCTTCGATGGCAAAAGAGGTCGCCGACCCAAATAAAAGCTCTAAGAAAGCCGATGATTACAAGGTACCGCAACTTCAAACCTTTTGAAGAAAATATCAAGATAAATTGATGGAAGTGTCAATGACGCGGCACGATACAACCGTATTGGATCGAACTTTCCCATTTCGGCCGATCACAACGATAAGGCAAACCCCACAAATACTACCATTTAATGAGCAAATCGCACTATACCGGAGTTCACGATCTACTCCTCAAATTTTTCGAGGCTATAATGAGGATCTGGACATCGATCGAGTTTGGTCGCTTACCCTCCAAGAATCGAGGTCGCCAACAAGGCACTCCACAAAGTGAATCCCGGCCGAGGTGCCGCCGTGAATCTACAAGACCGCCCATGCCAAGAGGCGAGGAGGTCATGGATACACTTTGTCCCCACTGGGACAAGAGGGGCTTATCTACCTACCATCCAAAGGGATGAAGACAAGAGATAAGAGAAATAGAAATGCTAGGAAAATGGTGTTACCCGCTTTAATAGTAGGAAGAGACTAGCACGATTTATAGTTCGGCGAGAAGGACAAGGCCGGTGGTCTACCCCAACGTCGATCCACCGTAATCGAGCCAATATCATGGCACCACCGTAGTGTCTTTGCTTGATGGAGGGCTTTACGAACATACTTTTTCAGAAAGACCGACCACCGAGATTACGACCATACATCACTCCGTGCACTATATCGCGAAGGCTTCGGACGCGATTGAAGCCGACAGAATGATCCGACTTCGTCAGAGAATTAGTCCCACCAATGAAAAAGTTAGGCCCACTTGCTTCTAGATTTTTAGTTGTCGACTTCCCAGCTCCTATAATGGATTCCTCGAGGCCATTTGAACATAAATTGAGGCCGCTGCGCCCTCGACTTTTTATTTCGTGAAAAGTTTCACCAAGAGGGCCGGTCAAGACCGGCCAAAGGTGACCAAGTTGATCTGAGGGGTTGTTTGATTTATTCCTCATCGTTTATATTCCGTGACCAATATCTAAAGAAACAAATACTTGTAATAGATAAATAAAAGCGATGGAAAATTTAAATAACAAAATGAGCGCGAAGATAAATCGCGACGACCTCGATCCAAGGATGGGGCCGAACCGTAAGAATTTTGCTCAAAAGGTAAATAGACGACCCACGAAATACCCCAAGGGCCATCCCGGGAAGATCTTGAGAAAGTCAAAGTAGACCCGGCGGAAACCGGATCTAAGTAATCATAAGCTCAAGAATATCGGACGACCCGGAAGGGGGAAGTCATCGATTTTCTCAAAAAGAACTTAGACATCTTTTCTTGGTCGCACAAGATATGGTGGGGATCGACACGAAGTCGATGCCATAAGTTGTTCATAGATCCATTTCAAACCATTAGCCTCGTGAAAAGGCAAAAGTTCAAAAAGCTAAAAAGACGCAGACAGCCGATCAACCCCCAGGTGGCCAACACCGTTGTGAAAAAATCCAATGGGACTTGAAGGAAAAGATCGACCCGCACGAGATCTCAATCTGCTTGTCCAAAAGATTTTTTCCCAATGCCTCACATCGACCAATTGATAGACAAACACGGCAGAGACACAGATAATGTCCTTCGCAGACGCTTTTGTAGGCCACCAGATAACCCGTATTTAACCCCGATCGGCAACATACCTCGTTCTTGGAGAAGAACATCTATTCTTTGGAAGAGAATGCTCTTGCTTAAAAACACAAAAGGGGAAATAAGACAAGAGGGTCAACCACATGTTTACCGACCTCACTGGAATTCAAAGGAAGTTCACGAGATGACATAGTCATCAAAAAGTCTGGAGGTCGGAGGACCAATTCGACCTGCACTAAGGCCCAAACTTTCGACATCCCGAGGAAATTCAACATGCGATTGAACCCCAAAAATGTAACTTTGGTCGAGTCAGGAAATTCCCTCGGGCACCCGTGAGCAAGCGGGGGATAGAGGCGAATCCCCACCAAGGTCAAAGCCATATCGGACATGGGAGCCTTAAACGCGTGAGATACAAAAATCTCACGGGATGCCTAAGCGCCTTACCAGCTTTCATCTCTTGAATGGGAGACAAATGCAACCGTTGTTCGACACCATCTAGAAAAGTCAAAGTTCGGACTTTGCAGAAAGCCGTGGAAGTTTTTGACAAAATCAAACTTTACTTTGATGACGAAGTATTCTCGGTCAAAATTCCCGGGAAAACTTTTCCTATACCTCGCGGCTTTCCATGATACAGAAAGCAGATTGCTCGTTAGAGGAGAGGGCGAGCAATTCCCAATCTCACTGGCTACCGGACATTGAGCATGGAAATGGAGCAACGATATCCGTACGGAAAAACTAGTATCATGTAGCATGAGCGAGGAAAATTAAGGTCATCTTTTTTACCACCAAGTCGAGTGCCCTTCCACACCACGAGGAACATATTGATCGACGGATAATTGGGACGATGCCTCAAAAATTAGAGGTCGGACAATGCAGGGTAACTTACGCACCCAGACCGCCATCAAAGCCAGTGTTTAGCCGAATTTCATCGTGGAACTCACCTTCCCATCTCGGGTGTTCAAACGCCCACTTTGGGAGCTATTCATGGATGGATCACTGACCTCCCATAAGTCGGGGCTTCAGATAGTTCCTCGATGTTCTAGGAACCTCATTTCGTATCGCCATCACTTTCGATTCCGCGATGAATAACAAGGCAATATGAAGCCACGTATCAATCGAAACCGAAATGTCAACAATGGACGCGTCGAGAGATTAAAAGTTCACCACGATTCTGAACTGTAGCCTACTAGATCTCGGGAGAATATGAGACAAGAGACGACCGGATGGCGCCTTACCAAGAAGGGTGGTGAAAATACTATGTCAAAAGATCGACCAAACCATGTCAAGCTAATCCCAAGAGAACAAAACTCGCGAGTCGAAGGAAGGCGTTAAGCGATTAGCTTAACTTACGAAGGATCACTAAAGATAAAAGATGTCACCATCACACATTATCACCCTCCACCACGCACGCGCAAGGTTGCAAACCTAAAGCTAACATCGGTAGATGACACCCGTCGCCGAATATTTGACAATATGCCTCTACTGCCCGGCAGATAGGGTCCAAGCAAGCGGCTTCTGGTCGGCGGCGAATACGATGATCGAAAATAGGTTGTACAAAAGCGTGGTTTGACATTCCCTACTCGATTAATATTTACACGTGATGACAAGTGATCCCTCACAGCGAAATACGAAGGTATGGAAACCACGGGGAGAATGCGGCCCTTGCAGACCCTGAAACCGAGGATATTTTGGCCTTATTTAGAAGTAAGCGCCACTCATCTTATTTCATGATGCCATAAATGCAAGTCTATGCTAAGCTTCCATCAAAAAGCACCCCAGGAAGAGCTCATAAAGTATCCTCGGCAGGCCGTTTGCAAAGTGGGGATGGAGCATTATTGGCCCCTCTAGCAGTATACGGGTTTGGTCGAATCGTCCTGTTAGCGGTGGATTACTTAAATGGGCGGTCGAGGCACCGCAACCATTGATCAAACCGGGTCATCAAGTTTATATGGCGAAAACATCATATGCAGATCGGTTTTCACAAGCATTCATGTCGGACAATGGTAAAACAATTCCTCAAAGGCCTCAAGGCGTTATTCAAGAAATGGAAAATCGCAAAGCTCTTTCTAATCCATTACCACCCACAAATAAACGGCGGTCGAGGCTGAACAAGATCATTAAACACACTCTCAAAAGCCAAGGTCGGGTGAGGAAATGGGCTAGCGAGCTCCTGAGATGTTTTGTAGGCCTATGGGGCGACCCAAACTCAACCGAGAAACCCCTCACTCACTAGAATTTAGGGAGACAAATGTCCCAAATGAGAAACCCGGCCTCCTGACAAGCCAAGTTACTTTTTGACCAAAACGAAAAGCTAACTAAACCTCAACCTCGCCGAAGAGGCGGCTAGAAGCTAACATGGAGAAACGAAGGTACAAACAAAGGCCTGAGATATACTACAACACCAAAGTTCGACAATCGGTCGCGCTTCAGAGAATAAGACTTGGTGCTCAACAAAATTATTCCGCGACCGAAGGAACCTCGTACAATGGGAGGGCCCATTCAAGTCTCAAAAATCTTATGTAAAATGGAGCTTACGAGCTCGAACAACCAAATGGGCGCCCAGGCTCGATACTGTGAACGCAACACATTTGGAAAATATTATCAACAAATTTACACTCTTGCAGAATTGTTGTTTATCAATAATAATGTATTTCCTTCATCTTAAATTTAAGTGTAAAACCCAAAGGATTATGTAAAGAAAATATAAGTCACCAGAGGTGCGACTTTCGACATCTGGGGAAGGATCGACACCTACGAAAGAAGGCAACCTCCCCCGACTTTTATAAGACGACGAGAAAAATGAAGTCCAAAACAAAATCGCGACTAACGATAAGAAGCGACATGGACAACAAATAAAAAGTTTCCATAAAAATCAAGTCAACACTTAATAAAAGGAGAAGGAAATCATTAATAATGACAAAGGGAGCTGAAAGGCGTACAATGGGAAATAGGCAAAGGCCAATACATCAAAATATCGAAAAGAAAAAAAAGAGCCTCCGAAACTTGGCCACTTAGGGCCTGTGAGAACCACCGATCAACCCCTCCTCCGCATTCCCTCCACGATCTCCAGAAGCAGGGAACTTGGGGGGCTACTCGGACTGTTGGGCGTGCTCCGGATGGAGCAGGCGCTGTCAGAGCTTGGATTAAGAAGGGAAGATCGCGCCCATGTCCTGGGTCCTTGATCTCGGGAGGATGGTAGAGGCGGGAGGATAGTCCCGGCCGGGTGAGGCGATCGGGTAGACATTATTGGTTAGGTCAGCCACCAATCGTCAGGCCCGGCTTAGCGGTCGGAGTTGGAGGATTCAAGCTCTTGAGACGCCGGTCCTTGGCGACCCGGCATCTTGGCACAGTCGTGAGCCTGGCTCATGACTGATCCTCAACTCGGCCTCCCGGTGAGCCTTTGGTCTTACTCAGGAAGGCCAGCCAGAGATGGTGAGTAGTCTGAGGTTGCAGATCGCCTGTAGGTAAAGCATTGCGTAAGTCAGCTGCGTCCATCCGAATTCGGGTCTGCGGACCCCCCTCACGGAATCAGCGGGCTAACCTTGAGGAACGGCTGGATGATATGACCCGGAGCCTCGAGAAAACTCAGGCCTCGAGACTGGTGTCGCGGGGAGTGAGCTGCAGAACATAAAAAGGAATCGAGGTCAATCAAAAAAAAAAAAAAAGAGATTCATAGTCAGAACTTACTCGGCGGCCACAGTCGGCACATCAGCCCTAACGAGTCGTCCTCTGAAGACCCAATCTCCTCGAGCAGGCGGATTCTGAGGATGGTAATTCTGTCCGGTCTCGAGTGGGTCTCGACCCTCGCCCTCTTCAGAGTAGGCTCAGAGTGGGCTCATGCAGCTTCCTCTTGCCCCTATCAACGGCTGAGGGCTACATGGGTCGAGCTTGGAGGGGATGTGGTGGCATCACGTATTCATTGGCCCAGCGTAGATTCTTCTGGGGCCATCATCCCTGCGGAGGGATGGCGGTAGGCGGAATATCGGGGATCTGCGCAAGCCAAAGATGTTGAACGAAAACCAAAAGTGTAAGCATCGAAGGCAAAGAATAAGCACTCTGGGATGGATCAGGATAATTATGGCTGACCTTTAACCGTCGAGCTCGAGTTTAGGGTGTTGGCGTCGCGAAGACTTCGGAAAGCGGTGTTCTGGATGGTCTTGAGCATACTCTTGAAAGTCGAGAATGGGTCGGCGGTCGGCGCAGACACTGCAAAAGGAGAATTAGATCGATCTGACTCGGAAATTATAAAATAGTTTATAATATTCAACTCGTCGTAGTCCGCTAGGAACACGAATGGGCGTTATACTCGAAGAGATCATTGATTTAAGCGCTAGCAGACCACCATAGATGTAATCGCAGCCTTATTAGGGATCCCACTCGAGCTCGGCCCTTCTTGAAGTCGCGCGGCATTATAGCCCGGTTTAAAGAATTGTGACGTCAGCGTAGCGACCTGCGGTCGGCGTCGATATCTTGACCAAGCCAAGAACCGTCATCGTCGAGTATGTAGCTCGACCATTTAGATAATCTAGGTAGACTTTGGTTCAAGCGCTAGCAAGTGGGAGATTACCGTAGGGAATTGAAGGAAGCGAATCCGCGCCAGTCGTATTCGTTGACCTGATCATATCGCGGAGGTGGTGATCGACAACTTTCGCTGGTCGCCCGTAAAAAAGCACGTCTTGGGGCACTTTATATGGATGCTGGAGGGGAGCATGCGTGTTAGTCCGGATAAAAGTCGACTTTATCTGCAGTCGGAGATTCGAACCGGCCTCTGTCACAACTGCTTTCGGGTTGCTTATAGGGGGGCTGCAGTAGAATAAGGCCCGGTAATCAAAAGCCGCTCACCAGGCCCCCATAATCCCAAGCGGGCAGATGCCGTGGGTTATTCCATTTCCCGATAAAGGTGGGGCGAAGCGATACCCGATGTCCAAGGAGGAAGGCAGGTAAATACTCGCCAACTCTCATCTCATCTATGCCACTTGGTATGGGACAATGCGCCGGATACTCGCGGATGAGGATCCGTCATGGTGGCGGCGAGAATAGAACAGCGGTGTTGCCAGTGGGCTATCGCTCGTTATCTTCCTCGAGGACGGAAGTCCGGGAATGAAAAGGCGTGGGATGCGAAGCCGTGGAAAAGAGTGTGGAAAAGAGGAGAGTTACTGAATTTAGTCTAAATGGTCTCGCGAAGAGGTGGGGAGCGGAGTTCGAAGGGAAAGGCATTTGGAATTTGTCACCGAAGAAGGAAATGACAACAAAGATCTGACCCTAACTCTTTTTATAGAAGGAGCGGGGTTAAAGTCTTGATAAAACATAAATCGACCCTCTTGAAGAAACAAAGTCCACCTTGAATCACGCGTAATCTACACTGCGTTCCCGTTGGAAGGCTTGCGGCGCATGACCTCATCCACCATAACATCATCATAGCAAATCCATCCGTCTTCGCCGCGAATAAAGCGCCTTGATCCACTTTCCTAGTAACCATCGTCTGGGAATGCTTACAGTACCGATTCTCCCGGGTCGATCAAATTAAAGTAAACTGGAATCGCGATCTTGAGGCACGACCTCGGTAGAGCAATTGTTGTACCATGGAATAATCGGCAAATTGAGGTGATCGAGATGAAAGCGACTTGATAAATTAGAAGCCATGGCGACTTCCTCAAAAGTAGAAAGGTCATGGCTAACAAAGTCATTCAACCTTGGAAAAAAGGCCTGAAGTCGGTGACCTCGGATGGGTATTTATAGCAAGGATATGGGTAACTAAGGCGCGGATGCTCAGCCCAGGGAGTAGCTAAAGCGAAGATGTATCCATCTGGCAATCATGGGATTAATGGAAATCAAAACCTAGTTAGGCATTTGGAAGCTTGAGAAGCTCATCGAAGGAAGCCCACGGCGGAGGAGTGTACCTAATTTCTT